>VXAD01013748.1:0-112902 GCA_013399195.1 Dicrurus megarhynchus | reverse complement strand
AGAGGGGCTCCAGCCCTGTGATCATGCAGACCTGAGCTCCTGGTGCAGACAGCAGGACAACCCCTGTGCCTCCCTGCACCTTCCACCACTAAATTTTATCCTATTTCACACTCAGGGTCACACAGGCAGAGTCTCTCATGTCAAAGCTCCTGACCCTCGGTGCCCGCCTGTCACGGTGATGTTTGTTACCACGGCTCCTCACTCCCATTCCGAAGGCGGCAGCAGCTCCCAAGTGGTGCCAGTCTGATGTCACCAGGAGAGCAGACACGGGGCCAGAGCAGTGCCACAGCGCCGTGCAGCCACCTCCCAGCGACGGTCACACCAAGCCCTGGGGCACACGGCCGCGGGGAGCAGCTGGGGCAGAGGGCAGGACCGGGCACCTCCCTCAGGGCAGGGGTGGGCAGCACACTCTGACACGGGGTCAGCAGTTTATTGCTATAAATCAATCCCATTCTCTCGCAATTCCCAGGTGCTGCTGCTCTGCTGCACTCCGGGGGTGGGGCAGGGACAGCAGTGCCCCAGGCCTGGAGCGGCAGTGCCACAGCCGTGCCAGGCGCTCAGCACCATCCTGCCCACCCCAGGCCCCATGCTTCAGTGGGATCAGCATGGAAACAAGCTGTGCCAAGAGATGCAAAGCCAGAATTAGCATCCCAAGCAGTTTCCATTCCAGCAGAACATTTGTACCTCTCATTGTAACATATTTCACTGGCACAAGGCAACAGGGACAGAGCTTAACACATCGCTGTGCTGCATAAATGAGTTCAAAACATTCCTCTTTCTGTGCATGTAAATCCCAGGATACCTGTGTACAGCTCCATCACCTGCAGAACCCCATTAGCATTTTAGTGCTCCCTTTCCTTTTGTGCTCACAGGGCCACTCACAAGAGTCACATGGGGAGAAAAACAGAAGAATTCACTCTGTTAGAGAAGCAATTTTCAAGCTGTATATCTTCAGGCAGCGATTTATATTGTCAGAAAAAGCAAAGCAACTTGAAACCTGTTTAGCTCTAAAATGTGAACTCAAATTCCCAAGCACAATCCAGCTCCATGGATTTACTGTCCCACTTGTCATTGTGGAACCACAGCTGGCACATAAGGACCACACAGCACCTCGTTCATCCCAACCCCCCGGTGGGGTGGGGAGGAGAATTGGGAAAAGGTAAAACCCAGGAGCTGAGGTAATAATTGAAATACAGTTGTTGGTGGTGTTTATTATTATTATCATTATTGTTGTTGTTATGGTTGTTATTGTAATGAAAATGGAGATGAGAAAAAGAGAGAGAGGAATCACATCCCAGATAGACAAGTAGTGCCCAATAGAGTCTCTGACCACCCAAAAAGCCCAGCCTGTTCCTCAGCAGCAATAAGCCTCTCCCAGCCAGCCCCCCCAGTTTCCATACTGGGCATGCCGTTCCATGGTCTGGAATATCCCTCAGGCCAGTTTGGATCAGCTGTCCTGGCCGTGATCCCTCCCAGTCCTTGTCACCTCCTGGCTGGCAGAGCATGGGAAATGGAAAAGTCCTTGACTCAGGGAGAGCACTTCCCAGCAACAACCAAACCACCAGTGTGTTATCAACACTGTTGTCATCCTAAATCCAAAACACAGCCCTGGACCAGCTATGGGAAGAAAATTAACTCTATCCCAGCCCAAACCAGAGCTGTGTGCACAGCTCCAGAGGCCTCTGCAGCCACTGCCAGGCGGGACCTGACAGCACTGGGAAGTCACATTGCATCTCCGTCTGCTTCCCAAGCAGGCGTCCCAGCTGGGTGCTATCAAGGATGCCACATGCCATTAGCAAGGATCCCTGATGGAGTGTAAAGCTCAATTAGAAAAGCCATCATCAACACTGTTACAGCCTATATTTAGCTGCCGCTCGGCATTTGGGTAGGGAGGAGAGCACAGAATCGAGTCCTGACAGGGCTGGAAGAATCCTCCTGGCTGGGTGTGAGAGCTCGGGCAGGAGCCCAGTGACAGCTCCATCGCTGCCAGTCCGCAGCCAGATGGGGAAGGGGGGGAACATCAGCAGGGCCAGGTCCCTGCCCCCAGCCCTGGGGACAGCCATGGGGCAGGAGTGACCATGCCAGGCAGGGTGCAGGGCTGCTCCAGCTCCCCCATTCCAGCCACAGCCCCTGGCCCGGCAACGCAGCAAGAAAAGAAGCAGAACCCATCTCCAAAGCTGTGCTGTGTCCAGCACCTTCCCCACGGTGATGTCCTTCTCCATCCCCAGGAAAGAGAGGGGAAGGGCTCAGACAAAGGGAAGGGAGGGAGAGAGAAATGGTTAATGCAAACAAAAAGCCAGCTCCTGCAGCCCTCCTGCAAGCTGGGAGCAAACTGCACAAACCTCCAGCCTCCCCTCCCAGCTGGTGTCTGTGTGGGAGAAGCTGCTCTTCGGAGAGCACTTCCAGCCCAACCCAGAGAGCGTGGGTCTGCAGCTTCCCAGGGCAGGATGGGGGAGTCACCACAGCAGCCCCAGCAGAACCCCAGCAGCACCAGAGAGAGCAGCAGGAGGGGAAAATAACCCTAAACCCAGTGCTCTCACAATCCAAAAAGGACCCCAATAAGCCTCACTGATTCATATTATTTGCCCAGGAACTAAGCAAGGAAACCTCCTGCAAGTGTCCTGGAAATGCCCGAGGATGGTGACCCTCCAGAGATGTCCCATTCCTGGGAACAGGGAAGCCTTCATCCTGCCACAGCCCCCAGTCCCAGCAGCTCTGACAGAAACCTGAGCAGCCGCTGTGCTAATCCCTGCGCAGAGGCAGGCTGCTGGTGAAACACAGCAAGGAGAGGAGGAGGTTACTCTGGGGAGGAAGGCTAAGGAGGGAAAGGGGCAGAGCAGCAGGGCAGCAGCTCCTCCACACCTCACCCACCTGCTCCAGAGCTGTGGCTTGGTGACAGCCACATGCCCTGTGAGGCACATGTGAGACCACTTCCAAGCTCCAAGGGGGACAACACGTGTCCCAAAGAGCTCATAGCCCCAAAATTCAAACCAAAAATACACAGAGAACACAAAGGGCTGCTTCTCCTCCTGCAGCACCGCACAGCATCCCACAGGTAACTGGAGGGGCCTACTCTACCTCCTCAGTCAATTAATTCCCTAAATCTACCAAGCAAAGGAAGTTGATAAAGCAGAAGGTTTGGGGAAGAACAGCTGAATGTGGTGCAGGCTGAGAGGGTGGCAGGGATAGGGGCCAGGAGAGCCTGGTTATTGCTCCCAGATCTTCCTAGCCCGTGGCTGCTCCAGCCTGTAACTCACTTCTCAGCCCACTCCTCCAAGGAGGTGTAACTTAGCAACCTGACCTTAAAAACTCGGCAAGGGTTCCAGCTGGATTCAGGAAAATGAGAGATGTTCCAAGCCAGGAGGAGCCATTACCCGGCAAATCCCCTCTCCAAGCAGGGCGTGGGGAGGGGCTGCACCTCCTGCACAGCCTGAGCCCTGTGGCAGTGCAAACAATGGCTGCAAAATGCAACCAAACCAACAGAACACCCACATCCCTTCCTGACACAGCTTGTGGAGGTGCAGCTGGGTGTAAGGTGACAGGGGCAGGGGGAGAACGCAGGTCCCAAAGGGCTCACAGGCTCAAAGGCAAACAAGGGTGTTAAACAGCCAGGGCAGGAGGAGCAGTGCATCCATGTCTGGGGCCTCAGCACAAGAGGGATGTGGGACTGCTGGAACAAGGCATGGGGACACCATAAAGGTGCTCTGAGGGCTGGAGCCCCTCTGCTCTGGAGCCAGGCTGGGAGAGCTGCGGGTGTTCACCTGGAGAGGAGAAGGCTCCAGGGAGAGCTCAGAGCCCCTTCCAGGGCCTGAAGGGGCTCCAGGAGAGCTGGAGAGGGACTGGGGACAAGGGATGGAGGGACAGGACACAGGGAATGGCTTCCCACTGCCAGAGGGCAGGGCTAGATGGGATATTGGGAAGGAATTGTTCCCTGAGAGGGTGGGCAGGCCCTGGCACAGGGTGCCCAGAGAAGCTGTGGCTGCCCCTGGATCCCTGGCAGTGTCCAAGGCCAGACTGGACAGGGCTTGGAGCAACCTGGGATGGTGGAAGGTGTCCCTGCCCATGGCAGGGGGTGAGATTGAGATGAGATGAGATGAGATGAGATGAGATGAGATGAGTTTAAGGTTCCTTCCAACCCAAACCCTTCCAGGATTCTGTGAGGTTTCCCCACAGTGCTCAGCTCCACAGCACAGGACTCATCCTGTCCTGCCATGGTGCCTCACCCCGCTGTGTGTCCCTGCCCAGGGCAGACACAGAACTTGCTCCTGCAGGGAGCAGCTGGGACACCCCAGCAGGCTGGGCTGCAGCCAGGCCAGCCCAGCTCCCAGAGCCCAGGGCAAGGCATGACTGTGCCTCTGACACCCCAGGAGCACAGGGTGCTCACTGGGTGTGAGCTCTACGCTGAGCACAGTGCTGAGCACAGATCTGAGCCAGGATCTTCTCCATCCCCATCCCGACAGCAGCAGGAGACAAGCCAACATCTACCTGCAGCTGGTTTCTGCAAAGGGGCTCTGCAGGAGAAGACAGCAGTGGGAGGAGAGGGGAAGCACAGGAGGCTGCTGTGCCTCAGAAGCTGTTTCTGGACAGAAGCACGAGGCAGCAGGGGCAGCAGCCCCTGGGATGTGGGTCAGTGCAGTCCAACACCCACAGCAGTGGCAGGACCCCATGGAGGGCAGGCAATGCAGTTTAAGCGGATCACACAGCACTGGCGAAGCCTAGGGAAGGAGGGTGAGAGGAAGAAATCAACTGGTAACACACAGAGTAGCCTTGGAAACCAAAGCCCGAGGATTTTGGCAGAGCAGAGCCTTCGCAGGGCATCCTCACCTTTTCAAATCACCAGTTTGCTCTGCAAACCTTATCAGCTGTGAGCAAAGCCCTGAGTCACTGGCACTATTTCCAGTGACCCTGCAGATTACAAAGCCAGAGAAAATCACTGAGAAATCTTCCCTTTGCATTCAAAAAACACCCAAACAAAACACCTTCCTTTCTGGCTGGCTGGTGTACGTGTGTGAAGAGTGGAAAAGGAGAGCTGAAACAGAGCATCTTTCATCTGACTGTGAGACAGTTCCAAAGCAAAACAAAACCCAAAACAGCATTCAGTATGCAAGTTCAGAAAATGAAAAAACCAACATGTGAAGCTATAAAAATACCTTCCCAGGCTCAGCTGTGAGCTGGTAAATACCACGATTCCCACCAGCTGGTTTCCAAAATCATCTTCTCCTGCTACCTCTCCGACTTGCAGAGCATCTCTGCAGCGGGGCCATCGCCTGAGCGCTGCACTGAACACTGCTGGCAGCCAGGGAATATTGCTCCAGTCCCTACAAACTGCATTTTGATTTGGAGAGGTGTGGGAGGGCAGGACAGGAGGTCACACACCCCTTGTGCTGAGGGCAGCCCTCAGGAAAGCATTTCAGAGCTGCCTGGAGGAGAAGGACTCAGCACCATTTCCCCCTAGGAGCCCCCTGTGCCCAAAGCCCATCCCTGCTCCCAGCACCCAGGAGGTTGGGAGCCGAGTGCCAAACTGCCCTGAAAAGGGCCAGAAGTGCTTTCTGTGGCAGATGCTGCCTGAAAAGCCCTAAGTGCTCGGGTGTGTGACAGCCGGTGTCACACCAGCCACTGCCCACAGCCTCTCTCCCACCAGGTATTTACCGGGTGCTAAAGACCTGCTGCTGCTACTCACCCCTGACACCACGACACCATCCCGGCACTCTGAGCTGGGCAAAGCCATCCCCAGGGAAACAAGGTGACAAAACACAAACCCTTCACATCAGCACTCCCAAACTATGCACTGTGGCTGTGTTTTGTAGCAACGCCTCCATTTCACCATTCACTGGAATCCAATTGTTGAACGGATAAGGAAAAACATTGGAGCCAGACACTGCCATTCATTCATTCAAAAGTATGCTGGTTGCTTTGTTAAAAGAACCTTTTTTTCCAGCTCTGTTGCAGGCAGTGAATGACATCCCCAGCCAGGGGGGTGCTCCCCCCATTCCCCAGCCCAGGAGCACCCCACAGGGTCCTTGCTGGTGGTCACCCTGCCCTCTCTGTCGTGCTCTGTCCTGTGGTGCCACCCGACCATCCCGTCCACACCCTGCAAGAGAGAGGAGCCCTCTGCACTCCCTGCCCACCTGCTGCCCTGCTCACTCCCCGTTAACAGGGGCACAGCAGGGACCAGGCACTTGGGAAGGCTCTGGCAGAGCCCAGACCTGCTGGAGCTGCATCTGCACAACAAAAAGTCCAAAGACAAAAATTCCCCAGGGCCAGGGAAAGAAGCGGAAACATTCATGGAACATGAACATTTATCCTGCTCATGGAGTTCTCTCTGATAAATGGGGAGAGGTGGCAGACAAAGGTGAAATGAATCCCAGCAGAACAGGGGAGCAGACGAGCATCCTCCCTCCTGGCAGCTCCAGAGCCTGACCTGCATGATCAGGGACCAGTGTGGTGACTCTCCCGGGGTCCCTGTGCTTGTAGCCAGGCTACGCCCTCCAGATGAAGCAGAGAGGATGGCCAAAGGCATCTGGGATGCTCCACAAGAGGCTCACGGGTCGCTCTCCACAAGGAATAGGTCTGAGGCTTACAAAGAAGGCTGTTTGAGATGCAGAACGAAGCTCCCAAGGTAGAGATCTCGCACGCTGAAAGTCAGCTCACAAGCAGGATGCGACCACCAGGGACGCAGCAGTGCCTGGCCAGCCCCGAGGCAGGAGAAAGCAGCAACGGGCAGGGAAAGGGGCCCCGAGCAGAGCAGTGCAGGCAGGAACAGCTCTGGCTGTGAATGACAGAGCCCCGGTGCCACCCGACAGGAACCACGCTCTGGTGATCTGCCAGGGCCAGGAAAGAGCAAACACCTCCCACGCCCCGGGCTCACCAGACACAGCCACAGACGCTGTGCCCTGGCTCCCGGCGTTCCTTCTGCGGTGTTTATGTATCTCCTGTCTCCCCTGAAACTTTTCGGAGACAAAAGCTAAGGAAGCACAATGGATGACAAACATCCCGGCTCCGATTTGAAAAGGTTGGTTAATTTACAAGATAAATAATGTAACTGGCTCCTTTGCATTTACAAACACCTTCCAGGGAGGATGTGAAGGGGTCCAGCATCATAGCCACCTCCAGCACCCACCTCCTGCCCTCCTCCCGTCACCCCTGCATTCCCGACAGAATCCCTGGAGCAGGACTGGAGCCGCGATGCTCCCGCACCAACAACCCCCCAGCTCCTGGTCCCATTCCCAGTCTCATGACACAGGACTGGTCTCCCCTGTTGCTTCAAAATCCGAGTCACACGACAGAGCAGACAAAAAGCTGCTGAGATCATCTTGGAAAGGACACTGCTGCTCCTGACAACCACAGGGGAGATGCTTCAGGCCTGAACCTGACGTGCTCCAGCACAGAAGGACACTCCAGACAGCCAGCGGAGCTGCTTGGTTTGCTTGAAATCCTGTAATTTCTGCAGCATGACCAAGTTTTCCAGCACTGGAGGTGAGCAGGCACTGAGCTGATCCATCTCTGACTATTAATTCCTGACAAAAATAATTATTTATACATGTGTTTTTGTCAAAAAGCAGATTTAAAATCAATCACAGGCACGTTGTTGTTTTAAACCTTCCTGGGCACCACCTTTCAACCAGAGCCTTGGGCTGGTTTTCATTTTCCTCTGAAGCACAAGAGGCAGGTCACCACCACGATCAGAGAGACAAGCTCATTGAACAGAAAAAACTTGTTATGCTCCAGTGTATCACAGTAAAATTCCTTAAAAAGATGGTTTTTGGTGCAGGAGCAATGGGGGCTGAGGGGAGCTGGGAGCAGAGCTCTGGCAAAGGCAGCTGCTCGTGGCCAGGATAATGGATTTTATCAGTCTTGTGAGGGGAAGAACAGGAGCAAACAGCCCCAAAACAGCCCAGAGGAAGCCCAGCCTGCGATGAGGCACTCGGGGACAGGATTCCTCCAGGGCAGAATCAGGTCTGGGTCCCAGCCCAGGGCCCTGCTGCACATCAGGAACTGACCCATGGGGCTGGGCTGGGGCTTGGGGCTGGCCATGGGGTGCAAGGAAGCAGAGCCCAAAAACTTCCTGTTTCCAGGCAAGAACCCCGGCACAGCCTCAGCTGCCAGGCTGTCTGGAGAATCACAGAATCATCAGAGTTGGAAAAGACCTCTAAGATTATAAAATCCAACAACCAACCCGGCAGCACCACCATTTTCCCTGTCCTCAAGTGCCACATCCACACATTTTTTCAATGCTTCCAGGGATGGGGACTCTGCCACTTCAGTGAGCAGCTGCAGCTCAGCACCCGCAGAGGAAGGCAGAGCCAGGTTCTGCCAGGGGAAACACATCCCTGCTGCAGGAAAAACGTCCCCTAAAACCCTCGGTTGGAATGAGCTCCCACTCTCCCAGCGAAGAACCTGTGGTTGTCCCATCCCTGGAAGTGTCCAAGGCCAGCTTGGATGGGATAATGGAAGGTGTCCCTGCCCATGGGGTTGGAACGAGGTGAGCTGGAAGCTCCATTCCAGCCCAAACCATTCTGGGTTCTGAGATAAATTTTATCGGTTTGTTCTTTAAAGCAACATAAAAGTGCACTGGAGCTTTCCAGTTTTTCTACAAACATGGATTTGCAGCCAAAAAATAGATGTACCAGAGACAGCCACAGAAATCCTGCATGCAGGGCAGGCAGCAGAGGGCCCGGAGCATCCAAGCAGCCAGCAGGAACAAATGCCAGCTCTAGTGGCTTCCAAACACCTGTGGAAGCACACGGATGCTCCAGGCAGCAGCACCCACACCCAGGGGCTGCCGAGGGTGGGGGCTCTGCTCTGCTACCCCCATGCCAGTGGCTGCTACAGCCAGGGAACCAGGAGGAGCTGCTTATTCCCGTCTGCATCCTTTCCATCAAAAAATCCAAAAATGCAAACTAAAAATATCTTGCATTAATTTGTATAATTGCCAACTATTCCTACAGGAAAAACCACAGCAGTTTTGTGGGAAAAAAAATGTTTTAATTATTAAAGTAAGTGTTCTGGTTTTCCCATTTGAAATATTCCCAACAGTAGTGTCCTTTTTTCCTTTCCTCTTTGAAATGCTTCTTCCTGGGTCAAGAGAAAATCTCTCTTGTTGACACATCCCCTCTCCCTGCCTTCCCAGCTCTCCCAAAGCTGGCTCAGCTCACCTCCCGCAGGACAGCATCACTGGGATGTTCTCCCTGGAGCAGCCCTCTCCTCCTAGAGGGGCTCTTCCCCCACCGAGGGGCTGTTTGAAGGACATAACCCACCCAAACTCCCCCGCAGGAGGGTGCCAGGCTCCTGCACCAGCGGGGTGGACAGAGGATATTCTGTGCCCAGCCGCCACCAAATCCCAGTGGCATCTCCTCCGTGGCCCCGGGCTCTGCCACTGTCCCCCGGGCACTCACAGCTCTGCCACGTCCATCCTCCCATTGTCCCCGCGTGCCGCTCAGCTCAACGTGACACGAGGACACCAAGCCCCTTCCCTCCACCCCCAGGTGATGCCGATGCAGCGGGACATTTCCCAGGTGTTATGGGGCAGGCAGCACCCCCACAGCTGCCGTGTGCCTGGCACAGCCCCCCCAGCTCCCACTCCCACCTGGAGCAGAGTGACAAAGCCACCTGTGCCACCCAAGCCAGAAGCTGGGCTGCCCAGTGTCCCCTTGCACCCTGGGGGCTCACAGGTGTCCCCACACATCCCAGGGGCTGCCCCGTGTGCCCACACATCCTGGGGACTCCCTGATGTCCCCACACATCCCAGGGGCTGCCCTGCACAGGCAGGAGCAGGCAGAGGAGGGCACCCAGGGACAAGCCCATTCAGAATCTTCCCCGTGCCAGCCAGCACTTCTCTCAGAAGCTGTTAACATTCCCACCGCTGTCTGGAATCACTTCCTCCCTCTTCTCCGTGCACAAATCCCGGTGTGGATTGCTGGTGCTTCTGTTTCCTACCTGCGCCCCCACCCAGCTGTGACTCAGTGCCAAAACAGTGGGAACTGGGAATCCAGCAGCCTTTCGAGCAAAGCGTGACTCACAGGCCAGGGCTTTCTGCTGAAGGAGCCGGCTCCTGCAGTCACGCTCTGTCTGTAATTCCCCTTAATACCGGTATCATTCCCTTCCTCCCACCACCCCATCCAACTACCACTCCAAAATAAAGGGTGCCCATTCATCTTTTTCTGCCTATTCCAGGCAAAGATGAGCTTCAGCTTGTGCAGAAATTAGGCAGCTCCCAAGCTCATCCCCCATCCCAAAGATTGGCTTTCAAAGAAGACTGGAAGCCAGGCAGAAAGGGAGAACACTGGGTGCAAACCTTGTCTTTAGCTAAAGCATGGCCCAAACCCCAAAGGGATGACCCTGAGAGCTCGGGTGCGCTTTTCGAGTCTGCCAGATCCAGAAAGCTTTCCCTGCCAGCTCCCAGGCCACACGTACGCACACTTTCATGGGATAGATCTTCAACATCCCTCTACCCGCAGCCATGGGAGCAGGGTTTGGAGGAGCAGGAAGAGGCAGAGGCCCAGAGCATCCCTGGCTCTGTCCACATCACCTCTCCCTGCACCCCGACACGTGGGAGGGGACAGAGCCACAGCCCACAGCGAGACCAGGAGCTCTGTGGAGCTGAGCCCACATCCCTGGGGGCTGGAACCGGGAATGCACCCAGGTGTCACCCAGAGCACGGAAACCACGGAGAACCAGGATAAGTCAAGGTTTGGTGGAGAGGCTCCTCACAAGGACAGGTTTGATGGGGAGACAGATTTCTTCTCTGTGCTGCTCCCCAAGCCCCCTCTCCTCACAGATCCCGGGCACGGTGCTGCAAACAGCAGGGAAAACAAAGCCAAAAAGCTTCTTTAGGTTTAATATACAAAACCCAGGCAGCTCAATCAAGCAACAAAAGCTAAATGTCACTTCCTCCCGTGGCACTGCCACTCTGCTCACAGCCGTTCACGTCTGACAGCTTGTCATTGTCATGAGACACCAGGACACAGCCTGGGGAAAGGCTGGCACTGAGGGCAGGGGAGGAAGGCTCAGCCCTGCAGCCCAGCACCGACCACCAGCACAGAGGGACATGGGGCACCTGTGTGAGCTGAAGGGCACAAGTGACCCCGCCAGGCACAGCCACACAGGGGAGGTGGGAAAGAGCACAGAATCCTGGAAGCGTTTGGGTTTGGGAGGGACCTTAAAGCTCATCCAGTTCCACCCCTGCCACAGGCAGGGACACCTTCCACTGTCCCAGGCTGCTCCAAGCCCCGTCCAACCTGGCCCTGGACACTCCCGGGATCCAGGGGCAGCCACAGCTGCTCTGGGCACCCTGTGCCAGGGCCTGCCCACCCTCCCAGGGAACAATTCCTTCCCAATATCTAATCTAAATCTCCCCTCTTGTAGTTTAAAACCATTCCCCCTTGTCCTGTCACTGTCTGCCCATGCAAAAAGTCGCTCTCCCTCTTTTTATAATCCCCTTTAGGCACTGGAAGGGGCTCTAAGGTCTCCTTGGAGCCTTCTCTTCTCCAGCTCTCAGCCTTTCTCCATGGCAGAGGGGCTCCAGTCTTTGGAGCATCATTCCAAACAAGCCTCCCCCAAGAGCACGTGGGCTGCCCTTGAGGACAGCCCCACACACAGCAGCCTTAGGCACCCCAAAATCTGTCACCACATTCCCAACCTCCAGCTGAATGAGGCTGAAGTTCCCAGCTCCAGCTCCTGAAGCTCTTTCCCTCATTCTTGCCCAGCCAAGCTGGCAAAGGTGCTGAGGCTCAGCTGCCTGTCCCAGTTAAGAGGATTAATGGATGCTCAGCACCTCTGCAGAGCAGGCACGGGCTGAGCCACTACCACTAGATTTAGGACTTCCAGCGCCAGAACTGAGCACTTCCATGCAGTAGCGATGGACATTGATTTGTTAATGGGTTACAATGATCTGTCACAGCGAAAAATGTGAATCCATGCAGCCACACACACTGTCCTGCTGGCATCTCAGCAGGCAAGGGAGGTGTGAGCACTGCAGAGTTTGGAGTACAAGTGTCACAAACACCTTATTGACTAATTCCAGGTGGAAACTTCCTGCTTAACCCAAAACACTCCAAGCTCCTTGCTAGTTTTCTCCTTTACAATGCAGGTATCTTTCCATATGGACGTGTCATTTGGAAGTAGAAAGGTTTCATTCAAAATGTGCCAAAAAACAAAGTAGGAAAAGTCAGTCAAACTCTCAGCCATGCAGGAGATCCCCTCAGAGACGCCCCTTTGGGCATCTTTACATGCCATCTTTACCTGTCCTGTGCTGGGTGCTGCTAACACAGGAGCTGTTCCTTCAGTGCAGTTTCCCAGCCCCAGAACGTGCCAGTTCCTCCTGTCCCCCATCACAATCGTGTGCTTGAACACAGACGTGCTGCCAGAGCTGAGGAGATATTTTTAAGCACCCAAAAACAACTAAGCACAATCCTGCCAGGAAAACATTCCACACTACCCCTCCCCACCTCAAAGCCCATCAAACTGCACAGTGAGGACATGGATCAGGACATCAGTGTGGAAAAGATCCCCAAAGGAGTGGAGGTAACAGCTGCCCATGGCAAAGAGCAGCTCCTTGGTCCAGTTTCCCACAAGGCTGGTGACAGGCTCCGACCCTGGGAGCAACAGGACCCGCCTCTGCCCCCCAGGAGTGCAAAGATGGAGCATCCCTGGCACCCCTTCTTCAGCTGGAGATTATCTAATGACATGGACAAAAACAGGCCCAGCAGGTTGGAATTTTTACGTAATTTAATTCTTACATAATCTAATTCATTGTTAATTAACACCAACGTCCAACTCGGCTATTGAGAGAAAAAAGGCAGCGGAACCCTAAAGCTGACACCCTGCAGGCCCAGCACAGCCTAACTCCTCTCCTCCCCCTTCCCCATGCTGAGTTCCCTGGGTTTCACCACAGGTCACCCCACGCCAGGGAAAAGCTCCTCTCCTGGAGCCCGCTGAGGACGTGGGGTCTTCACCCCGCAGGTTTTTGGGGGCTGTCAGCTCAGCTGCCTGCAGGGCTGAAGGTGACCCCCAGGAGCAGGATGCAGGATCCAAACCCAGGCACCAGTCTCTCCCTCTATTCCCCCATCCTGATTATCTCCTTTTCCATAGCTGTGATCTCCTAAGGAGCTCATCAAAGCCCCTCTGTGGGGACCCTATGGGGCTCTGGGGACCATGGAGAAGGGGAGAGGTGCAGCTGTCAAAGAGGGAACAGGCATCAAATTCCTGAAGCCAGGGAGTGAATCTATCCCAGAACAGTCCTGGGCCAACAGTGAAAGCCACTGAATCAGTCCACAAGTCCCTGCCTAGAGGAGAAAATTTCTCTCAAAAGCCACCCCCGACAGGACTTGGGATTTTTAACGACTTTCCATTGGGATTTTTAATGATTTTTTTACTGAATTAGTGACTGTTGCAGGTCACCTCTCTGCTGATAGCACTGGCATTCTCAGGCAGTTCTGCTTTCCCACACTGCACCCAGGCTGAGAGCAACCCCAGGAGTGTCCTTGGGAAATTCTCCCACACCCGTTAACTCCAGCACGGGATCCCAGTCCTCCCAGAATCCCTACAGGCCCCAGGGTCCCAGCCCAGTGCTCTGCCAGGCTGGCTCACTGCTAACCAGCCCTGGCAGAAAACAGCAGCCTGGCAAGTGCCATCCTGCTCCTGAGAGTTCCAGCCCACCCTGGAGCCTCCCTGGCTCATTCACAGCGCAGCAGGGCCGTTCTCTCAGCCCAGTTAGAGCACAGCAGCCCTCACACAACAGTGATGTCCTGATCCACTTTGCAAAAGCTGCAGGAACCCAGAATGAGTTGTCCAGACCTCTCAGTTTACAAACAGCTCACTGAGAGAAGAGCTGTTCAGTGTAACTTGCCTTTCCCTTCCATTTCTCCTCCATCCCAGCACGGATCCTCTGTGCCCTTCCAGCCAACAAACGGAGCTGGGCACGAGCACCTCAAGGCTGGCACCACAAGATACCACAAAGAACAACCCCCCAGACCTCAGCAAGCACCCCCAGCCCCTCCTGCGCTTCACCCACAGGCACCTGCACCCAGTTCTGCAGACACATCCTCCTATCCCTGCGATGCTCCAGGCTTTCATCCCTCACAAAGCAGTCTTGCTCCGGAGCCTGTCAGCTGGAGTTTTTGGTTCATCCATCACTACTCCTGCTAGATGGAAAAAAGTTTCTGCAAATAAATCCCTGGGCTGGGCTTGGGGGTGTTCACTCACACTGCCAGTCCCTGTCCCAGTACAGCTGCCCAGGGGACACCCTGATCCCCACCTTGTCACACCTGGGGCCTCCAGGTGATCGATTTAATAACAGGAGGCAACTGTACCACAGCCCCTCCTGCAGCAGAGCTCAGGCTGGAGGAGCCTCCAGCTGACACAACTCAGAGGTCCAAAGAGGAACACACTCTGTGCCACAGGTGGGAGCAGAGGCTGAAGAGCTCCTGCAAGCAGCACCTTTGCCCAAAAGCACCTCCAGTGAGATGATCTCCCACCGGGCTCCACTTCTGCGCACAAGTCTGAGCCCACAAATTCTCAAGCCCAGCAGACTTACTCATCCCAGCTCACTCATGTTGCTGTATCTGGAGGCGTAGTTGAAAAATGCAGGAATATTATTTAAAACCATAACTGCACACCTGCTGATTTCTGTTAGGTCCTAGGAGAATGCGTGGGACCACTATATTTAGAATTTAATAACTCCAGTCAGTGCATGCTCTCAACTGAGTACCTGCCTACGTCTGTTCCCTGTGGTCCCAGGGGAATATCCAGCCTTGGGAAGCGTGGTGGGAGCCTGGCTGCCCTGAGCAAGACCTGAGCAGGGCTGTGCTGAGGGCTGTTACACATCACCCTGCTGAAGCTGGGGTGCAGGATCTCTGGTACCTCCATGCACATGGAAATGTGGGAGCTGAGGATCTTATGTCCGTGCTTCAATTGCCCACATTAGAGTGAAGAAATGCAGTAAAAGCAGAAAGCTGCTCGACAGAGCTGGAAGAAGCACCACCTAGAGCAAGGGCAGGGCCAGACATTGCAGCAGCTGCGCTGTGTTGGCTTTTGGATCTAGCCGTGTAGATTTCCCGGAGCTTCTCAAGGTGCAGACATTGGGTGGGGGGGGAACAGGCAGAAGCTCAAGCAGCTGGGGTGAGAAGTGACACTGATTTCAAAGCATCCCACGTGTCAATCAACCCTTAGTTTTACTTTCATAATCAACCGCAGCAATCAAGGGAATGGGCTCAGTATCCAAAGGTGCACTCAAGCCCTGTCACTGTGGGGGTCAGGGACACCAGGAAATCTGTCTGCACACTCGGATCCAGCCCAGAGGAGCTGCCCTGGAGCAGCTGCATGGCCCAGGGGGCAAAACAGGGAGAGCACAGATCCCTGCAACTCGAGCTGGGCCACACCAGAGCAGCAGAGCACACACGAGATCTCTGCTTGGGGGAAGGGTGTCCACCAGCCCCACACGGAGCTGAGCCCTGACAGGCAGTGGCCCTGGTGGCCACGTCTGATGCACCGTGAGCCACACTCCTGCATGAGGGGACAACTCAGACACAGAATGGTTTGGCTTGGAACAGACCTTAAAGCTCATCCCGTTCCCCTCCCTGCCATGGGCAGGGATGCCTTCCACCAGAGCAGGTTGCTCAGAGTCCCACACCCACAGCCAGCATCCCCTGGAAAATCTGGTACATGAGCTACACGCCAGCAATGCCACTCTTGTGGCTCACATCCCAGAGCTAGGAAGGCGCCATGACGTCTCCCATTACAGAGGAAACCACCCAGCTCACCCCAAACCCCAAGGTCCAGGGCCGTAGCACCCCATGCATGGGGGTGCAGCTCCTCCTTTCCCTCGGGCCAGGCACTGGCACACGCTTGGCTGCGCACAGCAAACCCCAGGCACATCCTGTGCCCAGCAGCAGCTGGACAACAGACCTTCCTCACACCCAGCTCCGCACCGGGACAGCAAAAACCTGAGGGCGGAAACCAGGGTTTCTGTCCACAATGTCAAAAAGGAGCAGAACAGAGCTCCTGGCTCTGCCAGGAATGTTTCCGGAGAAACGAGTGAGCGGGGAAGAGGTGACTCTTCTTCAGCCACCGAGGGAAGAGGGGAGACGGCGGCGGCTGTGCACGTCTCACTGTCTCAGCAGCAGCACGGGCAGCAGCAGGAGGGGCTCCAACTTCATTTGAATCTGTAGATATTTTAATAACCTTTACAAAGTGCTCAACAACCAGGGAAGAAGGTATGTGAACACCTTGGTGCTATTTTTTGCCCTGTGTGTCCCTACACAGACCTACATCCCACAGCAGCAGGGAGGCACCGTGTGCAGGTCAGCAGGAGATCTGGGGACACGCTGCTCAGGCTGAGCCCACTCAAAGGGGGGAGAGCCCAGAGCAGCACCAAGTGCTAGCCCTGTCCTACAGGCTGCACGGAACATCCAAGGAGAAGCCACCCAGGCACAGAGCAATTTTCTTAATTACAGTAACGGTGTTTACATGCAAAACAAGGATGTGTGCACCCGCCCCAACACAACTCCAAGCACTCACATGCTCCCAGAGGATTTCCAGCCAGCCCAAATGCCACCCTCTCCATCCCCACTGTGATCCCCTCATCAGTCCGTACCCCAAACAAGCTGCCGATGAACCGTGTGCCTGTCTGCCCAGAGGAGCTCCCCTCTCCATTGCCCAGACCCTTCCCGAGTGCCAGGATGCTCCATCAGCACCTCATACCCACAGATACCACTCCACCTGAGAAGCCACTTCTTGCTGCCCCTGCAGAGAGGCCTTTGCATGGGGCAGGCGCAGGGAAGGGCGATTTTGGTGCAATGACTTCGCTCGTCTGATGAGGGGACAGTGCAGTGGCACAGCAGAGAGCACCAGGCAGAGGCAGGCAGGCACGGGTGCAGAGGTCACCCAGCAGACACCCAAGATGTGCCACCGACACCTGGGACACAGACGCCAGGTCCCAGAGCCTGCCGGAGACATCCCGCAGCAATTAGCTCTCTGGGAGCCCCAGACAGGAACGGGGTGATGCTTCCAGAGCCCTTGGCTCGCTCCCAGCCCCCTCCCAGCCCCAAGGGAGGTAAAGGGAAAGCAAAGCACCAAGGATTGCGCATCCCATCCCCCAGCCCCTGGGCACAAACAGAGGCACCAGGACAGTCGGGTCACTGCCACCCCGTACCTGCACTCCGTGACACTACAGCAACAGCTCCCGCTCCGCCGGCCCCAGCGCCTGGAGCGCAGCTCTGGCCTCGACTTCCTCAGGCTGAAATACTCTGTCAGCTTCCCAAACGAAGCCATGGCTCCCGCCGGTGTCCCTGTGTCCCTCTGCACCCTCGTGCATGCTACACCCCGGCCGTGCCCGCTGCCCTGCGCGCTCCGCCAGCCCTCGGCACCGGGAGGGAGCGGGGCCGGACGGATCCGGCACAGGGCAGGAGTTCAGCCAGGAGTTACTTGGACAGTCCACAGCGTGCTCCACAGTGAGCCCTCAAATCTGGAGGGTGCTAAGTCCTGTCTCCCTGGGCCAAGCACAGGTCACAGCTCAGAGCAGCTGGTGGCTGCACATGTATTTCATGTGGTGCTGCAGAGCTGAGTGAAGGAGGAAGAGGAAAAATTAAAAGTGCTCGCTTCAAAGGGTCCCTCGGTAGCGCTGGCACAGGTCTGCGAGCCCCCACGGCGAGTGGTACTGGGCAGGTGGAGGAGCTGCCCTCTGAGGAGGTGGCCCAGTGTGGCTGTGGTGGCCCTCGGCTGAGGAAGAGGATGGGGTTTGATCTCAGAAGCGATGAGAAACCCCAAGAAATCAGCTGCTCAGATGAATTTCCAAAGGGTCTGTTCTTACAGCGTGGAGAGGATCCCTGCTTGCTCTTCCCAAGGCTAGTCAGAGTCGACCAGTTTTCCTCCCTCCCTGTTTTCCAAAGCAGAAGTCACCCTCAGCTGCCAGCAGCACCTACCTACCATGACTTTCCAGCCTGTCACCAAACACCTGAGCCCAAGGAGAGGGACAGGCATTTAAAGCAAGTGAGGCTGATCCAGGTAGAGGTCACCTGTGAGCTCTGCTCCCCACGCTCCAGCACAAAGCCTTTCCACAGCAGACAGCAGACACGGGGATGCTGCGAACCCGAAGGGCAATCCTCCTGCCAGCCCTCCCCTAGTCAGGAGCACTTGTCTCTGCATCCTCGGCGCCTGACGCCAGCTGGGCGGAGAAAAAACAAGGGCTTCAGAAAAAAACCGCCCAAACCTTGCTCCAGCCCAGCCCCATGGAGCAAAGCAAGATCAAGTCAGTGAAGCATATCCAGGGGAAGGGGTGTCTGACGGCAACTCCCAGTCATGCCAAGAGAGAAAACAGCAAGGAAAACTGGTGGTAACTGAGCCGGCAGAGTCCCAAGCTCCCTGCACACCCTTTTATCACTCCGGTGTGGATGCCATATTAAAAAATAAACAACCTGCATTCCTTGCTATTTCCCTGCTTAGAGCCATCCCCTGCAAGCCGCCCCCTGGCCACCAGGGACGGCCATCCGCTGCCGAAAACCCTTCCTGACCTCCACTTCCCTCCTCCCTTATTTTCTTTCTTTTCCTGTCGACTCAGGCTCAGCTTTCCCCTTGGAATTAAATGCCTGAGCAGCCGGGTGCGCCCCGCGGAGCACGGCCCAGGGACACCCGGGCGGCCGCCCCCGCCGGCTGCTTGTGACCGGCAGAGTCACAGTCCCCGTCACCGTCACCGTCCCCGCCCGCGCTTTTTTGGGGGGGATCATTTGTTTGCACCATCCCTGCTCCCCGCTCCCCGCTCCGGCGCTGACATTGATCCCGGCACGCAGAACGAGCCGCCGCAGAGCCGCACACAAAGCCGGGGGCTGGCGATGCTCGGGGGGGTCCCGCGGCCGGGGGGACGCTGCCAGCACCTCCGCCGGGCAGGCGCACGGTCCCCCGGGCACCTTCTCCCTGCCGGGCGCACACGGGGAGGGAGAGCGGGGGCTGCTCCCCTCTCGCAGCTGGGGAAATGAAGCTGTTCACGCACTGCTCCGCACAGCCACCCACCCCCGGCTCCCACCTTCTCCCTCCGAGGGGCTCCGCCGCAGCTGGGGAGGGGTCCAGGGCGCTTCCCCAAATCGATGGGTTTGTGGCGAGGGCAGAGCATCCGCCGGCTGGCTCTGTGCGGCGCAGCGCGAGCCGGTAACACTGTCACCCCTCTTATCTGCCATCGGCTCCCCGACCACGGTGAAATGCAACACGTCAAAGGAGGTCAGATGAGCCGGAGGAGAGCGGTGGAGCCGGGGAAGAGCAGAGGGGGCTGGCAGGAGGCAGCGGGAAGCAGCCGAGGAGGAGATCAGAGAAGGGGAGGCAGAAGGGGACAAACTCTTGTTTCCCTGCTGTGGAAAAAGGCACAGCACCGGCTCTCCCGGAGGGAACTGGGCTGAGGCGTACACACCTTGGAGTGTGAGGAGGACGGCGGGGTCACCTGGCAGCGGTGATGTTACCTGCTCCTGAGCTATGCCAAGGCAACAGGAGAGGGGCTGGATAGGGCAGCAGGAGGAGTAGAGAGGAAGAGTGGCGTTAATTCGAATCCCTCTCTTCTCCCCTTCCTCCCACCACCTGTTGGGAGGGCAGAGGAGCAGCGGTGCTGCCCCAGGGATCCTCCTTTGGCATGGGCAAAGCAGAACTGTTTGGGGACAAAAGGGCAATTTGGAAGACTATAGTAAAAACAGCAGGAGGATTCGACAGACTGGTGGACACAAAATCCAAGGAGCAAGCCAGACTTCCCCGGCATTTCAGCTGCACGGGGGACACCCCTCCAGCCAGGGACACCACACATTCCTGCAGCACCCTCCGGTGGGGGGTAGGTAGGAGCCACAGCTCTTGGCAGGGAGTCAGGCTCCCCACGAGGTTGCAGAGCTTAGTCCATGAGCCCAGCAGTGCCAGCACCTGGAAAACAAACGGCAGGAAACGCTACGTTCGTGAAACCTCTGGATAAGCTGGGGATGGTGGCATTGAAGGTACCAACGCCTGAAAGATGAAACAACTCCATAAACACCTCCATCTGTGCCCAAAAAGGGATACTCCAGAGGGGATTACAGCCCTGCAGCGTACCCCATCACCCTGGACCAGGCTGACTGGGACCCATCTGGCTGAAAGCACAACCAGTGCTGGGGCAGAGGCAGCACAAGCTCCCACATCTCTCCTCTGAGTTAGTCTCTGCTTTTGTACTGGTGGCTTGGGGCAAGGGAAGGGCTGTCTCCTTTGCCCCAAGGACATGGAACAGCCCTCAGGCCCTTCCTTGCTCAAAGAATGAGTGGTCAGCCCGTCAGACAGGGCTGTCACACCAGCTGGCTCCCAGAGGAGCTCAGTGCCTCCTATTAGGCAGCAGAGGCAATCTGCCAAGATATTGCTGAACTCTCTAATTTCACATTAACAATCTGCTCTGCTGGGGTTTGCAGCCACACACTCAGAGATGCGACAGCTTCCCACTTCCACTTATCAGTGGAATGAAACACTTCATAAGCGAAACAGTGGTTTAATTTGCAGAGACATAAACTGATTTTTAAGAGGAGCTGTGGAGGAGATGTTAAAGCAGGAATCGGAATCCGCACGGTGCTGGGACTTGGGGGATGCCGAGCACGGCTGCACAGCCACCACCCAGCCCTGGCACAGGCATCTCTGGCTGCAGCTTTTGGGAGGAGAAAAACACCCACAAGTCAAACACAGCCTGGCTGTCTGGGCCACCTCACACGTTACTGGGCATACACTGCTTTGGGCCCTAGAGACCAACATTCCCCATTTCAGAACCTCCAAACACAGGGAAGCCACGGCAGATGTGGGAACCAGCACCGGTCCCAGCTTGCAAACATCACCAAAGCTTTTTCAGGCAGAAGTCATCACAGCTACATCCCAGCAGCTCAGACATCCTAAGTGTGAACTGGGAAGGTTCTCTGCCAGCTCCTGTGGCCATCCAGCCCTGGAAGGTGGCCCTTGCACCATTTCCAGAGACCCCCTGCAGCCCCCAGTCCCTGTGCTCCTGAGTCCAGTGTGAGCAAACCAGATCTGTTTACATCTCTGTGGCTTCCCCAAGCAGCTTCTGCTCCAATTACACTTCTTAAATATGGATAGGCAGAAGCAGGGAAAGAGGAAAAAGGGGGTTCTTCTGAGCTGACAGCTCCTCTGTCCACTCCTACAGTCCAAGAGGACCCCAACTGTGTTTCTCCAGGGCTCCAGTTTCACTCCACACCCAGACCACTCAACACCAGTTAAACACACCCACTTCTTCCAGCCCTGGCTCTTCTGGGGAGCTGCATCCCCAAAAGCCACTCAGCAGCTGATGCAGAACCCATCCTGCTCCTCCTTCAGCCGTGCTTCCAGCAGCTCATCCCTCCCCCAGGACAGCATGGGGGATGCTCACCAGTACCCGACCTCCCAGTGTTTGGGGGAAGCAATTAAAACAGGTTGAAGCCACAGTGGGAGCAGCCACCCCACCTCTACAAGTGAAACCCTGGCTGGTTTAAGGTTCCCTTTCCCTTTGTCCTTTTCCCAGGCTGGCTGATTCCTGGAGAGCAGAACTCCAGCAATGCAGAGGATGCACAAGTGGAGTCCTAGACTGGAGGTGTGACATTAAGCAGTGACAACAGCAGAATAGTCTAGAAGGCTGCCAGATGGGCCAGAGGAGGAGCTGGAGCCTGAGCAGCTCATCAGGACCAGAGCCTGTAGCAGGAGGCACTGCTGCCTGCCCATCCCAGGATGTCCTGTGGCAAAGGGCTCGCTTCACTGCGGGAGCCATGGTAACCCAGTTTCCATCTGTTGTCATCAGAGTCCCTCTCCCCATAAGGCACAAATACCTGCTGAGATCCCCAAAACTGGGTGAGAGGAAGCTTCCCAATCCCCCAAGAATATCTGTGTCCTCAGGTCAGGTGGAAGAGAATTTCTCACGAGCCTTCTCTTAGTGCCAACTGGGGAGGGAGCGGCTTCTCCAAGGTACCTGGGAAGTCACCTGAAAGCACCGTGGGGACTTCAAAGGGCTTTGGGGCAGGAATTTTCCAAACTGCTGAAAACTGGCCACTGATGTCACACATCAGCTCCCTGTCAAATCTTTCAGCTAATACTGAAGAATTTTGATAATCACTACTTTTTTAAATTCTAAGCACTAATTCTTGGCGTTTAAGAAATAAACTTCTTCCACCCTATTTTAAATACACCCACAGTGACTGAGGCCCTACTTTGCACTGCTGGTTAACCCAGTGTACCAGAGAACCATCAAATGTGTTGGGATAAAAATAAAACTGGAATACATTATTTCACAGAATGTTCAATTATCAACATGTGCATGCAAAGAAACATGTTAAATGCAAGTATGAACTGATTTAAGAAACAGATGCACAAGAGACATCAGAACAAATCTAGAGGAGGCCATGGAGATGCTCCAAGGGCAGGAGCCCCTCTGCTCTGGAGCCAGGCTGGGAGAGCTGGGGGTGTTCACCTGGACAAGATGAGGTTCCAGGCAGAGCTCAGAGCCCCTTCCAGGGCCTAAAGGGGCTCCAGGAGAGCTGGAGAGGGACTTTGGAGTGACAGAACAAGGGGAAATGGCTTCCCACTGCCAGAGGACAGGGTTAGATGGGAAATTGGGAAAGAATTCTTCTCTGTGAGGGGACATGAGTGGGCTTGGCAGTGCTGAGGTAACAGTTGGACTCAGTGATCTTGGAGGACTTTTCCAACCTAAATGATTCCATCCAGAATTCATCAAAGCATTTCATCTTGATTCTAAATGTGCCCGTGCTCTGTGCAAACACGAGCCCACAGCGGCACAACACACTGCAGGTCCTCTCTGCTGCCCAGAGCCCTGGAGAAACATGGCTGGAGGCTCCTGCAGCCGACTCCTGGGAACAGCACAGCCCTGGGAGCGACACACACTTGCTGGCAGAGCTGTGAAGCCCTCTGGGAAGTGCCACATCTCAACACAGCTGTAATAAGCGCAGAGTGTGCAAGAGGTTCAATAATTTCAGTCTAAGCAGGCACTTTGCTGTAATTGCCAGCTCTAATGCATTACGCACACATTTCCGTGCCGGTACCTACCATAAGCCAGCCGCATCAATTTGCTGATTTACTCAATGTATCACTTAGCACAACTACTCTAATTCCAGCAGCAAACCCAGACGTGCCACCCAAATTAAGGTAAAATACCCTCATTCTCAAATGAAATTAAAATACTCTCTTTCTTGAAAATAACAGAATCATGTAGGGAAAGCCTTGCACTACAAGGATGGGGAAGGGTTTGGAGGGGAAGCCGTAGGAGGAGAGACTGAGGGCACTTGGTTTGTTCAGCTGGAGAAGAGGAGATGGAGCACAGAGCTCACCGGGGCTGCAGCTCCTCCCGAGGGGCAGCTCTGATCTCTGCTCTCTGTCACAGGGACAGGACCCAGGGAACGGCTGGAGCTGGGCCAGGGCAGGGTCAGGCTGGAGATCAGGGAAAGGTTCTTCCCCCAGAGGGTGCTGGGCACTGCCCAGGCTCCCCAGGGAATGGGCACGGCCCCGGGGCTGCCAGAGCTCCAGGAGCGTTTGGACAGCGCTGCCAGGGATGCCCAGGGTGGGGGTTGTTGGGGTGTCTGGGCAGGGCCAGGAGCTGGACTCACGATCCTTGTGGGTCCTTCCAATGATTCTCTGAAAATTCATGTTCCCAGAGAAGCACCCAGGGAGCAGAGGTGGAACCACCACCAAATCCAGCCTGGCAGCTCAGAGGCAGCACAGAGGCAGCCCCAGCCCCCAGCACGGAGATGCCGGTGCTGATCCAGTAACCCAACTGCAGCAGCTGATGAGCATCTGTCCCTTTCTGGAGCAGTGCGGGATGTGCATGGTCCTGAAACCCAATTCCCTTTTTAGCCCCCCGGATCGATGGAAATTGCCAGGTTATTTCATCCCACTTCAAAAGGTTCTCCCCACTCGCAGCCCTGTGCAATTAAATCATGGGCACACAGGGATAATTACCTCCCAAAGCAGGGCTGTCCCCAGTGCTGCTCCCTGATGGCTGAACAAAAACCTGGCTCAGGCTTGCAGGGAAGAGATAAGGGCAGGGAAAAGCAGCCAGCAGCACAGGCAGCTGGAGGAGTCACGCAGGCTTTTAGATACTTGCTAGTGAAAAAAAAGAGAAAGAAAAATTTTTGATACCTCCTAAAAATAGTTTGTTGAGTTCAAAAGGACTGAAGAAAGTATAAAACATCAACAGTGAGGTGATGGGAGGAAACACAGCCAAAGGAGAAACGAAGACAGGATAACCTGAGGACATTTGGAGCTGGCAGGGCTGTCGTATGGGCAAGGGGTGCTGCCTCTGCTGAACCATTCCCGAAAGTGGCCACGCTGGCTCTGCCCCCACACTTGAACAATGCTCTCAGGGATGCACAGGGTGGGATTGTTGGGGTGTCTGTGCAGGGCCAGGAGCTGGACTGGATGATCCTCATGGGTCCCATCCAAGTCAGGACATTCTGTAGTTCTATAATTTAATTCTATGATTCTTTCAAATCAAAAGGGAAAAAAACCCCAGATCCTGCCCAAGTGGGACAAACTGGGACATGTATAATCCCCACACACTCAAGCAGCCTGGGAACAGACCCAGCTCACTGCACACCAGTTGTTCTTTTTCCCTGAAAAGCCAGCCCTGGAAAAACCCGAAGCAAAAATTGGAAAACTCATTAACATGATCAAGGGTTTCAGAAAGTGGAAAGGAGAATAATTCATGCAATTAGAGCCCAGCAAAATTCATCAGTCTTCAGAAAAAAAATGATAATCAATACGGAGCAAGCAGTCTCCAGGCTGGGAGAGCCTGGATCGATGCAGCTGCCGGCATCCCATAGACAGCAGAGCTCCTGTGGGGGAGAGCAGCCCCCTCCCACAGCTGCTCCCAACAATTGTGTCCCCCACCACCCCATCAGACCCAGGGGGGCTCTTACAAGGGTTTCCTTAGCAAGCACACAAACCCCAAGGCTTCCCAAAAGGAGCCAGGACTCGCAGTGGTGTGGTCGGAGAACGACGAGGCAGACAAGGGACGGAGGGGTTGTGCCCAGCTGCCAGCCCGTGGGGCAAAGCCATCCTGGGCACACCATTTTCACTGGGTACTGTACTGTCCCCACTCCTCCCGGCCCTGTACACACCGTGGTGGCTGCTCAGTGAGCCCCTGCTGCTCCCTTCACCCCAGCCTCGTGCCCCAGCTTCCTGAACCACCTGTGACTGCTGGGCACTGCCCACGACTGCTGTGTCCCCTCCTGGGGCTCACCAGGGCAGGGAGGTGGCACCAGTGGCCACAGGCTGGAGAGGGATCAAAATCTGATTAACAGCCAGGCAGAGGAGATCACCTCATACACAAGCAAATGAGCAGGACGAGCATCTGACCAGCTCCCTCTCAGCACCTGGCATGGCCTGTTTGGAAGGGAATTATGGATAAATCACAGAATCATGGAATCCCAGAATGGTTTGAGTTGGAAGGGATCTTAAAGCTCATCTCATTCCACCCCTGCCATGGGCAGGGACACCTCCCACTGTCCCAGGTTTCTCCAAGCCCCATCCAGCCTGGCCTTGGACACTTCCAGGGATCCAGGGGCAGCCACAGCTTCTCTGGGCACCCTGTGCCAGGGCCTGCCCACCCTCCCAGGGAAGAATCTCTTCCTAGTATGCGACAGCCTCTCTGGGAAATTGCTCATCCAGGGCCTCGAGCTCCCCTCTGATTTGTGTGAAGTCCTTCCACTGATGCCATGGACATGGAGGTACCGTCCTGAGCACCGCCCCTTCCCAGGGCTTCACGACTCAAGCTCACCTGGACTTTTGTGAACTGGCAGCAGATCCAGCCTGGCAGCTGGGGTTTGTGTAGTGGAGAGGCTGTTCCAGGAGGAGACAGTGCTCAGACCCCATGGGAATTTGAATCCTCCCTACTCCCTAAGCCCCACGTCCCTCAGGAAGCACTGGCCCAAAGGGGCACAGACATCCTCAACAAGCCCAGGATCCCACACCAGGCACCATTTCTTCTTCCAACTGTTTTCTTTTCACCTCTCAACCAGTAATTATCCCATCTCTAAATCAAAACAGAACCTATTAAAATCTTACATCTTTCCCAAACAATAGATTAACGTAATCCTCTTACACCACCGAGCTGGCCCTGCCTCTTGCAAACCTTCAAGCCTGGAGTCAAATTTTAACTTTTCCTGTCAAAACTCTGAACAGCACAATCACCAGCTAGACAAGGATGTTGGATTTACTCAGAATAAGGCTTTCCATTTAAATTAAGGCCAAAGATTTTCCCCACGTTACAGCAATTTAATTAAAACAAAGTCACAACAAATCTCTAAAACTTCTGAAATGCTAGTTGTGTAAAATTAAAACCTCCAGGACTGCCAGAGTACAGAGCCCAGATAGCACCCAAGGGAAAACAAATACTTTTACTTATTTCAGGAAAATAAGATGACTGACAAAGCAGATCACATCCGATCCTTCACAATATAGACAAAATGTTTAAAGCCCCATTGGACAGGACAAAGACAATTACCCAGCTGGTCAGTGCCACCAAAATGAGAAGTTGCACAGGGAGACTCCTCACCTGAAAGGAACTCTGCTGCCGTACAGCTCCAAGGCACTGCTGTCCCTGCTTACACCCCCATGTGCAGGCAGCAGGGACAGAGCTCCAGTCACGGAGCCGCTCAGGGCACTCACAGCAGCTCCCTGAGCTCTGCCACCTCAGGGACACCCACAGGCCCTGGAAGTTGGTGGGATTAGCTGTGCACAGGGCAGCCACACGCCGGGGTCCCAGGAAGCCCCCATTTTCCAGTGTGAGGCCTGAGGAACCCGACAGCTTCCAGGACTCTGCCCCACACGATACGCTCACGCCAGGAACACATGGCTCAAACCCAACACCACAGCCCTGTGTGGTGAGACCAGGGTTTCGCTGCTGTGGTAAAAGGAGGCAGAGAAGGAGGGAGACCCTGGCATCCTGCACCATCTGCAGCATCAGCTCTTCCCACCTCTATTCCCACCTTTACCTCACTGCTGCCTCCAAAGGGTGCTGCCGTGCTGTAGAGGGAAGGGAAACCCCAGGGAGGTGCCTGTGCAGGCTGATGGGAGCTGGCTGTGGGACAGGTCTGTGTCCCACTGTGAAACTCACACCAGCACCAGCAGAAAGGAGCAGAAATGAGTCAGCTCAGCTGATCTGCTCTGAACCAAAACACAACCCAGTCCAACCGCACTTCCTCAGCACCGGAGCGAGCCGACTCATCCCACGGCCACACAAGCACCGCACCCGACACAGGGGCAGGGGAGGGAGGGGGCTCCTTCCAGAGCTGGGGGGTTTGCACCTTGCCCCAGCACCCGCCAGGGGATGAGCAATGTGAAGTTGTGCCCTGAGGAGCTGTGGGGAGACAACACTCCAGCCCTGGCAAAGCATCCTAGGATCCTGCCAGAGCCTGGACCACACCAGGAAAGGCACCATAACTACTGCACATGCACATTCACTGCAGCACATTCAAACCCCAGCATCTAAGTGCTGCCTGGCCAGAGGGTTTAGCCAAGGGGTGTCTGCCAAACAGTCGGGGTCAAGGATCCACTGGGTTCCCACCATAATTCAGTGCCCTTCCCTAAAGAGAGGGGGGAATAGCTGTAAGACAACACCTTTCACATACACCCCCCCGGGGTCTGTCAGGCTGTGCCAGGACACAGGGGAAGCAGAGCACACCTTGCCTGCAGTGTGGAGGAAAGAGGTCCAGCGTCACAGCCACGTTCCACAGCAGAAAACCCTCAAACTTCCAACCTCATGATGTCAATGTGTTGAGAAAAATAACTCACAGCACGTGCTCTGCACAGGCACTGCTAGGCACTTTCCTCACTGACAGGAGGGAAACACCTTTCGCTTAAAAGAGAAAGTGATTAGAAGTTGAAACTTCTACATCAGTTACCAGCTGCTGTGGGAGAGGAGATGGTGGAGCACAAGGCACTGAGGTCAGTGGTTTTCCCTGCAAAATACCTAAAACCAGCATCGGAAGTGTGTGACAGAACAGGCTACTTCCTACATCTGCTCTCATCAGTGTATGAACACAGGCTGTCTTCAGCTAAAATGCCACGGAATCCATCCCTTAGTATCCCCAAATGAGAAAAAAAGCTTGAAGTAACCAAAGATTTGTTCATCACATTCCTGTGATGCTCAGCTCAGCCCACCACGCACCCCTGCACAAGCAGAGACACCTCAGCCCATCTCTCAGCGCACCAGCGGGACCAGCACCACGGTACCTGCGGGGCTGAGCAGCCTCACTGTCCCATGCAGCAGCTGGCAGCAGCCAGGACACCTCTGCCAGCACCTCAGGCAGCTCTGGCAGCTGTGCTGTGGCCCCCCAAATGCTGGAGAGCCCCATCCACCGTGTCTGCCTCCCCCCGGGCAGCACGGCCAGGTCTCTCACTGCCCGAGCTTGCAGGAGACACAGGTGGGAGTCACAGGGAGCATCACGACAGCAGCACAAGGAGCTGGACTGGACTCCCTCCCTGGGTCCTAGCCCCGCCAAGCTCAGCCCTGGCAGATGAACTAACTGGGGCAGAGACCAGTCCTTCGGCCACGGGCCCTGGGAACTGCCGCGGGCTCACGGCCGGGCTGCCGGGGCAGGCAGAGCTCAGTAGTGCAGCTCGGCATTGTGCAATCCCCACACGACTAAAATTGGGATACGTCCCCTCCCACAGGCCTGCAGGCAAAACTAAAGGTGCTGCTTTCCCTCCCAGGTGGGGCTCAGGAAGGTCTCTTGGGCCACCTNTAAGGTTGCCTCCAACCCAAACCAGTCTGCATAGTCATCCCAGGTGCCAACAGCTCCCCACCTGGTGCCAGGCTGGTTTGGGGGCACAGGAGAGGTTTCTCCAGCTGTAACACCTCAACAGAAAAAGGAGAAAAACAAGAAAAAGGAAGGAAAAAAGGAAGATTGCATCTTAGCCCATGTTGTTCAGTGCTGGATGTCTCTGCTTTGGTCCCCAGCTCACAGGCAGCAGCTCTCTGCCCTTTTGTCACAGCACGGTCTCATCCACTGTCAGACCCTCAAACCCACCTCAGCCTTCACGCCAGTGGAAGGAGCCAGCACCTTTGTGAGCCCCCAGTACGTGTCCACAAGTGTCAGCTGGGGCCTGGGGCACGCAGGGAAAGCTCCTCACTCCTAAAGGCCCCAAAAGAAATTCTGGAAAAAGAAGTCACAACCTCACCAAAATCAGGAGCCGTCATCATTTTCTTTAGGGTTGTTCCAAATCACCTGGATCTGCCCACGGCAGCCCTCTGGCAACACACAAAAAGCAAAAGCTGAACACAGGCAGACCCATTTTGAACGCAGAAGCTGATGGGTTTCCCTGGTGCAGCCTCACATGGCTCATCTCCATGGGTCCCACCACAGCTCTGCCCTCTACTCGGGGCCAGCTGTGCACCCCCACAGGAAGTAGCAGCTTTGGGATGTTCAGCAAACCCCTGGGGCTCCTTCAGGTCAGCTGCTGCAGAGAATGGACAGAGCAGGGCCACAGAGTGAGGGCAACCAGCACCCATGTGCTGTCCTGCAGCACTCAGGCTGCCAAACACAGTCTGGGGCTTTTTCACTCTAATATCCTCAAGCTCTGCCCAGCTGGGCCATGGTTCCAACTCAGCTGTGTCTTTCCAGCCACTCATTTTCCAAGAAAGCTTAGCCTTCCCTCCCTCTGCAGTGGAACCCAGGCCCCCCTCTGCTGTGGGGGCTACGGCAGCACCGGGCACTGCAGTGGTACGTGGCAATTCATGCCCTCAGCCTCCTTGTTGGCCAGAGATTTGGCCACAAATGGGTGGGACCTAAAGAGGTCAGGGGATGATTTTCTGCTTGGTGCTCGCAGCAGGGCTGGGAAGGGTGTCCCTGCCTGGGCAGGATGCTGCTCAGAGCCCACGGGGTGACCATGCAGGAATGCCGCTCGGCAGGAGCGACCTCCCCAACCCCGCACCAGCAGCTTAAAGCAGGAATAATGCACCAGGGAAGCAGCTCTTGTCCTGCAGGAGGGACAGTCACCAGGACAATGTGACCCACGTCCTCCCCGGTGCAAACAGCTTGGCATCTCTCGTGCCACCCCCAGGGACGCAGAGCAGGCAGGGCACATATGCGTTATGGACAAATCCTCACACACGCCCAGGAGAACGTGTTTTAAAAGGTCGCTCTGCATCTCATGCATGGAGCAGGGAAAACTGCAAACAAGCAGTGAAGGTGGCAAGTACCAGAGGACATCAGACAGGCCACGCTGTCACTGCTGGCAGGCCGCTGTTGTCCCAGCCAGGCGGAGATGGGAGCTGCCAGCAGAGCAGCCAGACCTGAGAACACTCATGGATGAATGCTCTTGGAACAGCACAAGCAGCCCCACGGGGCCCAGGAATAAGATGAAGCGATAATCGGGCAGCTCTGGCACTCAGAGCAGCTTTCCTGCTACAGACACTCAGCCCAGAGCACGTGTGGCAGTGTCTGAGCCAGGTGTCACCCGTGGGGCACATCTGCCACATGGGGTGCCACTGCCTGGGAGGTTGGTCACGGCTGAAATCCGTCTGAATCGCCTTGAGACGCAGGCAGTGAGTCCAACCCCAGAGCAGGATAAGGGCCAGGATTCCTCCGGCCCTGGATTACATCCTGGCATCCCAAGAACCCAGCCATGGGAACACAGAGAGGTGCTCAGAGCTAAGGCTTTTTCCAGGCACCAAGATGCAAATAGACATAGATAACATGAAAATTAAAAATAAATAAATAAAGATGCAAAGCATCTTTTTCATCCACAGAAAAGCTTTATGCAGAACTACAGCTACAGGAGCCAAGCTGTGCAAACCAAGCTTAATAAGCCTCCCTCCAGCCTCGCAGCTCTGGTGACCAGTGATATCCAGGCTCCCCAGGGAATGGGCACGGCCCCGAGGCTGCCAGAGCTCCAGGAGCATTTGGACACCGCTCTCAGGGATGCACAGGGTGGGATTGTTGGGGTGCCTGGGCAGGGCCAGGGGCTGGACTCAATGATCCTCATGGGTTCTTTCCCACTCAGGACATTCCACAATTCTATTATAAGTCTCAAGATGTCCCAGCCGTCCTCAGGCCCCTTTTCTTTGGGAAGCTGCATCCCCTGCTGAACTCTGCCCAATTTGCAGATGTGTCTTTGCTACCTGCCCACTATTTGCAGAGGAACACACCAGATTAAGGTGCCTCCCAGGCACCAGCTTTGAGTCTTTGATTTACTCTTTCATGGGTCACTGTCTCTGTAAATGTCTATCAAAGGCAATTGCCAGCACAGTCAACAGCTGCACCTGTGGCTGAGCACGAAAAATGAATGAGGCTTTCCTCCCAAATTACTCCTGCCTCACAGAGAGGCTGAGAGGGCAGAAAGCAGGGGACGGGAAGGAAGAAAAGGTGAGAGCATGCAGCAAATGCAGCATAAAAGTCAAATCAGCAAAAGTAGGATGGGACAGTGTGAGCTGGGCCAGCACAGCCCTCTCTCTCCCCTGCCCAGGAGCAGGGCAGGCAGCACGAGGCTCAGCAAAATGTCACCTGATTTCCAAAAGGCATTCTATAAAAAAAGCTACCAAAAATGACAGTCAGCAACCCTGAAACTCTTAAGAAATTGGGGCAAGCAAGGATTTTTGAGGATGGAAAGAAAAGAAATCACAAGCAGAAGCAACCTGCTGGAACAGGGTTTTTGGTAGCAGCCCTGCAACAGCACATCCCAAATCCTACGCAGCTTATCTCCCATTGTTCCAGCTGATGCGACCCAAGTACACACAACACAGAGAGGATCCTGCTTCCCTGGCACACAGTGGATATGGCATTACAGCAAAGGACAGGGAGAAAGCAGAGGAGCAACGAGGCCCTTTGCCACCCCAGCTCCCTTCCAAAGTCTCCGACTGCACCAGCTCCAGCTACTCCGGAGGGGAAAGCCTCTTGGGTAACATTAGGGTTGTACAAGAGCTCCACAGCAAAGGCAGGGAGCCCGACTGTTCTCCCTTAGCAGCTGGCTGGATTAAAGATTTAATGCAATGGGTCCCTTTGGAGAAAATTACACAGGCTATTAAGAAAGATGCGCCTCTCATCTGATGAAATCCAGCAAACACTGCAGCTATCTGGGCACCCGGGCGGCTCTGTGGAGCAAAGGAAAAGCTGCAGTCACTCTCGTGAGCCCTTTCTGGATGCAGGAACCAATGGGCAAAGCAGCAGCTCCATTAGCAGTAAAGCAAATGTGCAGACACAGCCGTGCCGTGCCTGAGCAGAGTGAGACGGAGCTTGATGCCAAGGGAAGAAGCAAAGGAACACTCGGCAGCGATCGCTCACTGGTTCCCACTGCAATCCAGGGGCTCCCGGGGCTGCAGGAACAGGACAAACAGCCCCAGGCCAGGGGCAGCAGGGAGCTTCAACACCTCACAGGGTCTTCCTTGCCAGAGGAGAGTGAGTGACACGGCCATCCCCTTCAAGAACCCTGGCACTTTGGGAATCCAAAGCACCTGCTGGTGCTTGTCCTGACAGGCAGGCAGGAATTAACCCTGGCTTCCTTGCCCAGAGCTGATGGGACCAGAGGAGCGCAGGCTGCCACAGCATCAGGAACATCAGATGCTAAAGAATCTCATGGCTTTGGGGAGATAACCCAGTTTAGTGCAGCATTATTGAGGGTGTAGCCAGTGCCACTTCCTAAGCAGCACAGTCTACATTAAACTGAGCTCCGACATCCCTTCAGTGTTCAGCACCTTTGCCATGGAGCCTGAGCAGTAAAACACTGGACTTGTCCAGAGGAATCAGATGCAGGGGAAGAGTTTGCACAGCAGAGCTCCCACTGGCATCCACAGAGCCCCTCTGCAGGGCAAACCCATCCACCCAGCACGAGGCACCTGCAGATAATTGTCCCAGGGAACTGGAGCTGACACCCTGGGCTCACTCACAGATGCAGGGAGCATTTCCAGGTCCCGAGTGTGAGTTGCCAGGTCCAGCCACCTGCACACCTCACACTCTTTCCTGCTCTCTGGGCTTACAGCTGCCAATTCCCACTCCTTTCCAAGGGAACCTGTTGGCTTGGATGCCTTGCCAGGCTCCACTGCAGAGATGCAGGTGCCTTCACAAGCACACAAGGTGTGGAGGAGGGTTACACTCGTGGGTAACGCTCCTCTGCAGCAGATCTCCAGTGTAGTTTGCTTCCCACATGCTGCACACACCTGGAGACAGGTGCTTGAAACAACTGTCCCCAGCACCTTCACTGCTGTGGTGCTGTGCTGCTTGGAAGGGCCATTCCACAGCCCCAGCCCGGCTCTGGGAACATCCCATGCAGCCAAGCACGACCCTGTGGCGTGGTTCCCCATGGCGCAGGGCTGGGCTCAGTTCCATAAACACAGCCCATCCGTCACTCATTCCCCACACTGTCCTCATCCTCCAGATCCTCCCAGCTTCCCACGGCAGGCTGAAGCTGAGCCACTCACATCCTCTCCCAACACTTCCTCACTCCCTTTAGACCCCTCACGGTTCAGGAACTTGTGTAAAAGCTCCAGCAGGAGCCAGCTGAAGGTGGACTTACAGAAGGAAATAACAGCTAAAATTCAGTTGCTCCGATCCAAGCAAGGATGCCCACAGATTTCCAAACTCCAGTGGGGAGAGAAGTTGGAAGAATTGGAACACAGATGTCCGCAGACCGCCTGAGATGACGAATCAGTGTGAAATGCCAGCTCCTGCCATCAGTGCGGGAGGCACGGGCAGGCTGCGGGGCACTGCCCTGGGCTGGCCCTTTGGGGTGACAGCAGCTCCTTACCTACGTGCCCCAGATCATGGGGGCTGGCTGCAGGCAGAGCACTCCTCACCTCCGTGTTTCTGTGCTACGAGCACCAGCATGGATCCAGCAGAGAAACTCCTCCCCAAAGCCACAGTGCTGCCTGTGCACCCCGTGACAGCAGCAGGGTTTGGGGGGAGCCTCAGCACCCAGCGACTGCAGCCCCAGGAGCAGCCCCAGCAGCTGCACACCCGTTTATCAGCTACACGTGTCAGCTTTGAACACTGGTGCTTCTGGCAGCTCCCTGCGGCCAAGGAGAGAGTGCAAACACATCCCACTGCTCAGCTGGTGAGCAGCTATTTGCAGGTTATTAATAAATCATTTACTGTTTATTGCAATCATTCTGCCAAAACACAAACAATGAGCATTGCAGTCACTACCAGCAAAGCTGCCCGCTCACACGGGTCAGGGAAACAGACGTTTTGGGTATTGCCTTCTGAAAAGGGGGTGTACAGAACCCTGGGTGGCCCAGGCTCCTCCAGCTGTGACAGCTGTGCCTGCATGATGGTGTCCAGGACAAACTCTGCCTCCTGCCAAAGCCCCTGTGCAGAGGAACAGACAGCAGCAAAATCACTCCATGCAGAAGCTCTCCTGAGGAGCTCGTGTTCTCTCCAGGCATTTTTTGCCAGGGCTGCAGGGAACCCAGCAGGGCTGTGGGTCTCTCCCCCACCTTCCCACCACTTCAGCAAAGGACCAAGCCTCTGAGTCATCTCCAGCACCGCAGATGAGTCCAAGGGCTGCTGACAGCATCTTTGCCCTGCTTCCTCCCAAAACACCATGGGAAAAGCATAGGAAGGAAAGAAACTGCCAACCTGCCCTTACTTCGCTGATAAACAGGGAACCCGCTTTCATCAGCACATCAAGAGCCTGTGGAGATCAAGGAAATATATTCCTCCGTACACTCTCCAGGGCATGGAGCTATTTGCAACCTGAAAAACAGCTGCTGTCACTGCACATCTGAGGAATGATCCTGAGCACAACAATGTGGCTTTAAAGGAACAAGTGCTACCCACACTGCAGCTTGTTGCATGCTCCCTCCAAAGTGGCTCTGGATAGACTGGAAAGCGAAGCGCAGGCACAGCTGCAGGGAGCACCAGCACCATCCCACCCACAGAGACAGGACACACGGATCCCCCAAAGCCCAGCACTGCCACCAGATCTCTGCAGATCTGCTGCTGGCAGCCCCTCTCCAGGGGACTCCCGAGGTCCCTGTGGCCAAGGCCCTCTGTGAAAGCCCTGGCCAAGGTGGAGATGCCCACCCCAAACTGGGAGGCTGAGACAGGGCTTTGGGGACATCAGTCACGGGAACCTCCAGGGAGGAGGAACAGCAGCACAAGCTGAAATTGTGCCACTGAAGACCAGAATAAGGTTTTCTGCTTAAACAGAGTGAAAACAAATAAAAGGACCAGAGCAAGAAACAACTACATCGTGATGTGCTCCCCAATAGGCACCTGCCCAGCGGATGTGCCCAGGGGACACGTGGGGACAGACCCCCACCTGTCCCCATGCCAGGAACCCTGAGCAGTTGGCCTACCGTGTTAGGAGCAGACATTACCCTCCCTCCCTATACTCTCTGAATAATTAACCCTAAGAAATTAGTCAAGTCTTTAACTAAGCCAGCTCAGCAAATGTAGTAAGGAATTTCTAGGTCAGAACTACAAGAGCTGGGGAAGAAAAAAAAAAAGGAAGAAGTGCCTTAATGCTCTGCCTCCTGTTCATTCCCAAGGGATTATTAGCACCCTGCTCTGCCTTTCCCTACCACAGCCAGCACCTCCATAGCAGGAGCTTAGATTGGAGTCACACCTTGTCATCTTGACATCTCTGACACCTCAGCTGCCTCTGACACCACCAAAGAGCACATTTCTGTGCAGAGCATCTCTCTCCATCTCACACAGCTCATTCCCAGCGCTGAGAGGAAAGCACCCCATGACAATTATATTTGTTATGTCCCTCCCACTTCAATGTCTTTGATATCTTAACCACCATCTTCTGCAGAGGCATTTTTCCCTCTCCCCAGAGCTGTAGCCCAGGGATGGAGCTCGCAGCAGAAGCCCCAGCCCCAGGAGCACCAGATTTCATAGCACCAGAGAAAGAGCAGCCTCCATGAAGCCTCTCTCAGCCCACCCATGTGGTACAATCCATCACTGTGCCTGGCAGCACAAGGGACAGGCAGGTGAGCTGGCACAAGGGACAGCAGCAGCTCCCACAGGGCACTGGGGGACAGATGCTCCTTCAGCAGGAGCTGTATCCAATACTCCAAAAGCACGAGGTCTGTCCTCCTCGGGAGACAACCCTTGTGAAAATGAAGTAATTCTACAAAAAGATGGAACTTCCACGAGATAGATACAGGTATTTGGCCACCCAAAAGAGTCTGGTGCTGAGTGAAGAGCACACAGAGCTGGGGTGGAAGAAGGGCAGCGGGACCAAGACAGGGAGGAGGGCTGAGCACAGGTGAGGGGTTCCAGCAGTGTATGCCACTCCCACAAGTGCCAGAGCCATAGGAGCAGCGGGGCCTCGCTGCCCTCTCATGTCCCCACCCCACACACCCTGGGGACATAACCCACTTCCACCCTGGGGACCCACCCTGCAACAGCTCCAGTCTCCTGCTACTCCCTTCTCTCCTCCCACCTTCATCTGGAAAGCAGGGGGACTGCATGGGGGATCAGAGACAGGGGCAGTGCTTGCAGCTTCCCAGTTCTCAAGGAAAGAGTTCACCCTGAAATCCCACTGTGGGAGCATGGAAGAGGGGGCAGAGGGCTCTAGTGACAGCTGCCAGACCCCCCTGACATCCCCATGCAGACAGGATGCAGGAAGGAAACACAGAGGGATCAGACTCCTGCCAGGAGCCTGCGGTGGAGGGGCCCATAGAAACCTGCTCTCACCTTTGCTCAGGCATTGAAACAACCCTGACCACCATTCCTTCAACCTCTGGGCACAGGCCCAGCCCCAAGGAGGTGTTCACAGGCAGATCCAAAGAGGGAGGGTGGCATAAACCAGGCAAGGGACACAGCCCATGCTGTGCCTACCTGCCACGTGCTGCTTTGTGCCACCTCTTCTTGCAGCAGCCACGAAGACCACATTGCCCACAGGCCGCTCCTCCCAAGCTCTCCCCGAGCACACACCTGCTTGTCTCTTCCTTCAGGTTAACCTGAAGGACGCTGCAGTCCATACTCGCACTTGGAGAACACACAGCACACATGCCCCAAGGCCCTGTGTGGATCCAGCTCCAGCACCCCCAGCTTGTCCCTGCACTATTCCCAGGTTGGTTTTTACACCTTCTCCTGCAGTCTGAGACAAATAAGGACAAAGGGAGAGCAGAGGAGGGCAGCGAGTCAGGGAGCAACGGTGCAGAGGGTTGGTCCCTAGAGCTGGCAGGCTACATGCTCTCCAAGGGGCTCCATCCCTCTGCCCCGGGGCGGGAGCACTAAAGCCCTGCTGGAACGGGCAGCATTCACTCCTTTCTCAACACTCCTTTCTCTCACCCACACGGCAGCAGTGCAGATGGCAAAGGCTGAGCTTGGTGCAACTCCATCCGAGCAGGACCCCGCGCCCTTGGGATGAATCCTCCTCCCTGCTCTGGGGGCTGGGCAGCCAGGGGACAGGTCCCTGCAAGGGGATCATCGGGGACAGACAGGCAGCAGGGCTGGGGTCGGCACAGCAGCTCTGTGCCCCCAGGCAGTGCCTGGCTCTCGGGGGCGCTGGGGACCCAGAGCAGCAGCAGGGGGGGCACGGCCAGCACCCCCTGCCTGTCCCCCCGGAGGAGGCGGGGTGGCCACAGACAATGCCAGCATTGAGCAGCCACTCGCCCCAGCCCATCTGCACCTCCGGGAGCCCGGGGCACACAAAGCCAGTGCTGGGCCATGGTGAGCCCTGCCAAGGCAGGGACACAGACCCGCCTTTGTGTCTGCAAAGGCAAAGTTAGCTTTGGGGAAAAGACGAGAGAGAGCTCCACCAGTGGAGCCTGTGCTTTGGCTGCTTTTCACTCGGAGGTGGTAACCCACGTGCAGACGGCAGCAGAAGTGTCCAGCACTCCCTTTCTCCTGCCTGCCCCGCTCCTGAGACCAGGCAGGGAGCCCACCACAGGTACTCCCTCATGCAAGGACCTGGGGCACACAGAGGGGCCATGAGAGCACACTCGTCTCAACAGAAGACCAGGCCAAGAGGGGTTTCATAGAATCACAGAATGGTTTGGGTTTGGGTTGGAAGAGACCTTAAAGCCCATCCCATTCCACCCCTGCCAGGGGCAGGGACACCTTCCACTAGCCCAGGCTGCTCCAAGCCCCATCCAACCTGGCCTTGGACACTGCCAGGGATCCAGGGGCAGCCACAGCTGCTCTGGGCACCCTGTGCCAGGGCCTCCCCACCCTCACAACCAGGAATTTCTTCCCAATATCCCATTTAACCCTGCCCTCTGGCAGTGGGAAGCCATTCCCCCTTGTCCTGTCCCTCCAGACCCTTGTCCCAAGTCCCTCTCCAGCTCTCTTATAGCCCCTCCTCTTGTATGGTTTGACACATCCCAGCTTAAATCCCTTTATCGTCCCTGTTTCGCTTTTGCTCCCAGACTGGCAGAGAGCCAGGGGCTCCAAAGAGCTCCTTCAGGGGAGCAAAGCCAAGCAGGGCCTGCACTCCTGCCCTTGGACCTGGCCCATCCTGTCCCTCCCCAGCAGTTGCACTTCACATCCCTGCCAGCAATGACTTCCATATGCAGAAAAACAAACCCTCAAGGACAACAGGTTTGATCCCACTTCCTTCATTTCCCAGCTCTGGGATGAGAGCAGCCCTTCTGCCCGTGAGCCAGCGGCCTGTCCTCACTGCTGCCCATGTCACACAACAGCACATGCATTGCCTTTCCCCCACACCCTGGGGTCACTCTCAAGTGACCGCAGCATGGATCTCACAGGTGGGAATATTTAGCAGTGGCCATTGCTGGCTGCTGAGCTGCCAGGACAGCTCAGCCCAGCACACACTTCCCAAGGGATCCTCCCTGAAAAGACAAACCCTCCCCGCAACTTAATGTGAAAAACAAGACCAAATAGAAAGGGAATCAGGAAGAACTGTTTTCCCCACTCTGGAAAGTGGACATGATGGATGGAGATTAAACAGATGTGTTTAACCACTGCTGCAGTGAAACTGCCAGGTGTGACAGTACCTGGTTCTCACTCCTCGTACAGACCCGGGTGCTCGCACCTTCCCCAGTCACAGCCAGCTCACATGGCATTACTCCCACTAAAAACCTGCCCAACGATCCCCACAGCTCCCACCACGTTCCAGGAGTGCTGTGCTGGTGTTTGTCAGGCTGTATGAAAACAGTGAAAGGCAGGGAAAGGCTGCAAGTGCCCAGCCCTGGCATCCCCCGTGGGTGAGGAAGGGTCTGTCCCTACAGTCTCTCCCCTCTATCTCCCTGCAATACGACAACGGAACTCAGGCATGGTGCACACCAAATGCTCATGTTGGAGGGCCAGGTGTTGGCTCGGCTTCCCCAAAACCGGCATGGCTCTTCCACCAGCCTTCCCTGAGGGAAAGACAGGGAGCGTGGCCTGACTCACCCTTTGGCAGGGCCCATCCCACCCCTCGCCCCAGGAATGTCACAGCAGCTCCTCCTGGGCTCCGGGCAGCCGAGAGTCCGTGTGCCAGCACACAGCCACCCGTGCCCTGCCTCCCAGCCAGCCTGTGCCACTGCAAGGGACAGAGGCAGGGCACCCTGCCCAGCAGCGACCCAGATGAGCCCCACACACCGGCAGCGGGTCAGGGAGAGGTGAGAGACACCTGAGTCCTGCACAGGAGAGCAGCCCCATGCTCTGTGAGAAGACAAACCTCCCCTCCTTGTTCTCACATTAAACCAGAATGTGCTGTCCTCTTTGGGGATGATTGTCAATCACTGGATTGATGATAGATTACATTAGCTAATGGATTACATTAATTTCTTATTCGGCACTAAAAAGCAGATGTGTGAGTAAGAACTACGGGCTTTTACGTTCATATATCCTCTCTCCCCTCTATTTGGCACCAGCAGCCAAAATTTATTCCTGCTTCCTCCTGACCCCAGCAGAGATGCACAGCTTGGCAAGAATGCCCGATGCATTCACTCACTGCCACGCTGATGGTCATTTATTAATTACATGGCCCTGTGCTCGTTAGCCTGCAGCCTGGGGTGTTAAGAGAGGTGATGTGCCCTATTCAGAAGCCAAGGCACAAGGACGAACTGCTGGGGAAAGAGAAACCCTCCCCCAGGAGGGGGAACTGGGGTGGGTCAGTCACACTATAGGGGGAAAAAGCCCAGCACCACATACCCAGGCTGTCCTGGCACCGAGCCAGCCTGCCCCTAGAGAGAGCATGGAGATGGGAAGGAAATGGGCTAAATGGGGTGAGACCATCAGCAGACATTGTTGTGGGCTGAAGGGGTTGCTGAAGGGAACAGCTGATGCACAGGGAGCCTCGGCCAGTGGGAGCCACAGCCCCTGTGGCAGCACACCCCTCTCACGGCACGGTGCAGGTTCCCCCAAGGGGATGCTCACTGGGATCATGTTAGCAAAAACCAGGGAGGACAGGGAAGTGCCAAAAGCTGTCAGGAGAGAAACCTTCAGCATCAAGTTTTCCTCCATTAGGGATAATAGAGGAAAACTCACCCACTAAAAAGAGGCCTCTCAGTGCTTTTTGTGCACAACATTGCTCCATTTTCCTCTGTTTCAGCTCAGGACACCTGTGCTTTTAGCCCCCAAAACCTGACATGCCTGTCACTCACTGCCTGTTGCACATTCACCCTGTGACAGACAGAAAAAGGCAGCTGCCAGCTTCCAGCATCACTGAATTTCAGACAAATCTGCGCCTGGCTTCAGTCTCCACGGTGGAACTGCTGCTGCTCCAGCATTTATATTCAAAGCAAATTTGTGGGGGGGAAAATCACAACAGAGAACATGATGCGCAAATCATTATTTTGCTTCACTAGAGCTGGACACTGATGCAAAAGGAATATTTGAATCACAGCTTCAGTCACACTTGCTAATCAGGACTCCTGCTCTCACCCAGCCAGGGCTGAAATTGGATTAATGCAAACAACCAGTGAACTGCTTCCCTCACTCCTGGCCCAGCCGGGGCTGCCAAGGCAGCAGAAAGCATCTCCCAAAAATTATTTACCCTCAGAAAATCTTACAAACTCCAGGCCATGATATCCCTGCCCATAGCAAGGGGGTGGAATGAGATGATCTTTAAGGTCCCTTCTGTGATTCTATGACAATTGACAGGTGGAAGCCTGGAAACCCCAGTTTCAGCCAGAAGTATTTTTCTGGTTGTTAAGTGGAGACTGCAATCTCAGCCAAGCAGTTATGGATCGAATCACTGTGTCTGGGAGACAGAGTGGACAGAGAAGAGAAAGGTGTCAGGGAAATTTTATTGCACCGCAGCAAGCTGGGTTTGCCCTTAAACACGGGACAAATCTTCCAGTTCATTACCCAATGTTAAGAAACACTTGAACAAATTAGAGATTGGAAAGTTGAGGCTGCAGAGCAGCTCTCTGGTTTACCCTAAACTGACCTGCAAAAGAAAACATCCCATCTGCCTCTCCTGGTCACCCTCACCACACTGCAGCACCACCAGGAACATCACGAGTGCAGGGCAGGGGTAGGCAGCTAATTACAAAACTGCTTTCCCCTCCCACCTTCTGAGCATCTCTCAGCCAAGGGGTGCTCTTCCCTGGTTTGCCTGGAAAGCTGGAACAAAGCTGGGACATCCTTGGGCTCCCGGAGACCAGGGGAAGCACCAAATGTTTGACAAAGAAAGTCTGGAAGAAAACTTCTGCGCACTCAAGTGATGGAGACTGCAGAGAATTTAAAAGGCAAGATGCAGGCAAAAAGAGTGCAGTGAGTGGGATGTGGGCAACTGCCAGGGCCATGAAGGGCATCCTGACCACAGCCAAAGGGGAGCTTGGTCATCGTTTCTTTCCACAGTGACTCTGCTCTTCCACCCATGCTGCTCCTGCAGCCAGGGAGGGAGGTTTGCTGGAGGCAGAGGACAACACCAAAGGGAATTGGGGACTCTGTGATAGTCCCACACACCAACAGACACATGGGGCCTGCACTGCTGAGGAGCAAAATCATAGAATCATGGAATACCCTGAGTTGGAAGGGACCCACAAAGATTGTAAGTCCAATTTCTGGCCCTGCACAGACCCCCCAAACAACCCCACCCTGGGCATCCCTGGCAGCGCTGTCCAAACGCTCCTGGAGCTCTGGCAGCCTCGGGGCCGTGCCCATTCCCTGGGGAGCCTGGGCAGTGCCCAGCACCCGCTGGGGGAAGAACCCTTCCCTGATATCCAACCTAAACCTCCCCTGGCACAGCTCCAGCCGTTCCCTGTCTCTGGTCACAGAAAGCAGAGATCAGAGCTGCCCCCCACTGCCCCTCGGGAGGAGCTGCAGCCCCGGTGAGCTCTGTGCTCCATCTTGGAAAAGGTTCCCTGTTGCTGTCACTGCAGGACAGAGCCAAAGAGCAGCAAAGCTCTGCTACCACGAAACCTGAGTTACTCCTTCCACTTTTCCAATGCTGCCACAGGACCTGGGAAATTGTTCTATCAGACAAAGTCAAACTGTCCAGATGTGCATAGGACCAAAAGGATGCTCGCTGCAGGTTTGGTCCTGTGGTCTTGCAGCAGCTGCTTCCCAGAAGAGGATTTATCCCATTGATGCCTTTGGTTTTAACTTTCATATTTTTCAAATCCTGTATTGCCTGGTGGGTAACTCTGAAGTTTCGTGTGGCCTGTCAGCTGCTGTTCTCTCACGCTGGTTAGACACAACAAACCTCTCCAGGTTTGCTCTTTAAGGACACCTTGTTGTCCCAGGCCCCAAAATATGTAAACTAAAGCCTTTGAGAGGAGGGGCAAACTTGGGGTAATTACATCACTAACTGAAATTATAATTTGAGAATTAACCCTGATATGCAAATGGACCAAACTTACAGAAGTGTGAAGAACCCGTGACCCAGGGTCCATCTTGGGTGGAGCCTTTTGACTGCCCAGGGTGTACCTTTGAAGACCCTTCAATAAATACTTGCTTTTATTCTCTTCATCTTGTCTAGCCTCTGTTTTCAGGTAGCCACTTCAAGGCACCACCATACCCCGGGACATTAGCACTGACAGGCAGGGATGCAAACCCACAGCCCACACAGGACCCCGTACAGGAACAGCCACACTTGTCTTCTCTGAAAAGAGGGTTTAGCTCATACAGTGCCCAGTCACTGCACTTTTAGCCAAATCTTTTGCAGTATTTGCAGAGTGAGGATCACTGGCCTGGCAACCACTTGTTTTTACATTAATGATTTTGACTTCTTTGCATAAAATGGTCCCAGCCAAGCAGAGTGCGGAAATAAACAGCTTCAGCAGGTTCCTTCAAAGAAAAGGAGAGAAAACCCCCTTTTGCCAAGAGCAAATACGGACCATTCAGGGATTCCTGGGAGCTTGGGTTGGTTTTGTTTGTCTGCTCTTGCTTTTAATTCATAGTCACTGAAAGAGTTTTGTGCCCTTAACTATTGCATGTGCCACCAGCTAAGCACTTAATGAGGAGGAAGTGAGACTTACACAGTCACTGCTCAGACAGGAGGAGGGAGACGCAGCCGTGCCAGCCTCTGCAGCCATCCTGATGCAGAGCAGCTGGCAGGAGCTGGCACAGGGCAGGACTCTCAATCCCTGCCCACCCACCCCGCTGTAAGAAGGGAAAGCTTCACACCACACCAGGCACCGGGGGAACCCCCATACCCCACCCTACCAGAGGCAGGGGAGGAGCCCCGTGTCCCTGGGCAGGGACAGCACTGATGTCACATGTACTGCACAGCCCTGCAGCCCTCAAAGGGGCTGCCCAAGCTGCCAAATCCCCTCCCTCTTTCCAAGAGCAGGCACCTGGGAAAGATAAGGATGAAAACAAAATACAGAGAAACTGTCAAGCTTTGTGTGGAATAAGAGCAATGCCATAAACTCTTGCCACAGCCAGCTCAGGGTGGGGATCTGGCAGAGGATTGCTGCGAGTTATAAAGTTTCCCCCAGCTCGGGGAGGGAGCAGAGCTGCACTTGTCCACAGGAAGGGCTACAGACACATTACTCACAGGACAGTACAACAGAAAATCTCCTCAATACCACAGCAGAGGGGAAGAGACCAGCCAGCCAGCGCTGCACACACAGCCTTTAAACCCCTTGGGCTGGGCTTTGCTCCCCAGGCTGAGATCAAAGGCACCTTGGTTTGAGAGAGCTGCTGCTCTGCTGTGGGTTAGACCCTCCAAGAGCAGAGCAGGCAGCACCACACCCGCAGGACCAGCACAGGGGATGAGCCAGAATCCAAGAAGAGGAATTAACCCCACATCCCTCAGAGGCAAAGGCGTTTGGAGGAGCTCAGAGGTGGGAGCTGATTGCTGCCAGAGACTGCCTGCCACCCTGTAGCCCTGCCACGGCAGGGAGGACACAGGCTGCTCCTCTGCAGCCTCCCCTCCACGCTGCTGCCCAGCAGGAACGGGGATTGCTGCGAAGTCCATGTGAAACGCTCACTGTTAGGATTGGCAAGCACTCAGGAACAGGCTACTCCCTTGCCTGCCAACTCGAGGGGATGGACAAAGCTCGTTAAAGGCGAGACAGTCTCTCTGGATGCAGAGCAAGGCAGGATGAGCCATCCCAGGCACCCAGCAGCCCGTTTGAATGGGGAGCTGTCAGCCACACCCTGGCAGATGCAGGCAGGGTGGGCTGCATCACCATGTCCCCAAAATAGCAGCAGCTCTTCCATTTCATTCCCAACCAGCAGCCATGCCCTCCTCCTCCTTGCAAAGGCAGACAGCCCGTTGCTTTCAGAGCTGGCTCCAGAGGTTGCAGATCCCAGCTGGAGCTGTGCAAGGGGACCAGACCATGAAGAGCAGGGACTGTGCCACACTGTAACAGTCACAGGCTGCATGGAAGAGCCTTTGCTGCTTTTGTGCACAAACACGAATTCTCTCTGTCCATGACCCAGCCACAGCCCTGGCCAAGCTGTCCCCAGCACCACGGCAGGACACGGCCCCCACACATGGTCACAGCTGCTGCAAGGGGCAGAGAGCTGCCACTGTCCAGGGCCTGCTTCAGTCGGGTTCCTCTGCCACAGACACAGAAGGGACATCCTAGGCACAGAGACATTCCAAACCCCAGGGAAAGCAAGCACTATAACTCACATGGCTCCAAACAAGGCACCGGAAGGCCGTGGGTCCCTGGGCAGAGCCTGGCTCACTGAGGAGCACATGGTCCAGAGGAGCAGGCTGGGCTGCCTGCCTGATCAACACAGCCCAGCCCAACCACATCCCTGGTCACCGGCACGACAAGGAGAATCATATTCCTCGGTTTTCAGCTAGGTTTTTCACGGCATCTCTTCTTGGTGGAAGAAGAAAAGGGGCGTCACAGGAGCTGTCAGTGATTCCTGTGTCAGAGCCAACACAAAGGAGCCACACACAAACCCCCACCACCGTGCCACGCTGCGGCACAGCCCTGTGGCTCCTGGGAACAGCCCGGCACCCCAGGGCACAGCAAAGGAGCAATAGAAACAGGGCTACGTACTCATCCTGCAGCGGGACCCCCGCGGGCCCCCGCGCCAGCCCGCGGCTCGGCCGGGAAGCGCAAGCTCCGTCCAGGTCGGTCGCGCCAAGGAGGGGTGGCCCGATGGACGGACGTGGGAGCCACCTCAGCCTCCCGTCCTCATCGCCACCAGCACCCCGCAGCAACAGCTCAATTCACTGATCCAAGGAAACAGAAGAACCGGGAAGCTCTCCCACCACCCAAGGCAAATGGCTGCTAACAGACAGGGCCTGGCACAGCTGTGCTGCCCCGGCACTCGGAGCCCGGCTCCCTGTGACACTCCGGCATGTCAGCAAGCAAATCCTCTTTGCCTATGGGCAAGGGAACTGTAGGGGGGAGGAAAAAAAGCATCAAGAAACTCTTTGTCTACAAACATCCCAGCCGGGCGCACGTGCAGCGTGAGCTTCCTGGCGAGGGCGGAGGGGGGGCCTGGACTTGGGAGCCATCGTTTCCGCCTGCAGATCCCTCCGCTCGCTTATTGTCTTCTAAAAATAAAAGTAAACACTGAAGAAGAGCTCTTTGTTTTTATTTCTGCTGTCTCAGAGAGATTTCTCTGATAGGAACAAGTTGTGGGGCCTCTTCCCAAAGCTCTGGGAGCTTCCCCTGAGACCAGAGCCATGCTGAGGAAGAAGTGGGTGTCCCAGGGACCAGCAGGGAAGGAAAGCTGTCCTCTCTTCCCTCCAACTTGCAACTGCTCATGGTGGGGATCATAAATCCCAGAATGGTTTAGGTGGGAAGAGACCTTAAACTCATCTCATCCCATCCCCTGCCATGGGCAGGGACAACTTCCACTATCCCAGGTTGCTCCAAGCCCCGTTCAGCCTGGCCTTGGACACTGCCAGGGACCCAGGGGCAGCCACAGCTGCTCTGGGCACCCTGTGCCAGGGCCTGCCCACCCTCCCAGGGAACAATTCCTTCCCAATATCCAATCTATCCCTACTCTCTGTCAGTTTGAAGCCATTCCCCCTTGTCCTGTCACTCCATGCCCTCGTGATGGTGAGGATTACCTGCCCTGGGTTCCCACCTTTTCCCTCTGTTTCAGGTCAGAGAAGAGGCCATTGCTCAAAGTGCAGGAAACCTCAGTTTAAGCTACTTTACTCCCCTTAATAAAGCAGCAAAGCACAAGGAAAGCCAGGAAAGCCATTTTAACACATAAAATACATATTTAAAAATATTGAGATATGCATGTATATCTCTCACTGGTTTTGCTTCCAAATCTCTCTTCCTGACAGGCCCAAGGCTGACGAGGCCAAGCCTGAGCCCTACACAGCCAACATCACTGATTAAACACAAGCACCAACTTCCTCACCAGGCAGCTGCCCTAATCTAAGCATCTCACAGCTTTCCCAGTTGTTTGTTCAGCTTCTTCCTTTACCATGGAGCTGCTCTACAAAACTGCAGGGTAATGAGACACACACACACAATTACCTTTTTTTGACCTGCATTAGGAATAAATCCAGCATTAATAGCCCAAAGCCTCAGGTATCCTCCGTGATTTGATAAAATTGCTTATCTAAGCAAAACCCTGCAGGGACCAGCCTCATTACTCAGAGCAAAGCTCTTCCCCCACACCCTGATTAAGTGTTTCTTTAATTTGCCAGCTCCAAAAAAACCCCACAGATTAAAACAAAAAGATAAAAAAGGAGGAGACCTTTGTTTTCTCCATTTGAGTGCTCAAACAGCTTCCAAGGGAAGCACCATGGGACCTGTAAGCAGGCTAAGGACACCTCGGCCCTGGGGAACGGCACACGCCAAGAGCAGTGGGGCTCCTGGGAGACAGGAGTCACCCATCCCAAAGGCAAGGGGCTCAGAGGGACAGGAGGAGGCACAGGTGGAGTCATGACTGCCATGCTTCCCTCCTGGAGAAACTGAGAGCCCCCAGCCCTGCGCTCTGCTGGGACAGGGCCCTGCCCTCCACCCCTCATGGGGACAGATGCATTCAAAGATAACGGGTTTGACAGGGCCCCAGCTCCAGCACGGCAGCTCCTAGGGGAAAGAAAAGGGAAATCAAAAGGAAAAAAAAAAAAAACAAAGGAAAAGGGCTCATGATTGCAAACATCCTCCCCAGGGCCTGATTACCCCTGAGAGTAATGAGTTGCAATAACCAGTGCTGGACCAATAAAGCAGCCCAGCCCTGAGCAATAAAGCAGCCTGGGAATACACACACTGAAGTCTGCTGATAAAAATGCTGTTAATTCCCAAACCATCCACTTCTTGGCTGCCAAGTTACCCACTGTGTTTGCCTGGGTGGTTTTTCTCCCAGTAGAGCACTGACAGTGATCTGAGCCTGGGTGCAGCCTCCAGGGCACTGCAGGATCCTCCTGCAGCTCAGCACAGCTGGAAGAATGGGAGTCTCCCCTCTCCAAACACAACTCAGCCCCCCAAAAACCCAGCAGAACTCTACAGCTTCAGATGTAACAATTTATGAGTACCAGAGTATGAAAAAATGCTCATTACACCCATGTAATGGGTGTCAGGCAGGGACTCTGGGGACTGGGCTGCCTCCCCCAGCCCAGGCTGGCATCCTCCTCCTCCTCTCCCCGTGCCAGGACAGCAGCCAGGCCCTGCAGAACCATCCTGCGGCTTCAGACAACGAGCTCCAGCACAGAGGGAGGACTCAGCAATGCAACCTCCCTCTAGCCTCTGCCAGCATTTTTCTGATCTAACAGCTGGGTCTAGCACAGGAGGCCTCATTCTGCTCAGCCATCCAACCTCTCCCTCTTCAAGTGGCTCTGGGAGGCTGCACATCAGCTCTAGTGACCTGTCACCACTTCACACCACGCAAATAAAACCCAAATCAAATCCATGAAGCAAGAAAAGAAGAAAACAGCTTTGTTCTTATTAGTCCACCTATGAGCCAGAAAGCCAAGTCACACCAATAAAATTTGTGGGCAAGAGACAGCAGGATGTTTGACTGATGAGCTTCCAGCATCCTCCACTGCAGCAGGATGAATCCAGGACCCAGGCGGGGCTGAGCAGAGGGTGAGATCCAGGCAGGCCACAAGCCCTGTGTGCCCAGAGACACCTGGACAGTCAGCTCTCACCTTTGCTTGGCCTTCACAGCACACCAAAATCCCAGAACCTGAGCAGCAATGCTGGGCACAGAGCCAGGGCCAAACTCAACAGCAGCTGTGGCACAGTGGGACTGGCACAGAGACGGGATCTGGATGAGCCTGTGCTGCTGGAAGTGCTGGATGGGATGTGCTGGCAGCCAGGGCCAGGCTAAGAGCTGCAGGAGCAGAGCTGTCAACCAGGACACTTAAAGCAGACTGTAACCAAAGAAAAGCCACGATCCTGTTAAAAACTGAGCAGCAGCAGTGTGAAAGAACAGCATTGTCCTTACAGGACCTGGCCATTACAGCTCTGAACTCTTCGGACACTTGGCTCACAGAGCTACCAGGATAAGCTGCAATGCACTGCTGATACATTGTGCAGTTACAACTTTACAGGTGTATGGATTGATTTCCTCAATGCACATCTCCTGGGAACCCAGAGAATGCTCATCAGCTCCCATCTCAATCTGACTTTCAGCCCGGAGCTGAGCCAGGCACAGAGGGACATTTCAGGTCTTAAGCATTCTGGTGGGAGTGCCTCCAGCGGGAGCCATGGAGAGACTTTGGCTTTCCTCTAGTCATCTTAATTCATTTCAGTGTGCTTCCCGATGCTGGCACTGGAGGCAAAATCAACAGTAAGAGCCTGCCAAGGCTCTCAGCACTGCCGTGGCTCCCAGCAGCTGCCTGGAGCCAGGGCCAGGCCGGGGAGCCCCTGGGGGCAGGGCTGGGTGCTGGCAGTGCTGCCACAGCAGGTCCTCCCGCCAGCCCGGCATCTCCCACAGCCTCCAGCACCTCACCCTGAGCCTTCTCTCGAGAAAGGGCCAACCTCCAAACCCACAGGCACTGCTCTGCTCTGGGGTGCACACACTCATCTGGACTGGGAAAGCTTCACAACCACTCCATGCAGCGAGGCCATGTCCCCTTCAGCTGCTCTCCCACTTCCCCTCTCCTCATCCAGCTCCCCATGATGAGCCAAGAGCACAAGAACAGCCAGAGCTCCCTCAGGACATCCAGCACCCATGGCAGTTGTCCCTTCTGAGAGCACAGCCTATTCTCTACCCACTGGGAGGGGAGGAGTGGCTGCCTCAGGAACCACTGTACCCAAAGGCACTCCACATCCACCCTTCACTGCCAGGACATGCTCAGCATTCCCTGGAAAATATGAAGGAAGGCAAAAAGCAGTCCTCACCCCTGCTGTCCCCTGCATCAAGCTCTGTGCAGGCAGTGCAATGCACCCAGGAGGGGTAATTACGAGGATGCCTGTCCCAGTTAATTATGACCTGGCCAGCTATCAGTGTTTCTGTGCAGGGACAGCCTCGTTCAAATTCAGGGAAGAAGGTAAAAGTGGTTTCCCACGTGCTGAGCCCCAGGCAGCCTGCCCAGCTCGTCGTGGCCCCTCTGCACACACCTAAGGGAGAGCAGAGCAGGATTCCTGTGCTGAGGAAGTGGGGCACGGAGGGGTGACATGACCTGCCCAGGCAAGCAGGGTCACGCTGCCTCTCCCAGGTGCCCTGTCCACTGACCCATCAGCTCCAGCCATACTCAGGAGGGGCTGGATCAATGAAAAGCAGGACAGCTTTGCTGGGTTTGAGCCCCAGTACCCCTAGTCGTTCTTTGTCTGCCACCACAGCTCATTTCAACCTGCAAGGGTCTCTCCTGGAGCACACTCACCTGCTCCTCTTCCCTTCCAAGTCACCTCCATGTGCTGCAAAGCCAAGCTGCACCAGTTCCCACAAGGCTGGTCCCAGCACGCTGCCTGAGGGTGTGCCAGGCACAGGGACCTCACTGGAGCTCAGAGGGTGGAGGAAGAGCCCCACAAACCAGGCACAGAGAGGGCAGGGCTGGCTTTGACCTCCCCATTTCTGCCACATCCAACAGCACACCCCTGCTACAAGAGGAGGTTTCAGCTTGCAGACCAAAATCCCTTTTTGAAGGGATCTAGAAGTTATTTCTAATGCACATACAGGGGACAGCACCACAGTTACAGGCCAACCCACAGAGCTACAAAGATCCTGCTGGATTTTGAACCTCCAATGAAGCATTCCTAGAGAGCCAGCAGTTAAAAGAAGTTGCAAATCTTATTTGCACCATCATTAAAGGGAGGAAAAGGAGATTAAGAGACCTGATAAGATCAAGTGCTGTCAGCCTCAAGCAAACCTCAAAATTAAGTCCCGAGGTAAGAAGAGCAAAGTAATTACCTCACTGAAAAGCTTTTCTTTTACCCATGATGAGAACATTCTGGCTCAGGACTGGGTGTGCTCAGGGGAAATACTCTTTGATGCAGTCAGTGGTACCAAGGCAGGGCAGAGGCAAGCCCACTGCAAACCTTCCACAGCCTCACATGTTTGCATGATGCTCGCAGTTCCAGCTGCCATGTTTCTCCAAGACAGGAAAGGGATTCCCATGTGCTTTTCTTTCTGATAGCTGCAGTTCCTGGGACCCTGCTGAACACAGGCTCCTCAGCAGCAGCCTGCCCAGAGGCCCTGGGCTAGGGTATAAAGAGCCACCAGTTAGTGATGAGACTTTTAGGCAAGTTATGTCATAAATGCAGCCAGGAATGTCTCTGCCTGGAGGGTAAATCCATCCGGTGACCTGATTGAGTCACTGCCTGCTGACTCACTCACTTGGGCAGCCCGAGCTGAGTTGTAGGCAAGGTGATGTCATGGTGACAAGGGCTCAGTGACTGTCCCCTAACACAGGAGCCTTACAGGTTCTCCAGGATGGCAGGAGCTTGTTTGCATCAGCAATCACCCCCTCTCTGCTCTTCTGCACTCACTCCCACCTCCTCATGCCACAGGCCGTCCTCTCACGGGAAGGGACTTCAGCTGCTCTAGTGGCAGGACAGCTCCCAGCAGAAGCGAGGGAAGCCGTGTCACTGTTCAACATACCAAGGAGTCAAGTGGACAGGAGCAAAAGGCCACAGTGCCATACAAAGCAGAGAACTCAGAGCCAAAACAGCAGCCACCCCCCAGGCACCACCCCCTGACCTGCTGCATGGCAGCTGGGGCCCCAGCCGCCACACAAGCCCCATCTCCCAGCCACCTGCAGGGCACACGCTGGTACCTGTGCTGCTCTCCCCAGCAGAAGTCAGCCCTCTGCAATCACTGCCCCAGCCCCGGGGAGCAGGGAAAAGGGATGCAAGGCTCAGCCAGCTCCTTCCCCCTCACAAACACAAAGATCTCTTCACAGGAGCCACGTGAAAGGGTTGGTGTCAGTGCTTGCTCTGGGAGCAACACACAGGGTCAGAGCTCTAATATTAGAGCACAGATGATGACAGGGAAGAGGGGAAGGAACAAGAAAAGAACCATATAAATAGCAGCATTGTCCTTACTGGGTTTCACAGGGCATCTGATGTCAAATAGGATCGTTCACTCAGAGCTGAAGTCTCTAATTGATTCCCATCTGACAGTTTCTTATCCAGCACTTGTTCACTGGCCAAACAAGCTGAGTAAATATGCTTTGTTCTACCATTAAAGCCAGTGACAAATCATTGGCTTGCAACAAATCCAGTGTAAACAGCATCCTTCCTCCCGGGCCAGATCTCCTCCTATTCCCCTGACGCCCTCCCACTGCTGCACTTGGATGCTCTGCCAGCCCCGGTCCTGGCGTGGGGTAAAGACCTACGTGATGGGGACCAGCACACGCTTGGCTTTGGGAAGAGATGTTGCTCTCTCAAAGGGGTTTGGGCTCCAAAACACCTTTGCAGACCTCAAGTGAAACCTGCTGCAGCCCAGAGCATTCATTTAATAAGAGACATCCAGTCTACAGCCTAGAAACTTACAGGAGGCATACCCTGATCCGAGTAGAGCCAGTTTAGCCTGGTAGTGCCACTGACACATTTTATGGTTGAGCAGAGTTCAAGACAGACTGGGGAAGTTCTTGCCCTAGACACATTTGTCCTGACCTTTGGAGTGTCCCCAGCAGATGTCAGCACCCCCAAAGACCATCAGTAACTGCCAGTTTTTCTGCTCTTCTTCTCCAAAGAGGCTGCCTGGGGAGAACACAGGAGCCTGAGTGCTCCATGGTCCATTCCTGAGTGCTCCATGGTCCAGCATCCACAACTCTGGGATAAGGTATGACAGAGGATATACCCCAGGTGAGTCCTTTTTGGATCCATCTATAGACCTGCTGGCCAAGAAGTTGCCCAGTGCCTTTCAAATGAGCCCTCTTCCTCCCCAGCCTACTGCAGCACCAGCTCCAGGCACTTGTTACCTGCTCAGGGAAGCTGCACCTCCCTTCACGCTTTTTCCATTAACTACCCCTGAGCTTCACTGCCAACTTCTAGTTCTTGTGTTGAGACATGAGGTGAGCGACAGTTACACCTTCCTCTGACTAAGAGCCTTCATGATTTTGTAAGCCTGGACCAGGTCTTCATTTCCATTTTCATTCAATCAATGCACATTTCATTTCACTCCTGTTTCCAGACTGCTGATGGAGTCCCCACACCAGTCCTGAGGTGTTACCACCACAGACTCCTCCATCCTTAACACTCCAAAGCTGACCCTTTGCCTTCTATCACACAACTCTTTTCCAGCACCTGAAAGACCCTTCTTAGAAAACACAGAGTTGTTAAGGTTGGAAAGGACTTTTAAGATCACCAAATCCAGCCACCAACCCAGCACCACCACCATGTTCACCACATCTTTGAGTGCCGGAGCACCCGCAGTGAGAAACAGCTGAGCTGAATCCTACAGGGGCACCTGGGGCCAAGGGTGCTGCACACCCAAGAGAGCACCTTTCCAGGTGTATCCCACCACCCAGGCAGCACCTGGACCCCTCAGCACACACCAGACTCCATGGAAAAGCCATCTGGTAGCACTTGAGGGAGTGATAAACACATTGTGTACCTCCTGTGTGTCCGGCTGCTGGCTGGATCAGGCTCAGCGCTCTCAGTTCTTCCATGCAAAGCTCCTGGCTCACTCTCCTGCTGCAATGACCAACAGCAAAGCCACAGTTTGGGCAAACAGACATCACCCATCCCAAGAGGAGAGCAGCCCAGCAAACGAAACAAACCCTGCTGCCTCAGGGCATGCCCGAGTATCTGCGGCTTCACCAGGAGGCTTTGCTTAAACACCCTGTGATCCCAGTGTAAGCTACATCTTTGCTTCTCGACATTTGCTAAACCCCAAAGTGCCGTGCTTGGAGGAAATCCAAAGAAAGGAAAAAAAAAAAAAAAACCTCAACATTTTTCAAACAGATGACTGCTGAGAGCTAGGGAGACCTTGTGGTTTTGTGAACGGCCCACTCAAAGCATACACTGCTTTTCAAACCCAGATGAGAACCACTGCCAAAACAAGAGTCTTGTATCGATTTCAGCCCCAGTGAGGAGTAGGGAAAAGTGGGTGAGGTTAGAAATTTAGTCCAGATATTTGCTATAACTTAGCACATGCCTGTCAAGGGCCACATCTGAAAACATGTGAGGAAGTACAAGTATAAACTTCTACCTGAGCCCTACTCTAGGATGTTTCCTAAATGCTGACCTTAGTGCTGGCATTTGGAATTTTCCTAAGCAAAGCTGGAATCACACGTTCAGCACACGACTCCAGAGGAAGCGGTGCTGACAGCCCCAGCTCAAGCCCGGTGGGAAGGGATGGTTCTAACCACACAGGATGAACAGGACCCTTGGAGTTGCACACAGAGGATCTGTTTTCTTCCCAAATCCACTGACAAATGCTCTGGCCAGGGCACCCCCAGCTGGTGCCAGACCCATACCCTCAGCAAAGCCTCATGAGAGAGTGCCACAGCCACCACTCTGAAGGTGGCCACAAGGCCACCCTGCAGGAGTGACTCCCAGTCCCCTGCTCTGGAGGACTGCAGTGCTCTGTCACTTGAAAACATTGTTGTCATCATCTGGGAAACAGAGGAATAATGTAATCACATGTTTCTGATATCTCTGTTTACAACTAGATTTCCAAGTCCTCCCAAAACATCTCTTGGGAACATTTCTGTAAGCATAGCTTAGCTGGAGAACCTTGGGCTCTGGCTCGAAGATTACAGCAAATCCATCTCATGTGGCTCACAGGGAACTGGGAACAAGTGACAGCTTGGGGCTCAGCTGAGAGCTCAAAGAGGAGAAGGGGAGGGAAAGTGGGGACATCCTCAGATACACTTAGCTGGTCACAGACCCCTGCTTTAGCACATCCTGAGCGCATCTGTGTACACACAGGGCAAGTATTCCCAGTCAAAAACCACTCAAGTCTATGGCAAGACCTCCCCCCTCAACTCTGTTGCCACTGGACTCGGCCCCAGACAATCCCTCTGATTGTGCCAAGCCAAGTTACTCACCCTTAAGCTCTTATTCCAGGATCAGACCTGCTGCAGTTGTCACTTCGCAGGAGAATTCCTACTTATGTTTGAATTTTAATGTCCCAACAAAAAGGAGAATTTGTGATCCTTTAAGTAGTGTTCCCTGCTCAGGGTTTGAAGGATACTCTTCACATTTCCAGTATGGGTGGAGGTAAGATTTATGATGTCCTTAAACTGTCCACTTCCCTGCCTTTAAGTGCCTGGGGTTTATAAATGATGCAGCACATGACTGCACCCCATATCACCACCCCTCAGAACCCTCACAGCTTGGGAACTTCCCATCTCACCCCACCTGCTTGGGGTAGACATGGAAACATTTCTTCTGAGTTTCCAAAAGGTGGAACGGAAAGACTACAGAGTTCACAGCAGCTGATGTGTCAGTGAACAGTGGCTGAAACCCAGCATCCTTGGGTTCCAACCTGAGGTGCTCCAAGGGGGTTGGGAGCAGTACCCTCGCACCCATGGTGTGCCAGCACCTCACCTTCCCCTCCAGCCAACACTGTCAAGCATGGGGCTTTCTCCTGTGCTGTCCATGACAGAGAAGAAAACTTGACTTCCAAATACCTTATACCATCGCTGCCCTTGGGAATGGGTCTCTCCTGTACCACGTCACACCATCGTCTATATGGAGAGCATGCCTCACTCCTCAGTATTTCTATTCAGCATTTCTGTGTGCTCTCCAGACAGGCCCAAAGGATGGTCCAGAAGGACAGAAATCCCTGCACAAGGTCCCAAAGCACTTGGCCAGGCCGCTGGGATTTCACTGGACTCCCCACAGGGCTGCAGGATCAGCCCCTGGACAAAGGGTTTATTGCCTGTGCCCACCCCCATCCCAGGCAGATCCTAGTGCCATGCAGACTGAGGCAGTCACTGGTGTGAGGCACAGGACTGGCAGAGGTGACAGGGCCCTGCAGTTCCCTGGAAGATCAGCCTTGCCCCTCTGCCAAGCACTTCAAGATCTAAACCTGAAAAGCAGAGCAATAAAGGACCACACGTAACATGAAACCTCAAGTTTCACCGAGCTCTCTTCCCAGGGAACTGCAAACATTTGCAGTGTTTTATCCAATATCCCTCCGTGTTTGCCTGGTGCCCAAAGATAAATGAACAGGTCACGTACACTTAAGATATAAAGATTTCATAAGACTTCAGCACAAACACCAGCGAGGCACTGTTGCCACAGGGAAACAATCGGCATCTGTGAGCAGCCAGGGACCCAGACTGCCGGTGCCACGGGAGGCTCCCGTGCCCACCTGGTCCCTGTCCCCTTGCCAGCCCCAGAGATGGATGATCAGATCACATACACCAGTGGTCTGTGTCAATGCCCACTGTCCCCACAGCCCAGCAGAAGCCACCCCAGAGCACTGAGCCAGCACAGGCACAGCCATGGCTGGAGGTGAGTGCTAGCACTTTCAGGAGGTGAGGTTTGCAGCAAACACCTCTGGAGCCTCTTCCAAAACTTCCCCAAATGCCAGATGACAGCACATTCTCGAGCTCTTTGCACTGAACGATGACACAATGGGTTGTGACCCACATGTTCAGTTTGTGTGGCAGCACCCCAGAGCCAGGTCTGTATCTCCACATAGGCGGGCAATCCATCACCAACAGCAAAATCTGTTCCCTCTACACGCTCCCTTTTTCTGCTGTGTTTCTCCTAGAAATGCTCCTGACCAATCCTAGTAGCCTGATTTCTGAGCTTTGGCTCCCTCTCCCCTACAGTCTGTTTTCAATCATGTGTTAAAAGGGCAAGTAATGCAGAAACAAATCTGCACTAAAGGTCAGGCAGCTTCCCCCACCCTGCAAGGCTGAAGAAAAGCCCCTCTGGCTCCAGCAGAGCAGAGTCCCTGATCCAGCCCCAGCCATCTCTCCCTCCCCCACCTCAGCCCCAAAACAGTTGGGCAAGGCCAGGGCCAGATGAGTTACAGCCAGGAACTGGGTGCCACCAGCCCATGTCATAGCCACACTGGGAGATGTCACTCCAGAACATCATGATTACAGTTGTGAACTGTTTCTCCGTTTTCCTGGACATTCTGAGCTCCCAAAACTGCCCAACAGCATCACATCAGCACCAGGACTCTGTGCTGGTCCAGCCTCACCTCGAGTCCTGGGTATAGTTTTGGATGCCACAATATCAGAAGGACCTAAACAGGAAAACATCCAAAGGGACATGAGGATGCTGAAGGGTCTGGAGGGGCCATATGAGGAGCAGCTCAGGGCTTCTTCAGCCCAGAGGAGACTGAGGTCAGACTTCATCAGGGTCTGCAGCTTCGTCTCAAGGGAGCAGCTTCAATCTCTGCTCTCTGTGACCAGGGACAGGACCCAGGGAACGGCTGGAGCTGGGCCAGGGCAGGGTCAGGCTGGAGATCAGGGAAAGGTTCTTCCCCCAGAGGGTGCTGGGCACTGCCCAGGCTCCCCAGGGAATGGGCACAGCCCGAGGCTGCCAGAGCTCCAGGAGCATTTGGACAGCGCTGCCAGGGATGCCCAGGGTGGGGTTGTTGGGGGGTCTGAGCAGGGCCAGGAGCTGGGCTCAATGATCCAGGATTGGATGATGTGCCCAGTCCATCTGGTGCACTTTGTTGAAGAAGCAACTGCTATGGTAGCCCCTTTCAGCATCTCTTTCCCTCTCCTGCAAGGTCTCCTCTGCTACACCAGCAGCAGCCATCACTGTCATTTTGGAGACAGTAACTGACCACAAAAATAAAGAGCAAGAGCACTTGCTAGGCACTGCTGCCAACCCTTTTGCTTCTCCAAATCCCTCTCGTGGGTTGAGAAAATAACAAGCTCACCCTTAAGGCCTGCCCTTCCTCCCAGTAAATTTGCTCTTCCCAGACAGAAACCCCTCAATCCCAGGTAACACAGCTGCCAGGGGAAGGCAGAAAACAGGAATGCTGGATGGTGACCACAGTGAAGCCCCTGCCAGCCCCTGCACTGTGAGATAAGGAGCTGGGAACAGCACAACCAAACCTTCCCAGCAGAGCAGGGGACTGCTGGGAGCGGGGCCATCGACATCAATCCGGAAGGGCAGGCTTGGATCTGGATTCAGAGACACCCCTGGGTCCCCACATCTTGGGAGCACACAGAGAAAGGAAGCTTGGCTGTTTTCTCCCCCCTTCTCAGAAGATTTGTCTTCAGCTGAAGACAGCCTCGCAAGGTCAATGCTCTGGCAGGGGCTGGGAAACTTCGAAGATGATGTCTGCTATTTTAATTTTAAAACATTGCAGAACTGGTTCAAATAATAAGTCCAGTTGTTCTCCGGGTACTCAGCCCCCCAAGCTGGGGACAAGGAGCAGAATGAAGACCCCATAAACTCCAAAAGAGGAAAGAGTCAGCAAAATGCTGCAGCACCCAGACACTCACAACTTTGAGGCTGGATGGGATCCACCCAAAGGTGCCGAGGGAGGTGGTGGAAGAGCTCACTGAACCACTTTCCATCCTTTACCAGCAGTCCTGGCTCACCCAGCTGCCTGGAGGTGCCAATGTGATGCCCAGCCACAAGAAGGATTGGAAGGAGAAGCTGGGGAACTGCAGGACTGCCAGTCTGACCTCGGTGCAGGGGAAGGTTATGGAGCAGATCGCCTTGGGGCAACCACATGGCACGTTCAGGACAACCGGGCAATGAGGCCCAGCCAGCACAGGCTTGTGAAAGGCAGGGCCTGCTTGAGCAACCTGACCTCCTTCTGTGACAGGGTGACCCCTTCAGCTGATGGGAGAAAGAGGCTGTGGATGTGTCTACCTGGACTTCAGTAAAGCCTTTGTTCCCCGCAGCATTCTCCTGGGGCAAGTGGCTGTTCATGGCTTGGACAGGGGCACTGTTTGCTGGGTGAGAAATGGGCTGGATGGCCAGGCCCAGAGAGCGGTGGGGAACGAAGCTCCATCCCCTTGGCAGCCAGTCACTAGTGGTGACCAGGGCTCAGTGTTGGGGCCAGGTCTGTTCCAGATCTTTATTGATGAGCTGGCCAAGAGGATCGAGGGCACCCTCAGATCGCAGGTGACACCAAGTTGGGCAGGGTATTGATCTGCTGGAGGGCAGGAAGACTCTGCAGAGGGATCTGGACAGGCTGCATCTGTGGGCCAACCCCCCTGTAAGAAGATCCGACAAGGCTCAGTACTTAGTCCTGTGCTGGGATCACAACAACCCCATGGAATGCTCCAAGACTGGGACACAGTGGCTGGAATGTGCCCAGTGGGTGCTGGTCAGATGGTGCAGCTGAATGAGATGGGTGTGCCCAAGTGGGCAAGAAGGACAGTGGTACTTGGCTTGCACCAGCACCAGGGTGGCCAGAGAGCCAGGGCAGTGGCCATTCCCCTGCACTGCGCACTGCTGAGGCACCTCACATCCTGGGGTCACGCAGGACCTGCCTGTGCTCCCTGGGTGTTGCAGCGGGGAGAAAAGACTGCCCAGGAAAGATGAAGCTCTGTTCAAACAAACAACCACAAACCCAAATTACCACCTCCAAAGGCAAGCCCAAAGCCACAAGATGAGTTTTGTCCCCAGATCTCCCTCCAAGATGAAACAACACAATATCTTGCACTAAACCTGTGGCTCCTGCTGCATTCCCCCTTGGAGTGGCAGCAGCAAGGCCCCCTCAGTGCACACCACACACAGAGACCAGACCAGCTTCACCACCCTTGTGGCTGGCTCAGGGTGTATTTGCACATTTTTATCATATTATGTATGTTTATCCAATTCATTTCACTACAATGGGAGAAGAGCTGGAAAGCTATATTAAGCTGCAGAAGCAAGAGTGTTATAAAAAAGATCAAAGGTCCGTCATTTAAAATTAATTAATTCAAGTTTGAACTATTAACATAAATAAAATATTCAAACCACACACAAGAATAGACTTCTTTCCAAGTAATTTTCAAGAACCTCTCGTGCTGCAAGATAAGGTAATGGCACATTCCATTAATTTGCAGGATGCACAGTGGAGGTTAACCTCCGCTTAATTAGAACTAATTGCAATTTTGCGGGAATAGGGCAAGCACACATTGTAAGAGATCCTCTTGACATTACACCTCACAGGGAGGGTACAGAGCTCTTTATGCCACCTCTGCCCCTCTCCCTACACACACATCACCCCTCTGCAGCCCCCCATGCAGACTCAGCTGGGAAAGCAGAGGCATTTCACAAGGAACCACGGCCACCAAGGCAATAGAAAGAAAAAAGCGTAGGATTTCACTTCCACAGCATCCCTGCTACGGGCAAAGGAACACTTAACAAACACCAGAGGCACTGGAGGAAGGGCTGCAGAGAGCTGAAGGACCAGGCTGACATCAAGTAACATGCAAAGACCACACAAAGTCTCAGAGGAAAAGCAGCGCTGAGCCCCGCTGGAGTTGTGCCACACATTGCAAGGTGTGACAGCTCAAGAGGAACCCACATGGGAAGGCCCAGCCTTGGGCAGCCCTTCCAAGCAGCCCCGTGGAGCAGGGTGAAATCCCACTGCCCACCTCCCTCCCCCCCGATAAGGCCTAGAGCCAAACCTGCAGCTGCCAGCGCTCCTGCGGCTCCAGGGGTGGCCAGCTCCGGTCACAGCACGAGCGCTCAGCCGTCCCGCACACGGCCCCTCCGCTCTGCCCTTCCGAGCTCACCGCTCCCTGCACACAAGGTAAATCCCCTCCCCAGGAGCTTCACTCCGAGTCCTCATCCACCAAACCGGCCCTGGCCAGGAGCCAGCACCTGAGTCAGAGCCTGGGAAGGCTCCTGGCACCGTCGTGCGCCACCAGCTTCACCACCAGCCCTGTTCGGGCCTTCCCCCACCAGCTCTGCCTCTTCCCCAGCCTGGCCCAGCTTCCAGAACAGCTCCATGCACACTTCTGGTCTAACCTATGCAAAAAAAACCACACTATGGGATGGCCTCCAGCTCCATTAACCCAAATTGATGCAAACCATAATTCAAAGTGAGTAAGACATCCACCCTCAAATTTTTTAAATTTGCCTAAATCATCTTAAAGACTCCAATTCCTGTTCTGCCCGAAGCTTCTCTGCAAGTGGAAGGAATTGCTGCAGGGTCACAGGGGCTGCACTTCTTCCACCTGGGCCAATGCCACCCGTGAAGCCCCCAGGAGCCATGGGGACACCCACACCTGCCTTCCCCAGAGCTAACACCAGCCCTGCTGCACCCACCTGAGACCCTGCCCAAAGCACCAGCACAGCCTGTGTTCACAGGACACAGCTGAGGTTTCACTCACACTCAGCGGAGGGAGGTGAAGGACCAGATCCTGGAAACCAGCGATCCCTCTCTGTGACAGCTGAACCTGCCCACAGAAGGTGTTGGAATGAGATGACCTTTAAGGTCCTTTCCAACCCAAACCAGTCTGTGGTTCTCTGAAACACTGACCTCCCCATGTGTGGCAGAGCCCAGGCACTGCCCAGCAGCTGCCAGCCCAGGGACCATACCCTGCACTCACCACATGTGCCCCTTTGCTCCTTACTACCTTTAACCTGAACTCCTCAGCCCCCCAGCACCGCTAACGACACCTCCTGCCACCACCAAGCCAAGTAAAGCGGTGACTTCATCGCAGCTTCCTTCACCTAAATTGTCTCAGGAGACCCCACTGCTGCTTTCCAGCGGGCGCAGCATCCTCCCCACGCAGCTGCACGCCCCCGCTTCCTTCCTCTGCATGGACTCTGCCGTGCATCCACCCTCGGGCCCGGGCTTTAACCTCCAGCTCGCCTGTGTGCTCCAGGACAACCCAAAGCACTCAGTGACTGGGACCCCTCCCTGGGTCCTCCTCTCCAGTGCTTCCACACACAGCAAGAAGCTTCCAGAGGCTCCTCAGGGTCAGTGGGGCTGGTCAAGAGCAGAGCTGGGCTCCTGGGGAGAACAGGCAGGGCAGGATCCCTCACCAGCTCAGGTTCAAGCCCAAGAACAGGCAGCAGTAGCATCATGACTCTCTACCCTGAGCTCAGAAACTTCTCTGAGGATCAGGCAGAGGCACATTTGCACCTAAACGGCTTTGTCCATCCCCCAGAAAACATGGGATGGCATCAGCATGCCAAGGTGGCAAAGCACGATCAGCCAGGGAAGGAAAATGCCCACGACGTTGGCAAAAACCTGGAAATATTTTGGAAAGAAATGCTCTGAATCCTTTCATTCTGTTTTTCTGTGAGGCACAGAAAAAAAAAAGTGCTTGAAATCATTTTATTTAAAGCTTTTTGAAGGACCACCTTGCTCAGTCAGCTCCACTAGACAGACACTCCCCAGCACCATCCCCAGCAAGCTGATGACATTCCTGAGGCTTCCAGCAAGTACAATTAAAGCCAATCTAGTTTAAAAACAATAGCACATTGCTTTCAGACTCATCTGTTAGCTTTCACCAAGCCTGTGTTGCCAGCCCTAAGCTAATTCATCAATGAAAGCATCTCCATTGATTTTGAGGGACTTTGGCTCAGCACACGAATTATAACATCCACCTGCCCCCTCACAGGCCAGCACTCCAGGCCAAAACTGTTCTTCAGACCATGCTTTGGTCCTCAAAACACTCCCCATGTTTCAGCCAGGCTGCTCTCTTTCATAGAGCCATGGAATGGTGGGAAGGGACCTTTAGGATGATCCCATTCCATCCCTGCCATGGGCAGGGACACCTTCCATTAGCCCAGGCTGCTCCAAGCCCTGTCCAGCCTGGCCTTGGACACTTCCAGGGATCCAGGGGCAGCCACAGCTTCTCTGGGCACCCTGTGCCAGGGCCTCCCCACCCTCCCAGGGAACAATTCCTGCCCAATATCCTATCTGTCCCTGTCCTCTGGCAGTGGGAAGCCATTCCCTGTGTCCTGTCCATTCAGACCCTTGTCCAAAGTCCCTCTGCAGCTCTCCTGGAGCCCCTTTAGGCAGCGGAAGGGGCTGGGAGGTCTCCCTGGAGCTGTCTGTTCTCCAGAGGGAACATCCCCAGCTCTATCAGCACTTGGGATGCTCCTTAAGAGTGGAAGGGGCACAGTTTCAATCAAGCCAATACAGACCACAGCATCACACATGCTGTTTGTTACTTCATATTTTCTAAATTTTTAGGTTTTATAAGTTTGAACGGCTCTATTTCCCCCTTAATTGGCGCAATTGTTTTTAACCCTGCTCCTGGAGCCACGTTGCCATGGCTACCCCGTACAAGCCTGGGCGAGCGAGGTGTATTTTTAGAATTGCCGAAATACACGTCTCTAACAGAGCTTTTCTGGACAGAGCTCTCCTTGTTCCATGACACAGGAATTAAGGGCATTCAATGGAATTAAAATGTGGGAAATTCAAAAGAGATTAAGGGAGAGGCCCATGGTGCAGCCGGTGCATGGCTCCAGCCCCCATGCACAGGACGGTGCCTGGAGGCAGGGCTGGGGCACAGCTGAGGCTGCAGCCTCCCCAGGGCCACAGGACATGGTGGGACAGCCGAGTGACCGAGTGCTGCCATGGATGGGCATGGGCTCTGTGGGACAGCAAGGAGGAGTTGCTTAGAGGCCATCAGGCTGTGCCTTAGGAAAGCTGATGAGCCTTAGGAGAGCTCAAGGCTGGGGGACAGACAAACACAGGTGACACTGTGGTGGCTGTCAACAGACCACCTGCTCAGGGCAAAGTAGTTGGGACATTCTGGCAAATGGTAGAGGTCTTGTGTTTGCAGATCCTGATCCTCACGGGATTCCAACAACCCAAATACGTGCTGGAGGAACACCACAGCGGGACTCAAGCAAGCCAGGTGGTTTCTGGGGAGCACTGGTGATAGCTCCCTAACACAGGAGAGAGGGGACAGCGGGAAGAGACACTCTGCTGGGCCTCACTTACAGATGAGGAAGAAGAACTGCTCGGGGATGTGAAGACCTAGAGCAGTGTTGGCTGCAGTGCCCATGAGGTGGGGGGCACTGATGGAGCAGCAGACCCAGCAAGGCCCCTGTGTACTCCTGACAAGTGACACTTCACTGATCACAGCCAGGCAGACAGGCAAACCCTAAGGTGCAGAGATACAGCCCTCAGACTGCCCCAGCTCCAACACTCCTGGCACCCCTCCAAGAGAGTCACTGCCCAGCAGCAGTTCCCTCAGCTTCAGGGGAGAAAACACATCCGAGCTGAGCCAGAAGGAAACACAAGAAAGGAAATGGAAAGTATAGCGAGGATTAGCACCATTTTAGCTGAAGTCAGCAAGTGGATTAAGGGGAGGGAAAGCTGGGGGCTCCAGCACGAACTCGTCCTTTTACAGGAAAGAACCACTTCGAAAGAAACTGCTGAGCTGTGGCACTGTGAGCCCGACCCAGGTTCCTGCAAGGACCCATCAAGGACAAGGGAGAGCACAAGCAAAAGGAGGCCACAGTGCCAGCAAGAGCCATTCCCTGCTGCAGCTCCGTGATGCTGCAGCTCTGCTATCCCTGCACTGCACTCCCAGGGAGTTGCCAGGCAGATGCTGGAGAGGAACCAAAGAACCTCTCACCTCCAGCATGGGCGGGATGGTTGAGCTCAGCACGAGTTTTGATCAGAAGCTGCACTCTGACTCAGTGTGCAAGTACTGAGGGCACAGTAGGCCCTGTGGTCTCACAGCCCACCCTGACTGCCCTGAGCGAAGCACAGGAGCAGGTACCCATCACCACAGCTCTTCTCTGCTGGGCAGCAGCTGCCAGTGCAAAAGGCACATGCACAGCCATCACACCTGTAAGGGAAAGCATGGCTTGCCGACAGTCACTCCTCCTGAGCCAGGGCACCACCACAGCAGTGGCTCTCAGCACCCTGTCCATCCATCCTGGTGGCCGCAGGCCGCCTTTTCAGGAACATGCCAGTGACATCAGGAAAAACAGAACACAACAAAAAATAAAGAGAAGATTCTAAGGGTGCAAATACCCAGGAGTGAATCTTCTGCTTTAGAGAGCAGCTGTATTTGAGAGCTCCTGGGGTCTTGAAAATTTGCATAGACTAGAGAAAGGAATAGTTCAGAGAGATATTTACATGCTGTAAGTCAAATAGGATCATAAACATGAAGACAACAGCAGAGTTCAAAGATGTTCCTGCTGCTAATGCCTCTCTGAATCCCCCTCCGGACACTCTTTCCAGAGGAGCCGTGCTATGGACCATGACCATTCCTGGCTGAAGCTGGGCTCTGCCAGCATCACTCCAGGGGCACTGTGCAGCTGGAAAGATGCCCTCCCAAAATTCATCTGCACAAACCATTTCAGAGTCAGAGCAGTCTGCCAGCAGCTCTAGTCATGCTGTCCCATCCCTTTCACAAGGACATGAGTAATTATTGAGCACTCTAGCTGCTAAAACTGATTAGAGCAAAACAAACTAATTTTGTTCCAAGGCAATGATCTGACCTCGTTAACGATGGTAGTAATGCGCTAACAATATTTTTCTCTTACACAGTGATGTCTTTCATTAGAGCTCAAGCTGTTTTGTAAAGGAGCTTAGTACATTCCTATAAACTCATTTGCATAGGAGGAAACCCAAGCCAACACCCGCATTTCCAGAGGCTGTTCCCTGGGAAGCAATCTGGATTGAGAGCATGGAGAAACATCTCCCTGCCGCCAGGAACAATAATCCGAGGTGCAGGGCCGCTGTGCGGGGCAGCCTTCCCTTCCCCTTCAAAGCAGGCACCAGGACAGGCTGCTACATCCCAGCCATGGCAGATCCCTGCCAGACCTGCACAGCAGGTTTGCTCCTCCTCCATCACAAACCTACATCTCATCTCTGCTTTGTGAATGAAGAGAACCACTCTGGGCATCCAGACTCACTATGAGGGCCCACAGAGGTTTGACACATTTCACCACAGTTATTAACCTCAGGAAACACCCTGTGGAACTGACCAGCAGCTCCCTAAAGCTCTCACGCCTCCCCTCTTACAAGGCATTAGCCACTAAACAGAGCTACCAGCTGACCCTCCAGTCAGTCTGAGCTCGTACACGAGCTGCCAGCACACCAGCAAGGATCCTTCTCAGTTACTTCCATGAAGTCACCTTTTCAAATTTTGTTTTCCCCTTTGTCCTTTGAGTACTTATACAGACACCCCAGCGACCTTCAGCATGCACCAGCTTCAGAGCCAGCTGCCCCAGCAAGGGCATCCCTCCTCACACCCGAGAAAGAGAAGCTCGGATCTGTCAGGTTTCAGGGACAAAGCAGGGGGAAGACCCCCCGACTGACCCCCTAAGGGCTGGGAAAAGGATCCTGCTGCTCAGGGAAGCGGCTGGGATCCCAGCGGGCAGCAGGAGGCAGATTGGGAAGCCGGCTGTGGCGCAGGGAGGGCTTAAACACTTCTCACTCAGAATCACCTGCAGTCAGGGCCTGATTTAACCCACCCCCTGTCATCGAGTCACCTGCTCACGGGGCTGTGCTCCAGCACCTCAGGCGCCATCACTACACAGCTCCCACTCCAAGGCCAAGCTGAGATATCCCCTACACTTAGAACAGCACGGACAAAAAGAACTCGAGATAGTGCTGCCACATAACAGCCCCATCCCCCAGCCTGCCTTTCCCCCTGCCCTGTAGCCAAAAGCCTCAGAGCACTTGCTGATCACTGATTAACAAGATCTTACTGCTCTGCTCTTGAGGAGGGCTGGGAAATCACTTCTCCCCATCTCAGAGATAAGGAAAAACGAACAAAAGGAGGAGATGATGCTGTTTGAGATCCCCACAGGCTTATCTGGAGTTCAGCAGCTGAACCCACCTGGTCTTGCAGGGCTTCGCTAGGAGTGCTGCCTGCACCTACTGTGAGGTGATGGGGGTTTGTGGCCATGTGCCTTACACTTCCCAGCCAAGGCTCGCACACAGGTTAAATGCATCTAAAGAAAGGATTAGTCCAGTTTCCCCTCTGCACTGTTAGACAGGGATGTTTGTGCAGCAAAATAGCAAAGAGCTCCAATCTAAGAAGCTTGAGCACAGCCAGAGGGCAACCGCCCTCTTCCCATTGAACCGGCACAGCACTGTACGGCAGGGGGGAGCTCCGAGAGAAAGCAGAACTCACATCCCTGCAACTTCTGGGCTCTCTTATCCAGGTCACGCATTCTTAGCACTCCATGAAATATTAAAAGCAAGACAGGCAGCTGCCCTGCCTGACTCTTACCACTTCAGGCTCACGCATGTGGGCAGCTCTCACGGTGTCACTCGCGATGCTTCGAGAGGCAAAGTCACCCCCTGCCAGCCAAGTCTGCTGCAGACACGGGCACAGAGCACCTTGAAGTGATGTCCCCAGGTACCTCCTTGTAAACAAACACAGACCAAAACTGGGTGTTAGAGTGGTTACACATCCCCAGAACCGGGCTGGGTACTGGCACCACAGTGACTTGGAGGCACACAGAGAACATTCTGAATGCTCTGTAACCCATGGCAGCTCTGGGGAACACACGGACAAGTCCTTAGGACAGGCAGGTTTCTGCCTCTCTTTTGGAAGAAGGCTTATAAATGCTAACCCCAAAGCACCCAGAACAGGGACAGCACAGCACTACATCCCCAGGAAAACTAAAAGAACAGCAAGGGGAGAGATGACGGCTCAGAGGCAGCTGCCTCGACGCACACAGAGCAACACTGGAGCTGCCAGAACTCTGCTCAGCACAGCAGGATCAGACCCCAATTGCCACCACCAGTGGGAACAGCATCAGAGGAGGCCTGCAGACCAAGGTGCTCAGGACCAAGCAGTCCTCAGCCTCCCTCATTTTAGCATTTCTTTTTTCCCCTCAAGTTCCTTTTCAGTCACTGAAATCCCTGTATAAGTCTGTAAGTCCTTGTGCCTTGGTGTCTCTCCAGGAGCTTCACAGCCATCAAAAGAAAACAATTCTACTGAATTCTCCCCGTTCCCCTTTTCAACTGCCTGTCATGCAGACACCAAATCTCTGAGGCAGAGGAGCTCAGCCCAGGACCTGAGCCTTGTTTCACACTAAATTTGGTCTGCCAGACATCCAAAAAAAGATCACATCAGTCATTCTGCTTCAGAGCTGCTTTCTCAGCGTGGAAAATTACATTTCCTACATGTTGCTAATGCATGAAAAGCTTTGAAAGGTCAAAAAATGAAGCCATCAATTTATCACAAAAAGTAACTTCCTATTAAAGCCGCTGAACGCCTGGGCTCCCCAGTGCAAACACTCCACCTAGAGCCAGCTGTGCCAGCCCTGCTTGTCCAGGGCTGCCAGCACCAGCGGGTGACTCGGCATTGCCACTGCAGCCCGATGGGGCCATGCCCACAGCCGGTGCCACCAAACATCAGCCACTGCTCTGAAGGGGACCCAAGAGGGACAACCTCCCCTGCTTGTGCAGGGGGTCTTGGCAGAGAGGACCCTCACTCCCAAAAAAAAGGGACCTGTGCTCTTGCAGTGCCTTTCCTTTGGCACCATCCTGGAGAGAGGTCACCCATGAGGTGATCCCAGCCAGCAACATCCTGTCCCTTGTCCTTAGGGACAACATGTGGCTGAGCAAAGCACTTGGATGGCACCAGAGCTCCCAGACACACTGCCAACTCTTCCTTCTGGGAGGGAGAAGAGGAGCAAGGGAGCCTGAGGGCCCGAGCCACACGGGATCCTCTCCCACCCAGCAGCTGAAGGGGAGCAGAGACCATAGTAACTGGTTCCACCTGAGCAACAGCATCCAGCCCACCCTGCAACTCTGCCCAGGACAATTCAGTGCCACTGAAATGGCACTGCTGTTCCCCTACTCTGTGTGCATCCTCCAGCTCTCTGGCTGTTTTTCATACCTTTTTGCATCCCCCCCCAAAATCAAGCAGTGCCAACCAAGGCAGGATTTGGTCCCCGTGCTCTCACTCTGGCCCAATGAGACACAGGTTAGGTGTTTCACAGGTAAGTGAGAGACTCCTGCAGCATTTGCTGAGCAGACAGGCACGGAATACAGGAAAGCAGCGACAGGATCAGGGGCTGCCCAGGGCCAGGAGCCACAGGGGTTGGCACTTGTCCCTTCCTGCCTTAGGGCTGCAGCAAACAGGCTGTAGCGTTCCACAGAGCCTCAGCTGGACACAGCATCCCTCACCTGCCACAGCTCACCACAAAGATGTTAATGGCATCTCAGATTTAGAGCTGGGAAAAACCTGAAGCAAGCTGGAAGGGAAGTGCAAGACCAGCCTGGAGAGGGTGCAGGCTGCAAGGAGCAGAAACTCCACCCCAAGCTGAGCACAGCTCTGGCCCTCGCTGCCATCCCAGTGCTGGGGAAGCTGCCAACACACGTTTCTCCTTTTGGGACAGAAACAGCCCCATAGGGAGCGGCTGCCCCAGCACTGCTGCACCTGAGAGCAGCCAGGCGCTGCCAGCAGTGCCCTGAGGGTGTCCCCAGGTCCTCGCCAGCTCCTGCTGCCAGGAGCCAGGTCAGACAGGGCTCTTGGTTACACTTTGGCTCAGCTCCCTGCCACAAGTGACATCCACTGCAGCTCTGCCACCAGACACAGCCCCACACTGCTCCTGTGCCATTCCCAACGCCAGCAATGCTGCACATGGACAGCAGGGACAGGAGTTACTGCAGCTGAGCTCTGTGCAAACGGGAACAATTTGCCCTCTTAAAAAATTAAAACCTTAGAGCTAACAAGATGAGCGTTCGCTCTTAAGTTATGACTCGCTGGAGGTAAAGGGCTAAGAATTGCCATTCCCATTGCTATAATGACTGCCATCCACGGGAGAACATCTGACCCCTCTCTGACCTCTGTTCTAATCATCCTGGAGGAACACACAGGATGTTGTCACTGAGTTGTCTCCCAGCTGAACACCCCAAGTTCCCCATGAACATCACAGCAGGTGTCACTGGAGAAAGTTGTGACAGCTCCTGGCACTGCACAAGGATGGAGATGCCTCCTCCCAGTGAGGCTGTTCTCCAGGAAGAGACACCAAGGTGACATCGCTTTCTCTGCAGGGCTCTGGCTCTCTGGGGAACAACCTCACCAAGAGCACTTGCCTTCCCTACACTGGGAAAGACCATGCAAGACTGATATAGCTCCAGGGTGCAAACAAGAATGGACTGCAGGTTCCCTGGGGCTGGGAATCATTTAAAAAATTGTCAGCATAAAAACAGATGTGGATTTTCACTTAGCAGAAGGGGAGCAGGAAGGTCCCTATTCATCTAACTAATTCAACCAACTATTATGAGAAATATCAACTTTTCATAACTTTAGATGAGACAAGGCCCTTTAAAAAAAGATTTATCAATAAAGCCCAGCTTTGCCTAGGTGAAAGCTGCAAAAGTCAACTTTCAGGTACCCAGGGACAGGCTGAGATAGGAAATTTCCCACCTATATTTTAGGGAAGAAAAATGGTTTTTCAGCAAGTTCTGAACTTCTCAAAATGCAGGAAAACTTCCAGGGACCACAGGGGAGTTCTCAGTGCCACAATAAAATTAATTCAGGGAAATAAAGCAGAACAGCCACACCCCAGCGCATGATACCATTGAAGAAAGCCCAGGCTTAAGAAGTACAAAGCAAATTTACCTGGGTTTAATTATTTTTGAGATTACTGTTTTACAGGTAAAATATTTATGATAAAGAAGGAAGACAAATTGCCCCCTCCTTATTTCACTGCTGCTATTGCCAGTTGAGAGCAAAAACGGTGCCCCTAGGGGGAAGACAACAGGGAGAAGCGAGTTCCTGAGCACCACACTGCATCATCCCAATTTGGAGGGGAATACACAGGAAAGCTGAGCATGAGACAAACACAAACTGGTCCTTCATTTGCACATGTTCCAGTGGTGTAAACATGCATCCAGCCAACCCAAGAACCAGCTCCAACTTGCTCATCCCCGCGTTGAAGCATCCTGCTGACTCCAGGCCTCAGGAATCAATGCCCAGCACTCACCTCCTCTGTATTTATTTCTACGAAACACACACAACTTTTTGCTCATATTCAAGAATAAACTGTTCAAGGAGCACATCTGCACATACTGTATTCTCAGGGGAGCAATTTCTGCTGGTTTGGCTGGCTGAACTTCAATGCCACCTGAACGAGAAATTCCCCTGTTCCCCCAGTCTCAGACAAACCTGAAGAAATTCAGCTTTCACCAACAGAGGAGAAAAATCGGAGCTGCTCCACACAGTGCCAATCCATGGCTGCAGGAGCCAGGACACCAGCCAGCAGGCTGGGAAGCAAACAGCCCGCTGCCGGCATCGCCGCTTCCCTGGAGGTCACATATTCTACGGAAATCTCGAAACTAAAGGAGAAAAGCCCTAGTGATGGAATGAACCCCATAAGGAAGCCTCTGAGGGGCACACAACATGGACCGGGATTACTGCGGGACCCGCTGTTCAAAAGAGCAAATCTCCTCCGAAAGTAAGGCAGCAACAGAGACAACGAAATCGTCCTTAAAACTGGAAACCTGCTAAGGAAAAAGAGCGCTGGCGGCAGAGCAGCGCCCGGCCCCCGCCGCGCTCCAGGGCAGCACCGCCAGGCAGGCTCTATTCACGCGAAAGGACTGAAATCGAACAGCAAAACAGCATTGCAAGAGCATGAAGTAATCCCACCCCTGCAGTTCGTGTTTTCCTACCCAATTAGCTATTCCAAGTGTAAGAGGAAAAAGGGAAAGGGAAAAAAAAAATTAAANGGGCGGGGCGGGGGGACCTACGAGGAAGGGAGGAGAGGAGGGGGGAAAGGGAAGAGAAGAGGGAAGAAGGGGGAGAAGCCCGCTCACTTGCTCCGCCGTCCCTCGAGCCCGTCCCGCGGCGCGGCCGGACCGCACGCCCGGGATGCGGCCCCGCTACCGCCGGCAGGGAGGGCAACGGGCTCCGGCCGGGGCCCGGGGGAGGAAGCGGGCGGTAGGGGCGGCCCCGGAGCCACCCCCGCCCGCCGCACAGCCCAGCCCAGCCCGCCCCGCCCCGGGATGCTCGGCGGCCGCGGGGGACGGGATGGAGCTGCCCGAGCCGGGAGCGCGCAGCGCCGGGAGCCGGTGCGTGTCCCCGGGCTGGCCGGGGGGTGCTGCCCGACGGGGGACAGCGGCGCTTACCACGGCTCAGCCGGGACGGGAACTTGCTGCTCCGTTGCAGTTCGTTCCCGAGCTTGACAAAACCAGTTCGAAATCACTGTTCAAAGCGCTGGGAACGAGCAGGGAGCAGCAAAGCCCCCCGAGCCTGCCGGAGGGCAAAGGAAGTGCTCGGAGCTGCTCCGAACCCCGCTGGGCGCGGGCACGGGTGTAGCCCCTCCGCACCCCGCCCGCGTTTCCCGCTAGAAATCGTCCTGTGGCTTTTCTAAGTTCTTAAGTGGTTCTAACATCAGAGTCTGGAGACATCTGCTAGAGCAGGATGCCTGGAGAAAGTGAAATCCCAGGCTAGATGTTAATTTTAAATAGTGCAAACCCAACAGTGCTCGTGAACAGACAGAGGCAGGATGCTGTGGGCTGCAGGCAGGACACACACTGCTCCGCCAGCTCACGTGTGAGGTCCCCTTGCCTCAAAGCAGGGAGCCAGACCCGCCCTTCTGATGGCTTGGGGGTTCCTGCTACCCTAAGAGAAACCAGAGAATCAAGGAGTCACACTGCTTTGCCACCACTACAAACTCCTCTTTGAGGTCTGCTGCTCCTCCCTGTGCTCCCTCCATCCCTGCTGATCATTTCATTTCCCCTCCACCGCTTGTCCTGCTTTCCACTGGTGATGCAGCTGGAGCTGGTAATGCTTCCCAGCTGGAGCCTGCAGCCCTCAGCCCCCTGCATCCCTCTGCCAGCTGCCTGGGGCACCTGCAGCCCCCAGCCCCTGCAGACACAACCCACCTTCAGACACAACTCCCCTGCAGCCCCCAGCCCCTGCAGACACAACCCACCTTCAGACACAACTCCCCTGCAGCCCCCAGCCCCTGCAGACACAACCCACCTTCAGACACAACTCCCCTGCAGCCCCCAGCCCCTGCAGACACAACCCATCTTCAGACACAACTCCCCTGCAGCCCCCAGCCCCTGCAGACACAACCCATCTTCAGACACAACTCCCCTGCAGCCCCCAGCCCCTGCAGCCCCAGCCCAGCCTGCCACACCACCCACACGAACTGAGGCACAGGGAGTGCAGACAGCTCTGATGGGTTTAGGAAAGTGCTTTTGTGCACCCCTGTGTGCAGGGGCTGCACATCTCTATGTGCCAGTGTCGTGGGGATCAGCTCCATCACCTGCCCCAATGACAGACCCCTGCCGCCACCACTTCCCTGCTGCTCCGTGCTGCAGTGCAGAACGACAGTGAGCTACAGGTTGCTCTCTGTTCCTGCTGTGTTGCCCCAGACCTGTGCACAGAGATGCAGACTGAAGCACGGTCAGGGCCTCTCTCTGCAGACTCATCAGCCAGCCCAAAAATTAGCTTTGTTCATTCGCTGGGGCTAGATGCAGTTTTCTCAGTGATGTCCAGCTGCATGGGCAGTGCAGGGTGGGATGGAAACTGTGGGAGGTTACGGACACAGCATCCCCCTGGACCAAACAAATGGTTTTTAGTCCAGAACACACTGTATACACCTCTATTAAATTCAGGCAGGGAACTGAATTTCTGTGTTCTTCCCATTGGTATTTTGTGCACATCCATCTGCCATGCTGCAGAGCCACAGAGCATTTAATTTCAGTTTAAAAACTCTAAGAACACTCACAATGTGGTGATGTGTATCAGCAGCCACTGCTGCCAGCCCAAAGTTTATGTGACTGCCTGCCATTAGCAAGATTTGGAGGTTAAAGCTTCTGGGATTTTCCAGTGGAGATAAATGTGCTGATGGGCAGCCCAAGGAGCATCTGTGAAACCCTGTGTTAGCATTAAGCTTTGTACTGGGAATAGCTGGGCCTCATCAGTCTGTCTCAGAAACAGCATCACCCTCTCACTTCACATTTGGCAAAACATAAGCACACAGAGTAAAACACATGAGTTAATCAGGGGGAAATATACTCTGGGATGAAGAAAGAGACACCACAGTGAAATGGTCTGCTAAGAATGGCAAATGCATTTTTCTTTGTGCAATTAAACAGAAAAAGCCTCACGAAAGGCCCATGTCTGGCAGAGGACTTGTGGCATACACTGAGCTAAAATGCTTGAGGCATGCTCTGGATAAGGAAGGAAAAATGCCTTCCCTCTCAGTCAAGAGCACCCTTGATGCAAAGCATCAGCAGCAAGAGAGAGCAGGTGGGGTGGAAGTGGCTCCTCGCAGGGGCTGGGGCTGAGCAGCTGCTCTGGAGAGGCTGAGCCTGAGCCTCTGGAGTGCACAGAGTGCAGGTGCTGACCCACACAGCAATTAATGGTCACAGGGTGTAAAGAGAAGGGGGCTCAAGGGCTTTTCTGGGGGCATTTCACAGCCCTTGGGACATGCTCTGCCCCCTGGAGCAGAGCAAAATGCACACACTGCTCTTCTGCAGGGACTCTGCCCCAGGTGCCCCTGATGCTGTAGGGCTGTGGGGAGGAGGAGGCCGGGGGGGAATGGTACTGGGCACCTCCAGCTGCCCAGTCTGGAGGTCCAGGATGTGGATTTCCTGAAAGCCAAGCAATGCACGGGTCTCAAGACAAGTGAAAGGAAACAAGGAATGCTGATGGGCTTTTCAGCTTAATTGATTTTAGATTACACCAAATATTCCTATTCAATGAATATTCCTATTCAATAAGACCACAAAGATGCTTTGAGGGCTGGAGCCCCTCACCTACAAAGCCAGGCTGAGAGCTGGGTTCTTCAGCCTGGAGAAGAGAAGGCTCCAGGAGACCTTAGAGCCCCTTCCAGGGCCTAAAGGGCTCCAGGAGAGCTGCAGAGGGACTCTGGACAAGGCTCTGGAGTGCCAGGACAAGGGGGAATGGCTTCCCAGTGCCAGAGGGCAGGGATGGATGGGATATTGGGAAGGAATTGTTCCCTGGGAGGGTGGGGAGGCCCTGGCACAGGGTGCCCAGAGAAGCTGTGGCTGCCCCTGGATCCCTGGCAGTGTCCAAGGCCAGGCTGGATGGAGCTTGGAGCAGCCTGGGATAGTGGAAGGTGTCCCTGCCCATGGCAGGGGGTACAATGAGATGAACTTTAAGGTCTCTTCCAACCCAAACCAATCTGTGATTCTGTGATTCACCACTCTGCCTTAGCAGGGAGTAAAGGCTGCTGCAAAGGCCTGACATGGAGTCATGGGCATCCTTCTCCCTCCAGCCAGTGACTGCCACTGCCCCCAGTCTGGCCAGTCATGGCTGGTTTCACTTCCCTTCTCCTGTGCAGGCCGAAGCCCACCATGTCTGCGTGGTGGCTGTGGGGGTGTGTCAGACCCCAGCCAGGGAGGGCTCACGTGCCCACGTCTGAGCGCAGATCAGAGCCGACTGGGGTGTAGAGGTTGGGGGGTCAGGTAAGCCAGCCCTGCTCGGAGCAGCAAGCTGCTCTGCAGTTGGGATTCTTTCCTTGTGCTGTCTCAGGTAACTCCATGAGGCTGAGAACCCTCACCTCATGGGGTAATCCAGCTCATTCTGGGTTACTCTTCTAAACCTTAAGCAATCTAAAGTCAATCGAGTAGAACCGATTCCACTGGACATCATGAATCTGTATTCAAATGCTGATTGAGCTTAATTGGCTTAATTTATTGAATTGGTTTAATAAAACCAGTTAATCTGGCTTAACCAGTATATAAAATAAATCTCGTTTGACTATATTATGTGTCTCAATTTTACAACACTCCCTCAGCACACTATTCCTCTTTTAGATTGATTTTCCGGACAGTTGGACAAAGTGGCTCTTAACCTCCCTCCAAACAGCTCTAAACCTGCTGTGGAACAGTGGGTTACCAGAAAAATGACCTGTAATTAACACTGAACATCTCTCACTTTCCAGTCCTCTATAAGCTTATGAAGAGCAATGATGCCATGATGGCAGGGCAGCCTCATGGACAAATCTTCCGGAGTTGCTTTTCCAGGGTCAAGAAACTGTGCTTTAAAGTCCCTGTCCGTGTGGTGAGCGAGGCTGACAACACCAACACCAACCCTGGCACTGCACCCCTGAGGCCAAATCCTTCCCTGGCAGTTCAGCTCCAAGGAACCTGGTGCACGTGCACTCCTGTTTATCTGTCCTGCTTCAAACATGGTTTTGGTTACCCTGGCCTGGGGTTGCAGGTGAGACAATGCCAAATCCCCCTGTTTAACACACCTGCTTCACTTCTGGGACACTTGCTGGGCCTTATCTTCTGCTCATCAGTGACTGCACCTTTCCTACAAGGCCTCCTTCCTATAAACTATATTTATGTGTCTATAAAACATAAACCATGTTGATGTTTATGCTGTCTATGGTTTGAGACCCAGCTACAAAACCTTGTCTAACTGCTCTCTCAATTCACAGGCTTCCAGCTCCAGGACTTCAGACACAGCTAACGAGCAGGGCTTATAATGAAGGCAGCTCCTAATGAGCTGACACAAGATGCAGCATTGGATCGTACTTGCTTTGAGAAGCGCCGATCAAAGCCCTGTGCTTTCTGGTTGGAGAGCATAATTAACAACAATTTCTAAAAAGTCAAGTTTGGGTTGATTAAAAATGCCATCTGACAGCTCAAGAGTGTTGAGATGTCTCATGATCTGCAGCACAGATACAGCATAAACTCAGCATGGTGTCCCTCCTCCCCAGGCAGGAGAAGGGCTTTTGTTCCTTTCCCAGCAGGCTGCAGTCCCTTGGGTTTGCAGGGGATGGATCTGCCCCAGGAGGGCTCACAGGGCTGTGGGACCATCCCTCTGTGGGCAGCAGGCACTCAAGGTTCTCGTGCTGCCCCACTTCCAGAGAGGTCTGGCACATCTGGTGCATGCCCACATCTGGGGGGGATGGAGGAGTCTGATGCCAACAGCAGCAAAGTGGAGAGCCTGCTCCAAGAAAGCAGGCAGTCTTTACAGTGGTTTGGGACATTCCTGCATCTGAGGAAGAGAAGTGAAAGGAAGGAGAGCTGCTGAATCCTGTTCAGTCTTCAATACAACCAGGCCAAGGCAGTTCTTTGGTCCTGAACTCTGAATTTCTTGCCAGGCCACAGACTCTCAGGTTATGTCCAAGCCATTAACTCCCAGGGTTCACTCCTGCCCCCAGCAACACACAGGGGCTTAATCCCCCCTTTCTGGACTCCCACTTCACCCTGAGATCCTCCTGATTAACTCCTCAGCCATGTGAGGTCTACAATACACAATCAGACACGTTTGACTGAACAGACCCCAACCACAGCCCATGCAACAAATTTCTGAGCACACTGCTGATACCTCCCACGCCTGTCAGGGAGAGGGAGCCACTGGAGGAAATCACAGGCACCTGAAAGCAACACTCTGTGCATCTGTTCTGCTTCGGGAAAAGAGCCACAGCTTTGGCCTTTCCCTCCTGCCTTCAGCTCCTGCTAAAGCTTATTTCACCTGCCACAAGAAAATTCTTTATTCCCAGTTTCTAGTTCTTCTCGCCCACCCTGTCCACACCCTGCTCCAGCTTGCAGGAGAGCAGTCTTTTCCCAGGTGATTTCATTGTCAGGGGAACATCGTCCCCTACAAACCACATCACCACAGTCACAATTAGCCCCTTATCTGGAGCTTCTAAATCTGAATGGAGGCCATGGCCACTCAACCCCTGCTGTAAGGGAACTACAGAAGTACTTTGTCAGCTCAACTTAGAGATAAAAACTGAAAACAAAGGCGGCAAAACACCTTCCTGGTACCTGATCTAGTGAGTGGCATCCCTGCCCACGGCAGGGCAGGATTGGAACCAGATGAAACTTAAGGTCCCTTCCAGACTAAATCATCCTGTGATTCTACGGTAAAGTACAGGAGAATGTCTTGGGGGCATCAGGGTCTCTGAGACCTTCTCAGCCACCCCATCAGCAGCTCTGCTCTGATTCCTGCACTCCTCTCACCTCACAGGAGCTGGACCAGACCCTTCCTCATTCCGGCCAAAGTTGGGTTCAGTCCTAATCAAGATAAAAACCCAATTCACAGGGAATTCACCTTGTATTTTTACAGACAGGTGTGATACAGATCCTGTGATGCCTTCTGGAATGAGGTATCTGCTTTATTATGATGGAAACGAAACCTCTTCAAAGTTGCTGTGGTCTTCCAGAGTGTTAGGCATGACCTGGGGAAATTCAGAGGCTATGGAAGAGGGGGTCTGTGGCTGGCCTGTCCTAAAAAAGCTGACTTGTAAAAGCCACAGCTGCTGATTAGGACACAGCACCTCTGATGGCTCATAATCAGCCCTTGCTTCAAAGCACACACGAGAACTGGAGCAACTTTTTCCTCTGCAGGCTGATCTGGCTCCCTGCTAGGAACCAATAACCACCTCTGCTGATGGCCGAGGTTCTGTCTCTCAGCAGACAGAAACTCACACACTAGGTGGAGATGTTATCAGAGTGTGGAGCTGCTCAAGAGATGGAGAACTCCTGCTTTGGGCAGATGACATGGAATGGAAACAACGACCCTTCCTAGATGATCCAGCTGCCCACCACTAATATCTAATTCCAGAGACAAGGCATTAAAATGATGATACAACAAAGGAATTTTTTTTTCTATGGCATCCAAAACAGCAGATGGGGAAATTTTTTTTCAGAAAAAATCTGAGAACGGGATCTGTGTTGACATTCTCCACAAGGATGAGAAGTAGAAGGTGATTTTAGTACAAATATCACCAGTGAAGGCAAGGATGAGCAGACGTGTGAGTTAGAAACTGAGTGTGAGATACGAGGAGAAATCAGAAGCCTTTCCAGAGATGACATGCATGTTTGCACATCAAAATTGCTGTATGTGAAAGACTTTTACTCGGTTTCAGCTGAATGCCCTCAGAGAGATGCAAAATGGACAGCTGAATTTGTAAGTGGATTTCAACTGCCCTGAAAAACTTCAACTTAGATCTTAAATCAAGTTCAGGAGTAATGAAAATGAGATTTCCAGCACATGGAGACCTGCAGTAATTTTTGAATCCTAGAAGACGAAGATGAAACTGAATAAAGGAAAACAAGCTCAATTCTGAGCTTGATTGCTGCCCACAGGGAACAGGATGGAGCTCATCAAATGCTCTTACCTGAGCAATAGATGATGTGATGGCCTGGAGCTGAAAGGTCTTGTCTGAGACCAGCAGCAAAAATAAAGATGATGTTAATCTGCATTGATTAATCAGATCTTAATCTGGCAGTGATGTCTGCAGAAATTTAGATACCTTCCTCCACCTGATGCAGTCTTCTCCATCATCAGCTTGCACGTATAGTTTGACTTAATCAGTTTTGTGCAGAAGACTTTGAGACACAGTGTTAAGTGCTTTAGTAAAATCTAAATATATTACTGCAATCTCTTCTAGCATCAGTCACCACACCCCAGACTCAGAGCTGACAATTCCCTTCTGGTCTAACTCCTAATTATTAACTAAATAGGGAAAATAATGAAAGACAGGGAGGAGAAGCAATCAATACAGCCATGGTTTATTGTCCTTTCTTTGCTCCCAGCACGGCCCTGTGGACACTGATTGTGGATCTCTCTACATGGATACAGGACTATCCAGAGGTTTTTCTTTCTCTCTTTGCTCCTTTTCAGCTAGCACTCAAGCAGATTTATTTGTACAGTTACTGCCAGGTCACTTCTCTCTTGTGCCTTTGCACCACATGGTTTTCCAAACTTTTGGACTTCCACCACTTTTAATTTCCTGCACCACAGGACCACCTCCACCAGGACCACACATGGTCCCATCAGGCCCTGCTCACATAGCACAGGCATCTGCTCCTTCAGCTGGCAGCTGCTACCTGGGCAGTAGCTAAAAAGAGCTCCTGCTGCAGTGCCCAGTTTGACCAGTTGCTGCCAGTGGGCAGGGAGGGGACATGGGACCATGGCAAGATGCCTGCAGAGCTGACAGAGGCAGTGGAGCAGTGTGGTGGTCAGGCTGAGCCCACCTGCTCCATTCCCTGCACAGACACCTCCCAAACAACCCTCGCTGTGCTGGCCCAAAATGTCCTGAGATGGGAAATCAAGGCCCTGTCGAAGTTAAACTTCAGGTGGAAGGCAAACATTTGGGAATTGTCGCCCTGATTTCTGCAGTGCTTAGATGTTTTTAATTCTGTGATAAAAGTTCTCAAGCACTTTTCTGTAAACACAGCTATGTTTGTCTAACTGTCCTTATTGTTTTCATTCTTTCTCCTGGGCGGAGATGTGTGATGGATATTTCCTTTGACCAGTGTGATTGAGGGGTGGTAATATCCACCATCCAATCCACAGTGATTGTTAAGAAGGTATATAACTGTCTGAATAAAGAGGCCACCTTCTTCTTGGCCTTTCACCTGCTGTGAGAGCATGAGTATACGTGTCTTCCTTCGTGTCGGCATGCGACAGGGAATAGGTGTGAATGTGTTTGAGTCTTGCCTTGCCTCTCCAAGGTGTGCATGCCCCATGTTTGAACTTCCTCCAAGAAGCAGCCAGCAGTGTTTTAGCTTTTATCCAGGAATATTATAATGGAAGACAAGAAAATAAATTTATTGTGCACTTTATCAGCAATTCTGAGGGAAATAAAAAAAAAATTGTCTTTGGCCCTTGCTCCTCTCCATCCTCCATGGGGCTCAAATTTCCTCAGAGCTCAGATCTTTGCATTTCATTCCTGATGGTGTTTGTTTGTTTGTTTGTTTGTTTGTTTNTGATGGTTTTTGTTTTTTTGTTTTTTTGTTTTTTTGTTTTTCCCATGAGTTTTGCTAATAGCTCCTTTTTTTTTTTTTTTCCTTTTAACTCATGCAAACTTTGGTATCCACAGCCTCCACTGGTGATGATCCCAGAGCTCATCCCCCATTCCCGGAAGCCGCACTTTCCAGGGAATTAATGGTGCTGTGCAAACACTCGGAGCATTAAATGACCATGCAAATCTCACAGCCACACTTGGTCCCAGGATTGTTTAAGGCCTTGCACGAGGCCTCAGCAGGAGAAGCCCTGGTCAGTGGGTGGGTACTTTGTCCCACAGGAACCCCATCTCCTTCTCACAACAGTCTGTCCTGTGAGAAGGCCAGAGAGGAAAAAAAGGAAAGATCCCTCAGGTTTCCATTTGGCTGCATTTTCCCAGACTGTAAATTAGTAGTGAGAAGCCTGGAGGGCAAAACAGCCCCATAAATACCTCAGTGTTATGGGTGACTCTGCAAACAACTGGGCAAGGCCCTTCCCTTGCCCAAAAGCTCTGAGGGACATGGTTTTCATTTGGTGTTAACTGAGACCTCAGCCTGGGCTCAGGATTTTGAAGATGTGTTAATGGGATGATCCTTAACACGTTCAGTCCCCAAGGGTGGTATTAATCCACTGCTTTCCCTGTGGTTTATAAACTCCTGGCCTGGCTTTATGGGGACCTGCATGTGTTAAACGCATCATTTTCCACAGAAATAAGGGAGGAAAGACCCTGTTGTTACTGCAGCACATCAAAAAACCCCACTGGCAGAGTAACACAGCAAAGGCAGAACAGCCCTGCACATGGGGCTCACAGGGGCTAGTGATGAATTGCTGCAGATGTTTTCCCAACACCCTGGCCAAATCTCCAGATTCATAGCCTTCCCTCTCCGCAGGTCTCACTGCACAGCCCAGCTCTCCTTGCCGAAACACCAAACCACGGTACCTCACTTCCTTCCCATATGGCCAGACAGGATCTCTTGAGAGCCGGCCCGGGTTTGCACAGCCTGGCCAGGGATCACCTGCACTGCAGCCCGGGGCTTTGGCCTCTGCCGTTGGCAGGAATTCTTGTGGGACAGTGGATCCTCCCATCCCTGCTCTGCTCCAGCAGTGAAATCAGAGCCTCTGGAGAAGGCTCGTCCCAGCAGCTCCCGTGTCCCGGTGAGGGAGCTGCAGCCACGGCAGGGCCGCATCCAGAGCAAGCAGCGCTGGAGCCCGAGGTGACATGGAACAGAGAAACCTAGCTGCCAGAACAGGGAAACCCAGCTGCCAGAGCCCTGCACCCCCACACTGGGTTCTCCCCTAGCCCAAACTCCAAACTGGACACATTGAGACCACGTTTGGAAAGAACCTCCTTTTCCTTTTGGATCTTCCCACCTCAGCTGTAGTCTTTTCCAACTTGGATACACACTGTAGCTCCATCTGTTTCATGGTTTCACACACAGGAGGCTTCCTTTGTCCTCCCTGTTTTGTTTCAAACAGGGCTGATCCAATGTAACATTCAGGAAGAGGGTGAGGATACAGTGTTTCCCAGTGAGAGTGCCGCTGCTGCCAGCATTTTTCACCTGGCCGGCTTTACAAAGCTGAAGCAATGTCAGGTTCTTCCAGGGGAGGTTTAGGTTGGATACTAGAAAGAGAATTCTTCACTGTAAGGGTAGTCAGGCACTGGCACAGGCTGCCCAGGGCAGTGGTAGAGTTACCAGCCCAGGAGGTGTTCAAAAAACATGCAGATGTGGCACCTGGGGATGTGGTTTGGCGGTGGGTTAATGGCTGGACTTGTATGGAAAATCCTGCTATGAGAAGCCAGTGTCCATAAAGGAGACAGAGGAGTCCTGCAACTTCATTCGAATAAAGGGAGAGAGGCCACTGGGGCACACGGCCACGGGGTTTTCTGTCGAGGTTTTGGAGGGTGCAGCCTCCTTTTATCCCAAACTCCCGGCCACATGTTGCGCTCTTCCTTTCCCCATCGTCTGTGGTACAGGAAGGTACAGCCTTCCCGAACCGCCTACCCCATATCCCTCCTTGAACCTGGCATTTTACCCCAAAGTTCAGAAAGTCAGGCTTGTGCAGGACCCCCTTGTCTGTTTCAGGAATCAGGCGGTGTGGGCCCTGTAACAAACCTGCGGCTTGAAGTTGGTAGAGACATTAAGAGCCATTTCAAAGATGTTAACACCCATCCCCTCACCCATGGAATTGTTTCAGAGACATTAGCACACACCTTTCCTGTCACAAGGAACTGTTACCTGTGACACAGCCCTGCTGTCCTGGCATGGTTGAACACCTGCCTGCCCAGGAGAAGCAGGGCATGAATTCCTTGTTCTGTTTTGCTTGCATGGCCTTTGCTTTCCCTGTTAAACTGTCTTTACCTCAACCCATGAGTTCTCTCACTTTTATGATGCTCTCCCCAATCCCAGTGGGAAGGCGTGAGCGAGCAGTGTGGGGCTGAGTTGCTGGCTGGGGTTAAACCACAACATCCTGGTGTACACAGGGAGGATTTTCCTATGTCAGCTCGGCAAACAGCGCTGATCCCAACGGGCAGCACACAGGAGGAGCACACCTCATGGAATAATATAATATTGCAGTAATATAGAAAGTGTGGGGAGGTGTATTAGCGATGAAGTTTATCTCCTGCTTTAATTCTTTTCTCTTCTTGCCGCTAAGTGATGTCTACTTGAATTTTACCCCAGGGAATCCTACCATGATGGGTTATGGGTACGGCTTTCAAAGAGCTTTAGGCACCAGAGTTGGGCTCTCAGGAAAACAGAAATAGGGATTGCAGAATATCACCTGGCACCTGTCAGCCTGAGCAGTGAATGAGTGCTGACAGTGTAACTTCCACTACGTCTCGCCTGTACAAGATTCTCATGACTGCAGGCCCAAGCACAACTGGCACCAGAGCTGTGTACCAGCAGCTGTCCCTTGTACATCACACGAGTATTTAAACCTGTCTTTTGTAACTAAATCTTTGCACCAGTTGAAAGGTTACTTAGCATGTGTGCCAGGTTGAGGTCCCCAGCATTTTCCCAGCAAGCAATGCCATGAAGCAGAAACACAGTTCAGACTCTATTAGCTCAAAATCCAGGCCCTGGCACAAATGCCTCCCATGCCAGCTGTGCCACATCAGGTCGGTACTGATGCAGGGCCTGTTGCTACGTGAGCAGAATATGGCTCTTTGCTGCATTTACCCATTCCAGCACAAGCTGCTCTCAGTGAAAAGAGTCAGATACACACACCTGGGACTTTTTCCTCAATTGGCTTTGTCAGATGATCCACTGGAAACCCAACCAGCCACAAGAGAAGGCAGGAATTGATTTACCCAGCAGCTGCCCTGTTGCAAGCCTCCTCAGAAGGAGAGGCAGCAGGAGCCCACAGAGGTGTGGAGGGGAGTAGGAGAGGGGAGTGGGAGCAGCTGGGCTGTGATGCCCAGTGTCGGCACGTTTGAGCCCTGAGCATCAGCAGAGGAGTGGTTTTATCTCTGCCAGGAAGTTTCTGCTCTCCACCTGCCAATTACCACCTCACCCCAACGCCTCTGCCATGGTTTCACCCATGGTTTAACCAGTGCTTGCTATGGCTGGAAGGGGCACGTAAAGCCTTGCCCTCCCCATCTCCTGCCACGCTGCTCCTCCTGATTTTGTGATGGCAGCAGCCCTTGCCTCACCTAAATCTTAACTCCAAGCCAACATGCAGATAGTCGTCTGTCCTTCTTCACAGCAAGGTGCAGCTTAACAGCAAAGTGCCTGCATTAAAGATTTCTTGTCCATTGCGGGGAACTCTGCTGCCTGCACAAAGCCAGCAGCTCAGGAGGAGCACACACTTGCTTCATCTCCCGTACAAAGGGATCCTTGGGTTTTGGGGATCATTTTTAGCACTGCCAAACCACAGAGACTTGATGCAAAACGTAGTGGTGTCAGTAGTGCTGCTCCAGCAGGCTCCTGATTAAGGTGACTTTCCCGGATTACAGCAGCCTGATTCCTTTTTTGGTTGTTTTGAATACTTAAATGCCAACAGCATGCAGGTGCCTGAGGAGAGGTGTCACTCTCGTGGCCCAGACTGTGCTCCCCCTGGGACTGCAGGTGATGCTGGAGGCTCCAGGAGTCCAGGGCTCCATCTCCTGGCCAGTCCCAGCCTGCAGGAATCCACCTACCCCGGGCACAGCTTTGGGCACCACAGTATCAGAAGGATCTAAAGTTATTGGAGAGCATCCAAAGGAGAGAGACGAGGATGGTGAAGGGTCTGGAGGGAACTAGAGCTGTGTGAGGAGTGGCTGAGGGAACTTGGTTTGTTCAGCCCAGAGGAGACTGAGGGCAGAGCTCACCGAGGCTGCAGCTTCATCCCGAGGGGCAGCTCCGATCTCTGCTCTGTGACCAGGGACAGGACCCAGGGAATGGCTGGACCTGTGTCAGGGGAGGTTTAGGTTGGATATCAGGGAAAGGTTCTTCCCCCAGAGGGTGCTGGGCACTGCCCAGGCTCCCCAGGGAATGGGCACGGCCCCGAGGCTGCCAGAGCTCCAGGAGCGTTTGGGCAGCGCTGCCAGGGATGCCCAGGGTGGGGTTGTTGGGGTGTCTGGGCAGGGCCAGGGGTTGGGCTCATGATCCTTGTGGGTCCCTTCTGATTCAGGATATTTCACGATTATAGAGAAGCAGCTGTCTGAAAATGAGCTCTTCTTGCCCTGCTGCTGTGCTTCCTAGGGTCTCACAGCATTGGCAGCTGGTGACTGTTGATTAAACTATTTTCTGAGTGTCTGAAAAATCCTGTCAGGCCTGCTGAGCCCAGGGATATCTGGCTGGGCTCTATCTTGGCTCGTGCCTCAGAAGCATAACTACTCACACTTCTTTACAAGATTCAGGACAGGAAGGGCCCAGCCTAACTGCCAGATTCAGTTGCAAAGTCTACAGAGAGAGCAAACATTCTTTGCCTGTGCCAAAAGTGTAAATTACAACTGGAAGAATGTTGAGTCGGCGAATGTGAAAACTCGTGATGTGTGATGATTTTTCTGATATTTTGTAATGTTTTATAAGGGGTTTTAAAGTCCTGTCTCGATGAATCACCTGGAATTCTCAACTTCTCTTTTAAAGAGTCTGTGGTCACGTAGCTGCAGAGAATCATAAGCATCTCAACCCGAAGATTCAGCCATTGAAGGCAAAGAACCACTTCTTTCCTACTTTCTAAATTTTTGTTAACTTTCATTCTGCTGTACAAAGGGGAGGACTGGATTCCTGCTCCTCAGCTGCCTGAACGGACAGTGCCGAGTGCCAGCTACGGGCTCTTCTGGAGAACTGCACTACTCCGCAGCAACAGCTGATCCTGACGGGATCCAGCAGCGCTCGGAGTCCGCGGTACCAACCCGGCAGCTCCCACAGCCGCAGGACAAGGCAGATTCCCCTCTCCACCAAAAAACCCCACAAATTCTCTTTTATGCTGATGCAAACCAAGGGCGGCAGCAGCAGTTTGCCGTGCGCTGTGTCCGCTGGGCTGAAGGTGGTTCTGCCGGGGTTCCTGGGGAACCGGGCTGACACCCGGCCCGTGGGATGATCCCGCTTCCACCTCCAGCTGCGGGGCCTGTGCAGCGCCCGGGGGCTCCAGCCCCACAGCGCCGGGGGCCCTGTGTTCTCGGGGCGCTCCACCGCCAAGCCTGAGGGGAACAAACCCCGTTTGCGTCCTGACCCCAGGAGAGGCCGGGTGCCACGGGCCCGCGGTGCCCGAACCCCCTCAGAGGCATTGCCGAGAGGGAAGCGCCGAACGCAGCGGAGGGAAAAGCGGCTTCCCCGGGCCCAGCGGGGGATCCCCGGCACTATTCCGCCGGCGCCGGGCAGGCAAAGCGACCACCGGGACCCCCCCGTCCCCGACACCCTCCGGGCTGCGTTGGAGCGGGACCCGGAACCGCCCAGAAGCCCTCAGGCCCCGGGGCCGCTCCCGCCTTCGCCGCGCGCGAGGCACGCCCCGCCCGCAGGTCCTGGCAGGGCTATGGGGAGCGCGGGGCCGGCGCCGGGGCTGGCGGGAGGAGGCGGGCGGAGCCGTGGTTAGGCTTGAGTGCGGGACCCGGCTGAATGGGGACGCGCCCGGCACCCCCCTCCCGGGCCCTTCCATCTCCGAGCAGCCCGGAGGGAGGAGGGAGGCCCGGGCGCTGGTCCCACAGCCGTGTCCGAGGCCCCGCGGCCCGGAGGTGCTGGTACTATCCCGGTACAGCAACGCCGGCCTCCGTCGCTGTTTGTTCCCTCCAGGGATGATGAGGAAGAGGAGCGGCCACAGCCACAGCCAGGCTCCAGCACGGAACAGGGTGAGCGCTTCCCCCGGGCCGGTGTCCCCTCATGTCACACCGGCCCCGGGCCAGTTGCGGCGTTAGGAGTCATTCCAGTGCTCTGCATCGACCTAAATATCCCCTCTGTCTTTTTCCTCCCGCTCTCCTCCTTGGGCTTAGCTTGGAGTCATGCCTCGTTAGCCAAGGCCAGCGATGAAGTGACTGTGGGCCTGACCCAGGTGTGGGAATGTCACTTGTTGAGGTTGACTCGGGAGAACTGTCCTGTGGCTCACATCCATCCTGGGTCTTCAAAGCTTCTGGCAAGCCTGCCTGCACCCTCTGTGCAGTGGCTGCTCCTACAGCCAAAAAAATACTCCCTGCACCATTCATTAGGTTTCATTTCCTTCTGTGGCACCTGGAAGAGTAAGTTAGTGAAGAGACAAATAGGGAACATCCAGGTTTGAGCCTTCTGACATGTTTTCCACTCTTGCAGAAGACAGACCTTCACCCAAGGAGCTGGAGGAGCTGGAACTGCTGAACAGGGCCTTAGAGAAGGCACTGAAAGTCAGGAAAAGCATCTTGAAAACTCCATTAGAAGCTCAGGAAGCTACAGGACAGAAATGGGCAGGTGAGGGACATGCTCCTAAGAAAGCTGAAGAGCAGCAGGTGCCTGTACCTGTTGAGGATGTTCCTGAGAGCAGGAAGGTGAGAGGTGGAAGCAAAAAACCTTTGTTGTTGAAGAAGCCCTCTCCATACCAGTTAAGAGCCCCTTATAGGACCGACCCAGATGTGAAGAAACTGCAAAGGAAAGTCCCAGCCAGATGTGTTTCTCAAGGCCCCAGGACAGCTGGGAAGATTTCCTCAAAAGGCATGACCTCCAAACAAGGAAGGAGTCATAGGACAGCAGCTGGTGCCAGTGACAGAGAGGTCCGTGCTGCAGCTGAACCCCAGGAGACACCTGGCTTGTCTGAATCTGCCCCAAATGAGCAGCAAAGCTTTTCTGGAGGGGATTCAGCTGTGGGAAAGAATTCCATAGCTGCTGGCAATGCAGGGAAGAAAAGCTGTGGTTTCCTGGGAGAGTCCAGCAAAAAGGAGGACACTGCAGGTGTGTGGGGAAGGAGCACCTCAGCAGGGACAGGCACCCTGCAGGAAAAGGGGTAAGTGTAGGAGGTGGGTGCCTCTCCTGTTCTGCTCCACACTCACAGGCACATGTACAGATCCTGCTGGCTGCAGCTGCTCTGGGGGTCCTAGTCTGGCTTCATCCTCCTCACATCCCGCTCAAGAGGAAGGAAGGATCCTATACAGTTTAAAAGCCTTTATTGTGGTTGAATAAGTGTTTTCATTTTAAGGGCTTATTCTTGGATGGCTGGGACTTTGAAAGCCTTTCAATTAAGACTTTTGATGTTTCATAGTCCCCTGTGAGTGTTTTGGAAAGCTGTCTCTGTAGAGCTTTCTTGAGCCTTAGCTTTCCTCCGAGTGTACTCTCTATTACAGCATATTGATTTTTTAATTTATTCTGTTTTTTACACAGTGATAATACATAATGCATGAATTTTCTCTGTCTCTCTCTCCAAAGCATGTGCCCAGTGCTGTTTGGAGTGATGGCATCTGGGTTTAATACTGTCCCTGTTAACCTGTAACATACTGCCCATGTAACTACACAAATCAGGATTGCCTAGAATGCAGTTGTTTCAAGGGTTTGGTGTAGGAAGGATTATGAAGGGAATGTTACTGAGTTTCTCTGTGGAAAAGTGGCAAAGTAATACTTGGAAGATTGGCTTTGCATTCAGGCCAGTCTGTCTTGTTTAAGCAATTTCTTTCTTCTTTTGCTTTAACGAAACAGTGAAGCTCAGATCTGATGTCCCTGGAAAGTTTTGAGGAATATTTCTCTCAGCTGCCACAACCTAACTCTTGTGTTTGTGCAGGGAGGAGATTATCCCTTTTCACTGGCATTGGAAGGGCCCCAGGACACTTTAGTGACAGTTGCTGAGGGAACAGGGATCTGGATTCAAACATTTACTTAAATTCCCAACTGTGGCCTTGCATTCCTAGTCTGCATGTGACTAACAACTGCCAACCCTCCTGTTTTTGTAATGACAATTTAGGGGTTATTCTGCCTCAGGATTAAGAATCATATTCCCAGTGGAAGCTGGAATGTCCCTTTCCTATTTCTTTGAGTGTGATGTGGTGCTAAGCAAAGCTGCCTTGTCCTGCTAAGGTAGGGCAACAGGGTATGGCAGACCAGCTTCCCTGAAGGTGTTGTTTCCATGTCTGTACTCTGTTGTGCCATGGTTTTGTTCCCAGCTTCCCATCCTGGATGAACCTCTGGTGGCGGGATGCAGGGGCTCTCCCAGCTCAGCTCCATGATGCCTGTGGAGCTGAATGAGCAACCTAATCTTCCTTCCTTGAGGACCTTCTGAAGACACAGTGGTGGATCCAATCTCCAGAGTTGCTGACATCTCCCATTGCAGCTAAATTAATTTCAGATTTTGACAAAACACCATTTTCCCTGCTGGAAGACAAGGCTTTCCAGCAGCCAGGATTGATCCTTCTGTTTTACAGATGCCAGCTGAAGCTCCCTCTTCCCTACAGGAAAGCCTATTCCAGGAACTCCAGGTAAGACCAGTCTGACCAGTTCAGTCCAGAGCTACCCTCAGCTTCAGGGCTGTGAGGAGGGGTCAGGTGGGGCTGTTCTGTGTGCCCTGGGGAGGCAGTGACCCCACAGGGTGTGGGGCCTGAGCTGGGAGCAGGAAGAGCAGTTCCCATCCTGCAAGGCTGCTGCTGAGGATGTGATCTCGTGTTATTGTGGCCACTAGTGCTACTTTTGTTTCCCGAGTGCTAATTACTGTTAATCACTGAGTCATAAAGGCCCTGGGATGCTTTAATCGGGGGTTTAACGGTGCAGCAGAAGTCTCTGCTGTGCCATACACCTGTTGATGGCAGGACACCGCGTGGGCTGGGTGTCTGTATACACTATCCAATTAGAGTTTCCCAAACCATCCCTGCCCTGCCTCTGCAGCCTGGAAGCACCACAGCTGTGTGTGTTTGAGGCTGCTTCCTGCTGCTGAACTCTTACACAGAGCCAACTACAGTGGTACTGCAGTGATGGTGCACGTGGTTGGGGTTTGGGTGCTCTAGTCCATTCTCCAGTCTTCTGGAAGGGTTTCCCACACTTCCTCTGAGAAATCTTGCCGTAACTCAGCAGATTGCTCGTTATGTGCTTTGTTCAGATGTTAAGCATAAACCCTTTCTTAAATCTAACTATAGCCCCTTGTGCTGCCCTCAAGAATTCATCCTCCTCTCGGAAACTGTCATTTATCAGACACCAGTTTGTGAGTTGCCCTTCTGCAAGTTATAAAGACTTTATACCCTTAATTTTCACTTCTACATTGAGCCTTTCAGCATTCTAATCACTTTGGTGTAATTTTGTACTTCTCACTATTGCTTTCAACTCAGTAACAGATTGAGAATAACCTTTGCACCAAAGATCCCTTGTAGAGGGTTTGCATCTTGCCTGGGAACTCCTGTTCTTTCCTGTTCCATTAACCTTGCCACTTCTTTGCATAATGTATTTCTGAAATCTGCAGATTCTAACATGATTTAAAAGACCCATTATGCTAGAGAGAAGACACATGCACACTCGAGTTAGTCAGGCACTGCAGAACTATTTTAAGCTTCCTTCTGATGGCTCTCACTTACTGCAGCAGGCTTTGGGAGACAGTCCTTAAGGAAAGGATATTACGGGGACTGTGCATCCATGAGGATGTTGGACTCTGTGAGTGAAATGCATCTCTCTGGTAGTGCTGTTATTTGTGCAATGCTTTATTTAAAAAGCTGGACTCTGGCATGAAGTCCTGGCCAGCTTCCTCATGATACTGTCCTTAAACCTCTGTCTTGCATCCCTGGCATGCTGCTGTCATTCTCCTTGCTAAACATACCACTTTGTCCCCCAAAAAAAATTATTAAAGAACCTTGAGGAAGTTTGGAATATGAAGTAATTGGGGTGAGAGTTTGTCCTGTCTGCTCTTTTTTTGTACACCTTTACTAACAGAATAAATGTACAGAAATGCAAATGACTTACTCCTACGAAAGGAAGGGAAGATTTGTTGTTTCCTACGGGATATAAACACAGGCAGGGCAATACAACAGAATGAGGGATGTGCTGCAGGTTCACATTCTGCTTATGGAAATGTGCTGTCTGTCTTCTGATCCTTCCCCTCCAAACAAGAGGAAAGAGTAACAGGTGTTTTGCAGTGTCTGATGCTTTCTGCAGGGTGTCCTTGTTGATCTGATACCAGCTGTGGGAATAAGTTGGGAATGGCTGGCAAATAACCTGTGAGAGAGAGGGACATGTGTAATGAAAGCACTGATATGCCCCACTGGTGTGTCACAGCTCAGCGAGAGCACTGTCTGCTACAAAGGATCATAACTTCCACCTCCTGCCCCTTTGGAATTTCAGGGCATGGGAGAGATGTCGTCTGTGCCAAACAAGTGCAGATGCAGCAGCTGCAAGGACCCGTTTTATGGAGAGAATCCAGACAACTGTATCCTTTCCCAGCAGGCACGGGGTGCAATTGCTCTGCAGTTAGCTCCCAGCCAGAGAGAGTTATGCCTCCAATAACAGCAGCTCCAGTTGGGTCTCTAGGCAGTGGGGTTTTTCATAATACAGCTGTTGAGCATTTATAAAACTTCTGATCCAGCCAAACGTGGCCACAAGGCAAACATGCCCTACACAGCTGTGCTGTGCTGTCCTCACCATCCCCCTGCAGTGCCACTTCCCAGGCTGATCCCCTCTGCCCTGATCCCAGCTGGCCTGGCCTGGGGCTCGGGGTGCTGCACAGAGCTGGTGCTGTGGAGCCTTCCTTAAGCTGCTGCCAAGTTTTGCTCCCCGAAGCCGACGCCCAGTCCTGCAGAGATAGAGGAGGAATTAAGGGGCCTCCAGGATGTCCCCTCCCGTCTGAGGCACTATGTGGAAGCTGAGCCTGCAGGTAAGGAGGGAAGAAGGACAGTGGAGGGGCAGAAGGTGGAATAAGGATGACTTGGGCTTCAGTTCCATGTGTTTTGTGTTCTTGGCGTGTGCTGGACGTGAGGGACAGGAGCATTCTCCACCTGAAATGAAGGCTGGTGAACCCAAGGCCATTCTGGAAACTGTTTGGGGAGGCAGGTTCCAGTGCTCACACCTTTTCTCTGCTTCTCCTGTAGACCCTCCCACTCTGCAGGGAGAGTATGAAAGCCTTCTGACCTTGGAGGGTTTGCAAACCACAGTGTCCCAGTGCCTGCAGAAGCTGCAGCTGCTGCGAGCAGGTGAGACAGTCCCCGTGTTTGTGGTCAGGTATGAACACGGCCCTTTGCTGTCTGTGTGCAGGACACTGGACCAAGGTCATTTTTCTCCTGATTATCTTAATGGCAATGGAGCACTTAATTCTCTGCTGGCAAACAAAGCTGTGTGCCACCCCTGTGTGTTCAGGAGAGGCTTGGAGCTTTGAACTGTTGCAGTTCAAGAGGGCTGGGGAGGGGATAATGCAGGGCACACCTTAGGGTGTCCTGATTGTGCCATGTGTGAGGAGCTTACCCTGATTAATACAGTGTCACTAGTTTCTGGGAACAGGAAGTAGATCATAAATTCTGCAAGTACAGATTTAACTTGTATGTTTTTGTCTCCTGCCTTTTCTTGTACCCTGGCAGCTCTGGAGTCCCAGCTGAGGCTGCGCCCAGACTGCACTGGGGATGTGGGGAGCTGCTCTCCAGCCTGTGTCCCTGCCAGGGGACAGATGTGTGACAGTGCAGACGTGCTGGCTGTGCCTCTCCTCTGTTACTCCAGTCTCCAGGAGCTGAGGGACCTGTTTGCCTTGAAGCTGCAAGTGTCAATGCTGCACCAAGAGATTGCCTTACAAAAGGTGAGTCTGGACAAGTGTCAGTGCTTCTGGAGCGGGGAAAGGAAAGGACAATTGTGGGGCAGCAGCTGCTGTGCAAGGTGTCAATGGGCAGCAGCAGCATAGCAAGTTCCCCCAGTGGTGTTTCTGTGTTTATGCCTTGTTCTCTTTGTAGGTGAATGGGACTTTTTTTGTTGTTGTTAGGGCCAGGGCAGAGGCCTTTACATGCCTGACCCTTTCCTGATAAGATTTGATTTAGCTATTCTGAAAGAATTTGGCAGTGGAGGATGTTGTAGGTAATGCCTGTTGGCCCCTTTCGTCAGGCCTGTACAGCCCTGTTAGGGCACCCACTCCCTCATTCCCTCCTGTGTGACTTCCAGCTGGTGAACTCCTCTGTTCTCTGTTCCTTTCCTTTTAAATCTCAAACCACTGTGCTGCTAATCTTGCTTTTACCATTCTGAGACTGTAAGAACAGGGTAGGAGGTGTCAGCTTCTTCAGCAGCCTGAGCAGACACTTTGCCACACAGGGATTACTTGTTCTTCTCAGCCAGCAGCAAAGGGCAGAGATCTGTGAAATCACATCTACTCCTTTGACCTATTCTTTGCCATTGACCTGAATGATAGAGGCTTTGGAAAAGTCATTTTTTGTAAGCCAGAGAGGTATTATTAATAACTGGCTGCAGCCTTGTGGCTGAAGATAGATTGCTACCTGACTTCAAATGGGATTTCAGCATTATAATCCTGAATTATGGATTATGAAGGGTTTGATTTTTTCTTTTTTTAATCTGCCCAAAATGAAGTGGTGACCAAAGCCTGCTTCCTGCTGCTCTGTTGGCTGACTCAGTTTCTTCTGCACATATACCCAAATAGGTGCTTTGTGCTAGCTGAGCCCTGAGGGTCTGAAGCAGCTCTGTGCAGAGTGTGCAGGATTTGAAATTCTTGGGACAGGTGAAGTAAATGGACATGGAACAAGATAGATACCCCAGAAAAGGCTGTACCTATTTCTGGGCCAAGACTGTCCATTGCCTTTCCATGGAGGAATGCCAAGTATCATAGAAATTCCTGGTAGCTCTTAGCCTGTCTTCAATGGTGAAGATCTGTTTCTTCTTAGGCATCAGGAGCAGAGCAGGTGGATGGAAGTGGAGCAGTGCAGCACTCCTTCATGTGCCAACTTTCCCCTTAGGTAGCTGTCATGTCTGTAGAGACCTCCCAGAGATGAGCAGCTGTGTCCTGCTTCCCTGTCCCTGCACAGAGACTTGTGTAGAACAGGAGAGGGAACCTCCTGCAGATACCCTGTGCTCTCTTCTGTCTGGGTCTTCCTCTGTATCCACCAGGGAACAATCATGGAATCACAGAATAACTTGAGTTGGAAGAGACCCACAAGGATCACAAGTCCAGCTCCTGGCCCTGCACAGACAGCCCAAGAATCCCGCCCTGTGCTTGAGAGCGTTGTCCAAACACTCCTGGCAGCCTTTAGGGAGGTGGCTGACACGTGCAGTTGTCCACTCCTGGGCAGGCAGAGTGTGCAGCAGGCTGGGGGGGTTTTGGTGTGCAGGCTGCTCAGACTCCATTACCTCATGCCAGATGAAAAAAGAAAGTAATAAAAATCCCAGGCAAAACATCTGTCTGAGCATTAATTCAGGAGTGGGGTGCAAAAAACCAGGTTTTGTCCATTGAGTGAAGTGACCTGTGCTTGAGTTGTCAGTCAGTCCTAATCCCAGAGCTGACACCGGCTTGTTTGACAGCATGGGCTGAGCGTGCTTGATAGGCTTAAGGGAGCAGCAGTCAGGCCAGGGAATGTTGGACAGCTTGAGCAGTCCCTGTAACCTGTTTGGGCTGGAGTTGGCCACTTATACCTCTGGCATAACTGGGAGGTGATGGGAACAGTCCTGAGTGAAGGGTTGAATTTACCCTTGGGTGAGCGAGCACTTGGCTGTGTGGCTGCAGAGCTCCTGAACCAACACCAGCTTCAGTTTCCTGCAGGATGCTGATCTCATCCCAGTGCTGGGCCTTCCCTGCAGCAGGGCAGCAGCACTGCCGCTTGTCTCACTGCTCTGGGAATGCTGGGTGGCTGCTGAGGTAGCTCACGAGCAGAAAATGAACCACTCTGCCTTTATTAAATCTGACAAAAGAAAGTATCCATCAATCAATCAATTAGCCTGTTATTAGTCATACTGCTCTGATTAGATTTCACTTGTTATGCAGCCACTTCAAGGAGTACTGAAGTGCTGCTGGCTCTGGTGACAGTGTCTCCTTTGCTCATGCCCAGGTGATGATGGCAGAACTGCTGCCTGTCCTGGAGCCCAGGCCATTCCTGGAGGGCTCTGCGGGGCTGTTCCGGGCCATCCACACCCAGCTCTGTGAGGGGGGCCGGCGCTTCCCTGTGCTCGTGCGAGACGAGCTGCTGGACTGAGCTGGGGAGCCTCCTGCTACTCCTGCATGGAGCCAAAGACAGCTCTAAGCAATAAATCTTTTCTATTAACTTCTTTACTCTGCCTGTTTATTCAGCTAAATTTCAGGGGGTGTTTTTGTTATGGGCTTTTTTTCTTTTCTTTTTTTTTTTAATTTCCTTTTGTATCAGGAGGACTGGATCCCCTCTGCTCTGGAGCCAGGCTGGGAGAGCTGGGGGTGTTCACCTGGAGAAGAGATGCCTCCAGGGAGAGCTCAGAGCCCCTTCCAGGGCCTAAAGGGGCTCCAGGAGAGCTGGAGAGGGACTGGGGACAAGGGATGGAGGGACAGGACAAGGGGGAATGGCTTCCCACTGCCAGAGGGCAGGGCTGGATGGGATATTGGGAAGGAATTGTTCCCTGGGAGGGTGGGGAGGCCCTGGCACAGGGTGCCCAGAGCAGCTGTGGCTGCTCCTGGATCCCTGGCAGTGTCCAGGGCCAGGTTGGACGGGGCTTGGAGCAACCTGGGATAGTGGAAGGTGTCCCTGCCCATGGCAGGGGGGGGAACTAAATGATCTTTAAGGTTCCTTCCCACCCAAACCAGTCTGTGATTCTATTGTTCTATATCACTCTCCTGACCTGTTAACTCTGAGGTTTTGTGAAGCCCCTTCAGGGCTTCAGACTCTGATGTTGGCTTTTCTTCCAAGGGCTGTCTCTACCAAGAGATTCTTGACTGCCTCAGGACACCAGGCTCCTGTATGCAGACAGTGTAGCAGGCAATAAAACATGATTTATACTGATCAGATAGCCATAGTACCATGGGTCACGGCCTTCGAGCATCCAGGAATTCAGAGAACCTGAGCTGCTGCGTCCCAAGTACTCTGTTCGCCAGCGTTAGGGTGCTCATTTAGTGTTCACTGACTAATTGTTTTCGATGCCTTTATGTGCAGCGGGTGGATGGAAGGAGGGATGGAGGGAGGGAGGGAGGGGTGGATGGAAGGAGGGATGGATGGAGGCCGGGCTCGCGGTGCGCAGCCGGCTGTGCCCGGCAGGTGGCGGGCGGCTCCCGCGGTCCTTGCTGGAGCCGGAGGGACCCCGGGAATGTCCAGTCCGGCCCTGGAAAACGCAGCTCCTGCGGCAGTTCCCACCTTGTCACCGCGGGAAAAGGCCAGCTGCGGTTCCGCCTGCATGCTGGGTTGTTGCGTGTAATCCCCAAATTCCCTGGTGTTTCAGTGACAGGTAAAGCTTTGGAGTGAAGTGGAAAACCTGTCCTTGTGAGTACTTAAAATGCCATTCAGCAAGTGTACCACAGCTTAGTACAGTTTGACTCAGACCATATCTCTAAGCTGGACTCTTTGCTCGTGTGTGTGTGTGTAATTTAACTCCTAGCAGTGCTAAGACATTATTTTTTTCTTTATCTTTTCTCAAACCCAGGTTGCTGCCTGGCTCTTCTGAATATCTGGCTCTTTCTGACACTCAAAATTCAATAAAAATCATTAATATGATAGATGAAAATCAGCATCTCTTACTTTCCCTTTGTATTTTTGTCATAGAATCCCAGAATGGGTTGGGTTGGGAGGGCCCTCATCTCATCCCACCCCCTGCCACGGGCAGGGACACCTTCCACTAGCCCAGGTTTCTCCAAGTCCCATCCAACCTGGCCTTGGACACTTCCAGGGAGCAGACACTGACTCCTGAATGAGTGTGGTCATACACATGAACGTGTCCGTGTTTGAATGGAGAGCTGACATTTGGTATTGTTAATTAGGGTGCAGCTATGGCTAACTTGTGTCTGCAAGCACTGCGTGAGTCATGGAGCATCTGCTGCTCGGCACAGAGCAGGCCAGTGTAAATTGGCAGCAACTCCAGCGCCACAGCAAGGACTGCAGAGGTGGGAAAGGGCTGGGAAAAGGAGACAGCCCGCAACAGAGGGGTCACAGGGGTTGTTGCAAACTCAGAAGGCAAGCTGACACTGGAGGAGTTGTGTAGAAGGGGTGCAGAATGTCAGGTGGCTGGGTTGTTCTCTGCCTCTGGGTGCAGTGGGGTTTTGTTACTCTTCCTACACCACATTTTATAATTTTCAGAAATGTGTAACACTTTAAATCATTTGAATGACTCACTCTTTCAAACCAGTCTTGTGCTATAGCAGAGATAGATTCAATAGCAATTGAACTCAGGGGTTGAGGGGTCTTTGTTATAGAATGTGCCATTGTTATCGAAAGAAAGTACATCCAGCTGAGATGAGGAGACAAAGACAAAAGGTAGTGTTTGATGATGCCAGGGGATAGAATTACAGAAATACAGGAAATGAGCAGTATTTTTGGAAAGTGATAGATGATCCCAGTGTTGTGTAGACAGGAGCTGAAAAAGCACAGTGAGGGTGAGGGAGGATTAGCAGCTCCTATTCCTTCTTTGTCCCCTGCAGTAGCATTTAAAAGGTTTTCGGGTTTTCCCGACTGAAGGATGGGATCCTGAGGAGGAGGCAGGTTTTTTTCTATTCTTTCCAGAATCTGTGATTTTAAATATTTCCAGCTGCTACAATTTGTCTTTTCCCCTGGCTCTCTTCTCTCCTTCTCCTCTGCAACTTCTCCACGGATTGTGCTTGTTTTGCAAATGTGTTTGGCCAGTGGAGGGACAGCAGCAGTGCTGCTGTTAGCACACACTGCAACCAGCAGAGCCTCTTGGGGGGTTTCACGTGCACCAATTGTCTTTGGTTAGCATTAGAGAACAATAGAATCACAGACTGGTTTGGCTTGGAAGGGATCTTAAAGATGATTTAGTTCCACCCTTGCCAAGGGCAGGGACACCTTCCACTATCCCAGGTTGCTCCAAGCCCCGTCCAAGCTGGCCCTGGACACTTCCAGGGATCCAGGGGCAGCCACAGCCTCAGCTGTGCTTCGTTCTGAAGCTCTGCTGAGCCCTCCAAGGGGTTTATCCTGCGTGTGTTACCAGATCTGCCACCAAGTGCTGCTGAAGCCCCTCCTTGGGAGGTATCACATGTAGAGACTCAACAGTGTGGCTTTAGGGGTGCTCCACGTCTAAAACAGAAATAACTTGAGTCTTGGTGAGAAGGAAGACACCAGCAGTGGTGTGGAGGAATGTCCTGCCTCTTCCAGTCCTTCTGAGGGGTCTGGCAGCATGTGAGTGGTGACAGAGCATGACAGCCTGTGCCCTGCTGCTGTGACTGTCCACGGCACACTCCCACCTCTGGGAAAAGGGCAGGAGGAGCTCCCTGGGCCAGGAGCACATGTGAGGGTTTGGAGAGGCAAACCCTGATGAGCTGTGTGAGGGATAAGGGAATTTCGTCAAGGAGCAGTTTAAGATGGTAAGTGTTGAAGTGGGAGGAAAACTCCCAGCCCCCTCTGAAGATGACAAATTTGCTGTTGATGTTATTCTCTAAATGAGCTTTCTGTGAGCTCCAGAGAGCAGGTTACTTGATTAAAACTGTGTGTGAGTCAAGCCTGAAGCATTAACACCTGACTCAGCAAGTTGTTGTGCCAGTCCAGAGTTCTAGAAAGAGCACTGGTGCTGCAAAATACTGGGACAGAGCTCTTGGATTTTAGGAGAGCTACTTGGGGGGAGCTGTATGTCCTCCACACACATTTTTTTATTTTTGTATTTTTTTACCCAAATCAATCTCTCCCTGAGTTACAGAATTCAGTATGAGCTTGTGATTTCCAGATGAAGCTTTGCTGAGAAATTTTGTCTACTTCTGCTAAATCTGGAAGGGGTGCTTTTGGGTTCCACGTGCGTGCAGAGCACGCTGAGGATGCTGGATGTGGGAACTGCAGGATGCAGAGAGCTCCTCCAGACTGTCCCAGGGTGTCTAACGATCAGTATACTGTAAGCAATGAGTGGGAAATGCTTTAACAGCCTTCTGAATGCCAGGAGAAGGAGCCAACAGGGATTTTTTGTGGGCAGGCAGCCAGTTCATGGCTGTGCATTTCCAGTCCTGAGTCCTGTCACCATTGTGGAGTCACTAGGAGGCTGCAGCAGATGATGGATCTGACACCAGGGCTTGTCACTTGTTATCTGTAAAATGGAGATTGAGATTATTTCGCTTGCTCGCAAGCTTGGTTTTGTATGTCTGTGCTCTCTGCAGCAAGGCCTCTTGTTTTGGTGGATTTTGGTACATGGGATGTACACTGGGACTGGTGTAGTTGACATCTGGTTTCACTGGCAGCTTCCTAGTCCTCCTTCATACATTAAAAACAACCTCACAAAAGAAAAATCCTAACCATTGCTCAGTCTGACATGAAAACAATTCATTAAATAGGTATTAAAGTTCCTACCATCCACCAGGCAGATTGAATACTATTTTTGTAACCACCACCCAGAAGAAAAGATCTATCATCTTGGGTTTAATTTGTGGAGAAAGAAGGGGTTTAGCATTGTAATCAAGAAAAATCTATGGCTGGTTAATTAATTTGAGCTCAGTTAGAAAGAAGAGGGCAGGAAGCAGCACGCCACATGTGCCAGGGAATAAAGAGCTGGGAATGGGAGGGGGAAGAAATTAAAGGAGTTTTGAACTGTAATTTTAGAAGGCAAAAGTTTACAGCAATGGGTTATTTAGGTACACAAATGAAGACGTTTGACTTATTTTTAGCCAGAACAAGAAAGATAATCAGTGGATCAGGAGTTTGGATAAGAAAAAGTAACTAGAAGCAAGATGTGAGTCAGTGGAGGAGCCTGGCCTTTGAGAAAAGCTTTTCTGGAGTCTTCCCTCCTGGTTTCTGGGAACACAAGCTGCCAGGTGTGCTCATGCTGCTGTTAGGTTTGTCCTCAGCCCTTACATGTTGTAGAGGGAAACAATTTATTTGTCTCATCTGAGCTCCAGCTTAGAAGGAAGACTCAAGGGAGGCCTAATGTGCATGTCCAGGTCAGCAGGGCCCCGGGGGGGGCTCCCTCCCGCCCCGCAGATGACGTTGGGTTGGACACTTTCACTGCAGCTCTGTAGCACCTCAGCATCCTTTTCCCTCTCTCAAAACGATTGTGCCACAGCTGTTGGTTCAGCTGGCACAGCCTCAGAGCTTTGCAATTTGCAAGTGTGTTCTCTGAGGATCTCATCCTCTGGGGTTTTGTTTTCCTGCTTCGGGCTCTGAATTTCAGAACACGGAGCAGTTTTCTCTCGAGGTGAAGTCTCTTAGAGGACATGTTAGCAGTAGATCTTGCTTTTGGAATTGTTGGGCAGGTGAGAGCTGTCGTGCATGGTGAGGGCATCTGCAGCTCTCACTGCCTTCAGGGTGGGAGTTTTGGGTACCACCCAGGCATAGGGACAGGAAGGAAAGAGCACAGGAATCAGAGAACCATTTAGGTTGAAAAGATCTTTAAGAACTTCAAGTCCAAATGTTCCCCCACTGCCAAGACCACCACTAAACCATGTCCACACATCTTTTAAATCCCTTCAGGGACGGTGACTCAACAAAAAAATACCTTTAAAAACTTAGTGAAACCATAAATACTGCTTTAATTACAATATTGTGCTGACTGCGTAATGGGACAGAATTCAAATGGTTGGATACTGGATGTGGGGATGAATCAGGAAGTATTTTTTATATTTAAGCAAGTTTGGGCATATAAATTTAAACATAACCACATGTTTCTGTGAGCATTCCAGGCTCGCTTTTAGGGTCATTAGGAAATTTGGTGTGTTTGCCAATATCCTTTCAACTATTTTCAGTCTTAACTACCTGGTTTTGTCTCAGTTTGAAATGGTGTTTGTTGTGTTGTGATGTTCCAGAGCCTTCTGGAGGGTGACAGGGCTCTCGGCAGAGATCCTGCTGTCCTTGCAAGAGCAAACTCACCGGATTTAATGGAGTTGTTTGACTGAACAAAGCATTAGTGATTTGAATCATGTGTGATTACATCTCCCTTCCTCCTACCAGCAGGAGCACCGCAGTCTCCGTCCGCAGGGAGGAGTTCAGGGCCTTGCTTATGACAACGCAAACAGCATTATTTGGGGTTTGGGCTTTTGATTGGGTTTTTTTTTTTTAAGAACTCATTACAGTAAAATAGCTTATTTTTATGTACTAGGTGTATTTCTTATCTGTGAGCCTTAAAAGCAGCGTGCACAGTATATGAGTCACTCGGCTCCACTGGTGCCTTGCCCAGCTCCCCGGGCAGCGCCAGGAGTACCCACAGCTCCTTCTCCAAGGGCAGAGGATATCAACAAAGCTGCTGTGGATCTCTTCTCCTAGTTTGCAGTTTCTCCTGTCTCTGGATCATAGCTGGTTGTCAGTATTGTTTGTGTTGGGTGCCTGCTGTGGCCCGAGCTGGGTGGTGAGGAGCAGCAGAAGGTGGGAAGGTCTGTACGAGCTCAGCCCCAACACTGGAATGTGGCTGGGGCTGGGTGGGTGATGTAATGATCCATTTCCATCTGCTCTCATCCATCTTTGAATCCACAGGAAAGCATTTTTCTTGTAAGACACGTGAATCCCTCGTTTCAAGCCCTGTTCCCGGTTTGGAAGCTCCTCTGGAATGCTGTGGCTGGCACTGGCATCCTCCCCGTGCCGATGCCCCAGCGGGGCTCCCCATGCAGTGTAAAGCCATGGGCCCAAAATAGCCCAGAGATGTCACCCAGCAACTTGTCACTATTGCCAAAGTCTTTGTTGGAGCGGATCAAGGTGACACTTGGCTGCTATTTTCAGCCTCACACTTCCTGATGGCTGTTGGCACTTTATTCCCCCTCTTTGATTATTTATTTATTTCCCTTTTGCTGAATCATAGACCTGGAAAGTACTTCTTAGGTCACTGAAGATCCAAGAATGTGCCTCCTGATTTATTTTGCTGCCTATTTTCCAGCTTTACATGGCACAAGGCAGCTTAAAATGGACTATGAGATGCCACCTGTGCTTCCTTAATGACGCTTTCCTGCTGCGTGAGTTTCTTCCTTGCTCTTTATCTTAAAATTAATGGAGCTGCTCAAAGCTTAACACTGGCTTTGCCAGGGTTTATTCCACAGTCAGCTGTGGTTGTTGGTGTTATATTCACCTGCTCTCATTTCTCTGTGGCTCTTCATTGCAGTCAAAGTTTATTTATGGTGGGGGACAGTTGTGCAATAAATTATTACTCAGTATTTCCTACCCCAGTCTTGATCTATCACGTGGCTCTTGCATGAACTACCAAATTTTCACCATGGAAAGGGGATCGGGCACTGGCACAGCTGCCCAGGGCAGTGGTGGAGTCACCATCCCCGGAGAGATTTAAAAAATGTGTGAATATGGCACTTGGGGACATGGGTTAGTGATGACCACAGTGGTGCTGGGTTAGTGGTTGGAACCGATGATCTTCCAACCTTAACGATTCCACGATCCTGTATTAGCCAAATAAAAGCAGAATTGTTAATTTCCTCACAGAGCCAAAGGGAAAAAACCCTTGTGGGGATTTCTAAGTTATTACAAACTGCTGGGGTTCATTGCTTTTTCCAGTTCCACTGTGCAAGAAGTCAGTGCCTGTGGTCTGTTGGCATGTAATTTTTAACCGAGTGAGGGTCACTTGTTGAGAGCACAGTTCTCTGGGTTCAGGGCTGCCATTTGCTGCATTCCTACAACCTAGACCCCAGTGTTGAGCCATGTGTCCCAAAAATGAGCAGTGAGGTGGGCACGAGTGAGTATTACTTCTTTGACTCATGCAGGGACATCCGTGAATTGTGTAACAGAGATTGTCTTCCATTATCGTTGCCCAAAGATGTTCCTACAAGATAATGTAGTTTTCTGTCCTTGTTTCCAGCCCCATTGCCTTCTAGTTCTGGAGAAAACAAGGCATAATTCCTTCACATACAAAATTCCCCTGTGCAGTGGTTTAGCTCCAGAAGGGAGGGTGTTCATCCTGAGCACAGCAGGACCTGGAGCCGTAAGCAGAGCAAGTGGCACGAGGGTGTCTCTGCATCCTGGCCCTGCCTTCTTTGCTGTAGCATTTCCACGAGGTCTCCAAATTATTTTGGCTCTAATGTCTGCTTTGAGAAGGTGTCAGTGTCTCTGGTCACTCACATAATTATGGACCATGGGACTCCTCCCTCCTGCCACAGCACTGGGCAGTGCTAGAGAATGTGGATCTCCTCCTGCACCTTGCTTCTTCTGGAATTCCCTAGTGGTGCTTGCCATCATATTTGATTCTGGGCTTTCTTATTTCAAAATTGGAGAAATTAATCTGTTTTAGAGGATCCTGGCTTCCTCATCCTTGCTTTGCTTCTCATTCCCTTCTAGGATTCTGCACTTCTTGCTCAACCACCATCATTCCATCACCCACCCAAGCCATTCACCTTCTCTGCTCTTTTCTGTTCCTCTTCAACAGGAATTTCCCAGGTTTGTCCTTCCTTCCCGCAGCTCTTTGCCAGGCTCTGGAGCCTCTCCCCGAGCCAAGGGCACGGAGCCGGGCTCTGGGCAGCGTTCTGACAGCAGGGAGAGCTCCCGTGCCCCATCCACCACCCCAAAGGTCCGTGTGGGTGTGTGGGTGTGGAGGGGGTGTCATCCCTCTCTGCTCCTGCAAGGTGACTCATCCAGTCCCAGCTGCACTTTCATCTCCAGTGGGAAGAGGGAGGAGGATTCACAAGTCTCTATTTCTGCTGTGAAAATTACACCCTTAGGTTGGTTACAGAAGGAGTGTGGAGGGAAAGAGTGGAGCACCCAGGCAGAGGAGCCTGTCAGCCCCACCAAAGGTGGAAGAGATTCAGTGCCCAAAAATGTGGACTCACACCATGCAGCCCATCCTGAAACCTCTCCCTTAGCACATTTGTGAGTTCATAGAAAACAACCACAAAATCTGAGAAAGTTGCCTGAATTTGGCCTGTGAATGAAGGAGGGAAAATTCATCCAGCTGCCTTCCACACGAGTGTGAGAAATTTCCTGGTGGTGATCCTGTCCCAGCCCGAGCCCTGTGCAGGGTTGTCCTGGTCCTGCTTTTTCTTTCAAACCAGGAGCGAAGCCAGCGTGGCTCTGTGACATGCACCGGGGTCTCTGCAGATAATTCCTTTTAAAGCATCTGTGGAGTTGTAGAGGTCCTTGGTTGGACCTTGCTGCCTCTGCTGCTTTGGAAACACTCTCTGGTGAGCTCTGTCTCGGCGGGAGTCGGGAGCAGTTTGGTACATGCACATTTCCTGCACAGGGGTGTGCCCCTGTGCTCTACTCCGGTGTCACTTCAGGCAGCAGCAGGTGTGAGGGGTGGTCCCAGGAGACACAGGGCTGCTGCAGCAGCATCACGTCGGTGTTGCTGAGTCAAATACTCAAAGCCCTCATGCATCAGAACTGAGACATGAAAATGGGAGTTTTTCTAACCAGCTGGGATTTGTTTTTCTCACCTCCTGCTTTTTCAAAGCCAGTCACTGCTCTTCAGCACCATTTAAAAACGGGTATAGCTGTTAATCCACGAACGCTGCCAGGTTTTGATGGAAGCCAAGAGGCCTTTTCAACCCTCTGAGCAGAGGCTGGAGGTGTGGGGATGCCACACGGGGGTACGACCAGCATGGGGGGCTGGAGCTGTGTTTAGGGGTGGCACCACACCACCAGTTTCCTGAGAAGAAGTTTGGGAAGTGGCCCATTGCCAGGCTCATTCTTGGAGTATTTTCTTCCAGACCCCACTGTCAACAGCAGCTGAACTATTTTAGCTGGTATTTTCTTCAAGGGTTCAGCTCAGGGTAAATTTAAGCCTGAACATTTTCAGGTTTGACAAAGCTTTGCAAAGCTGAAACTGGAGCTTGTGCTGGGCAGTATCAGCCTTCTGCCCTCGCTCAAAGGGCGTTGACTCATGGAGTTCTGCTGCTCTTCTTCCCCTCTAATGAGCAATCAGGAGAGTAAACAACAAAACTGGGTTTGCAGAGCAGCGTGTGCTGCATGTCTGCCTTAGCCAGAGTTATTTTCCCACTGCTATTTCTGTGCAGAACCAGAGCCCCTGTGCCCAGGTCCCTGGTGTCTGCAGCTGCCTGCCTCTGGCCATACCATGGAAATTTGGGGAATTCAGCTGATACCTGATCAGCTTCCACTTTTATTATTTCTGAATGTTATTTAAGAAACTGGGAGCAAGAAGAAATGCCAGGACTCTTGCAGACCCAGCCCCCTCTGTTTTGGTGCTCACAGGTTGCACACAGCTTTCCAGGCCAAACCTGAAGAGGGGCAAAGTCTGATCCAAACCAGCTTTATTCTTCCCCAGAGTGGCACGGCTTCCCTGGAGATGCTGTAGGCAAGAGCAGTGCCCACAAAAAAGGGAGGGTAATACACCTGTGAAGACTGATGCCCAAACCTCCCCTTTCCTGAGTCAGTCCCATCAGCTCCTCTGATTCTTCATCTCAGCCTCCCTCTCACTGCCCAGCTCCAGGTGTGGATTTTCTCCTTTGTTTTTGGCTTCTTCTCAGTTGATGCAGAAACACAGCTGGGCCCCATCAGCTCACAGGATTTCTGACCTGGGAAAGGCTCCAGGTCTTCAGGTTTGCTGCAATAGCTCATTCCTTTCCTCTCTCCTTCAGGAAAACCAATTATAAAAATAAAACAGTGCAGGAGAAGCCAGAGGAGATGGGAACTGCTTGTACCATCTCCGGTCTTGGTGCCTCTCTGATCCACTCATGGTAAAGGTGGCATGAAAAGCTTTTGCCCTCACAAATCAGTCTCTGCTGATGTTCAGAGCTGGGTAGGAGGATTTTGTACTTAACCTTCTCCAGGCTGTTTGTGTCTCTCTCCTCCCTGCCCAGGAGCCCTGGGTGGCATCACTGGGCTCTGCCACATGCTGCACATGTGTGATTCTGTGCTGGAGCAGTGCAGAGCCAACACCACCTACCTGTTCTCAACGTTCCTGTTTAAAAATAGTTAATCTCGAAAGTCAGGATGTGGGCGCTGCAGAGAAAGGAAGCAGTGCCTGGGGGTCCTGGTGGGTACGGTACCAGTTCCCACAGCCCAACCCTCCTTCCCGGCAGAGCTTCCTGAGCTCTGCTGATCCCCTCCTGCTCCCAGCTGCCTTTCAGCGTCCTGCCCCCCTGGGTCTTACCCTGCTGCTGCCCTGCCTGGACAGTAATCATCTCAAATCCCAAATCCTCCTGCACCTCAGCTCCAGCCCCTTCCTTCCAGGTCCCCTGACTGGTCACCCTCTGTTCCCCACAGCAGTGTCCCACCAGCATCACCAGTCCATGGGTTCCCAGTGAGGCCACCCCAAGCCCTGTGCCAGGGGACAAAGCTGGAGAGGGTGGCACCGGGAGAAAAAGGAACTTGGAAGGAGGTGACGGTATTGGCACTGCCCACGGAGGAGGCAAAGGGGCTCAGGGGTGTGGCTGGAAGTCCCGCTGCCCATTCCCTTGGGATTTTCCTGCCCCTGTGGCTGCAGCAATGTGGCCCTGGGGGCAGTGGGCAGTCGGGACAGTCCCTGCCCCAGCGCTGCCTGGCCAGGGTCCGGGCTGGCGAAAACAGATGCAAGTTGGAAAAACACCTCGCAAGAGCGATCCCAGCTGGGCTGCAGGCAGCTGCCCGCTCACAGCCCGAAACAGTTAACAGGCGGCGAGGCCGAGCCGGTCCTCCCACCGTCATGAGATCACCGCTGCCACCGCCAATCCTCGCTCCAATCCTCCTCCAGCAGCAAAGGATCCGAGAGCCAAAGCTGCGAGTGAGAGCAGCGGCAGACAAGATCCCGGCCCGTCTGCACCTTGAGCCGCCGGACAAAGTGACCATGTAGGATCCGGAATCTTCCCTCCATCACCGGCACAGGGACCCTCGTCCATCCAACGCGCGCCTTGTGCTGCTCCTTCCTGGGTTTTCTTGCCAACATGATGGGCTGCAAGTCCAACTCACTCACTTGCCTGCAGGGAGGAAAACCAGGGCTGCCGCTGGCCACAGCCACCGATTCCACGGCTACACTCAACAAACTGGCCCTGGCCACGGGCGGGACCGAGAAATCGTGGTACCGCTGCATCTTCCCCTTCGGCATCGTCTCCGTGGTCATCGGCGTCGCAGCGACGTGCATCACCTTCACCATCAATGGCCCCCAAATGGACATCGCTAAGGTGGTCTCGGTGGCCACCTTGATCTTCGGGGTGGGCCTGCTGGTGGCTGCCTATGTGTGCTGGCGGGCCAAGCGGGAGCGGCAGCGCAAGCGGCAGCGCCAGGAGCCCGTGGCCCTAGAGCAGGGAGCCCTATGACCCGGGCTGGGGGCACAGGCTCAGCTCCGCCCGGAGCCCCCTGCTCATACAGCCCCCTCCGCGAGCAGAGGGGTGACAGCACCGGCTTTGTCGCATCCGAGGAGGTCCGGACCCTGCCCGAGGTCAGCTTGCCGTCATTGTCCACCGCGCCCACGCCAGCGTCCGGCCATCCCCGCTCGCGGCATGGGGTAGGGGCAGCCCAGCCGCGCGAGAGGCTCCCTCCTGCCTGCCTGCCTGCCTGGGACCAGCATGGAAAGAGCCCGGAGAGTGGCCAAGGAGCAAGTCACCAGACAGAGACCCTCTGCCTGTCCCTGCCGTGCGCCGCCGGGGAGCCGCAGCGAGCCCACGGCGCTGCTCTGTGCCGGGGAAACCGAGGCAGCCCGGCAACCCCTGCTGGGTGCTGGAAGGGTCCAGCGTCACTTCTGTCCTCTTGCGGTTTTTCCCTGTGGCGAGGAGCCGTGTGGCGCAGGACAGAAGGAGTTTAGAAGGAAATTGGCTGGGTGCGGGGAGCAGCCGGGGAGCTGCGTGGCAGGATGGGTGTGGGGTGCGGGACGCAGCAAAGAGCGATGCGCGAGCACGGCCGGCCTGGCAGGGAGCCCCCGGGGACAGCGACGGCGACAAGGGCAGGTCGGGAGCTGAGCCGGCCGGGGGTGCAGCGGATCTTGGTAGCGGCAGGGGGGAAGCGGGGAATGGAGGGGCTCAGCCTCGAGCGGGCGGCGGCTCTTGGGGGTTTGCTGTTCGTGGAGGAGGAACTCGGGCTCTTTCCGTGCCCTTACGGGTGACCCAGCCCGGTGGTGTCCCGGGGTCCGTGTGCCTGGGGTGCCCAAGGGTGGGCTGCTCGTGCTGTGAGCTCGCAGCAGCATCCCCCGGTTGTGGGAGTCTGACAGCAATGCTGTTGTGGAGAAGGAGCTGGAGGTTCATCCAAAAGGANTTTTTTTTTTTTTTTGGAAAAGAAGTCCATGCTCCCATTCTTTGAATTTAGCTTTGAACTCATTACCCTAAACATAAGTGTGAGACCTGGGCACGGGGATCCCTCTCTGGCTGGCCCCGCACCAAGAGGGGCCCCCCAAAAGCAGCCCCCAGAAGCAGCCCCCGCGCTCCTGCAGAGAGCAGCCACGCTCCGGCCGCGCGGCAGCTGGAGCCTGTCCATGCACAGCACAGCCCGCGAATGGAGCCGAGAGCCACGGGGAGCAAAGCTGAGCTTGTGCCGAGTGCCCGGGGCGCTCCCGCTTGTGCCGTGCCGCGTGCAGCCCTCCCTGCCCGCAGCTCTGATCCCGACGGCTTTGTCTCCATAATTATATCGTGTTCCGCAGCCCCGGGACCTGCTGCTTGTCACAGCGTGCACGGCCCGAGCCACCATTCTCAGGATAGTGGGATACTGGGGGACCAGGGCTTGGAGGCCCAATCCTACAAATCCAGGCTCAAATACCCAGAGAGTTTGGAAGGCTTGGAGACACTTTCAACCTCAGACCTGACCAAAGCTTTACTTTTTTTTGGGACAGTGTCACAGAGCCCCGCTCTGTGGCAGGTGATGAGTTTAGCAGACATCGAGCCCAGGCTGTTCTTTGTGAGCCTGGTCGTTGTTTTGAGGTGTTTAAATAATTGTAGTTTGTGGTTTCAGCCTCTCAGGGTCAGCAAACCAGGGGTTTCCAGTCACGGGGGCTCAGTGGTGAGCGTGTGGTGCGGGGGGTGCTCAGTGCTATGTTCATGTATTGAGGGTTTGAGGTGCCAGCTCAGTTTTATTATTTTTTTTTTTTTTTTTTTTTCATTCTCCTTGCTATAATACTTCAGCAAACACATTTGTGGCTGCCTGCAAACCCCTCTGCTCTCATCTTGCCCAGCACCAGCACCAGGAGTGCTGCTCCTAATCCTGCCCAAACTTATCTCACTTTTCAAGTGCTCAGCCCTTCTTCCCCCCCATTCTGAAGCAAACCCATCTAAACAGGACCATGGGATGGTTGTCCAGGTGCACCCGAGGAAAGCCTTGGAGCCAGCCCAAAATGTCTGGCGTCAGGCCCTGTTACATCTCACTCTTCTTTGATCTTGAAATCCAGTTCTCCAGAGCCAAATCGCCTCTCTCCTGCTTCCAGTGAGCTCCCTCAAGGTGGCTCTCAGCAGGACTTGGAGAAGTGGAGCCCATCCCAGAGACAGCCTGGATGAGCTGGAATGCCAACCCTGCCCAGTCCTGCACAGGCCGACTTTTTGGGTTGTTCCTGTTAAAAGCTTTAAGGGATTTGAGTTCTGCCATGAGAGGCACAGCCACACCACCCCTGCTGCTGCCTCCAAGGGTTTATCTACATGGAGGGACTCTGGCAGTTCCGCCACAGGACTGTGGCTGCTGCATGCACTGGGTGAGAGCAAATCCTGGGGAAATTCAGCCCCTTAAACAGCACTGAGAGGGGGTTTTGGCTGCAAGGCTGGGAAAGTTACACCCAGGTCAGCAAAGAACTTGGAAGGAAGAAGATGAAAGGAGCCACGTGGTCAGTCTGCACTCACAGAGCACCTGGGGATCCAGAATTTGCCACAAGCTGGAACCACCCCATGTTGCTCTTGCTTGGGCAGTGCAGGATGGAGCCAGTGGCTCTGTCTTTGCTGGCAAACACTGTCACCATCTCACCCTCCTCCTCAAGTGGCATCTGGTGCCACTGGTGGCATTGCAGATGTGTGGGAGCTGCCTGGCCATAGCTGTTCCCTTCCTTGTGCAAGCTGGAGAGGCTCCAGGGGACATCCCACTCCAGCATCCCACCTGCACGTCCCACCTGGGCATCCCCCCCAGCCTGCACACTGTGGCTCTGTTCCCGGGGTGCAGTGCCCAGCAGGCACCCTCCGCTGCAGGTGCCTCAGCCCTGGATCATGGCAGAGCCAAGGGCCAGCTGTCCTGCCCCTGCCCTGCTCTGGGGGGAAGTGGCTCACTCGGGTGCTGTGCTGTCCAAACCCAGCGCTGAGGTGTTGGCGCAGGAGCTGCGGCTGCACAGCCAGATCCGTCTGTCTCCGGGAGCAGCCCTGGGCAGTGCTGTGGCTGCCTTACCACCATCTGGGGCTAAGAGACACTCTTCACCCTTCCCAGGGGAACCAAAGCAAAAATTAATAAACCTCAAGCTCACTCAAACACCAGTTTTCATCTGCTCTGCCTGGAGCTGCAGCCAGGCCCAGCCGTGCTGCCCCACTGCCCGGAGACCTGCACCCTCCAGAGACCTCCGTGCCCCTGGCAGGAGTCCTTGAGGGAGGAAGGATGGCTCAAAGGCTGTGCAAGGCACCTGCTTCCCAAAGTCAGGCCTCGATGTCACCTGCCCCCTGCATTGCACCAACAGCCCCCATCAGGGGCTGCTCTTCCAGTGTAGGGAGAACGTTCCCTAGCCTAGGGACACTCGCCTCCAGCAACAGCTTCCCCAAGGCTTTCTGCACACAACAACCCATCCCAGCCATGTATTCAGCTGCTGTGACAGCCCTGGGCCCTGTTTCTGACAGATCCACCTGATTCCCTTTCAATGCTAAACAGGATTCCAGGGAAAAGCGCAGGTTTTGTGGCATCAAAGGGAAGGGTTAAGAATTGTTGCTGCCAGATTGGGAACAGTTGCAAAAGGGAAACATAAAAATAAAAATATGCATCCCTAAAATAAAGCTGACATTCATTTCTTGTCTTGGCTGACACGTGAGGCTGCTCCCACCGCCTGGGTTTGGCTGCAGAGGGTGGAGCTCCCGCCGGAGCCCCGGTCTCCTCAGGACACTGCATCCCCAGTCCTCCCCGGGACCATGGGGACCCCTATTCCTACTCCTTTAGTGGAGACTGAAGCCTTGAGCCCTTCAGAGGAGCAGTGGCAGAGCGACAGCTGGAGAGGGACTGTTTTTCCTGGCAGCTTCAGGATGCCACCAGGGCTGGTGGAGGAACGGAGCCACCACGTCACAGGGGGGTGAGGTGGCTGGTGCAGAGCAGGTGCCTGCAGGTCTCCCTGTGCCAGGGGACATTCCCTGCTCTGCCCACTGTGCTCTCCTACTGCCATGGCTGGTGTGGCAGGGCAGGATCTGTCCCAGGGAACAGGATTTTGGGCTGGGGCACAGACCTGAGGTCACACACATTCCATGGGCTGGGGCTGTGCCGTGTTCCCTCTCCAGGGACCAGCTGTGACCCAAGCCCTGCACAACTGTGTGTCTGTGCTGCACCTGGGTCCCCTAACAAACAAACGTTTCACCTTCCTACACAAGCCCACACAGGTATATCATCTTCCCCTGGGGTTTTACACGGATTGAGGGCAATAAGGTTCAGAAGGATTTTGCAAATCATGTAGCATAAAATGCACCACAGAGAGATGGGGAATCAGTGCAGCAGAGATACTGCTGGTGTTCAAAGGCCAAAGCTTGACAGGACACAGGGAATGGCTTCCCACTGCCAGAGGGCAGGGCTAGATGGGATATTGGGAAGGAATTGTTCCCTGGGAGGGTGGGGAGGCCCTGGCACAGGGTGCCCAGAGAAGCTGTGGCTGCCCCTGGATCCCTGGAAGTGTCCAAGGCCAGGCTGGATGGGGCTTGGAGCAGCCTGGGACAGTGGAAGGTGTCCCTGCCCATGGCATGGGGTAGGACTGAGATGAGTTTAAGGTCCCTTCCAAGTCAAACCATTCCAAGAATCTACATGTCTGCATCTCTGCTCCTCTGGTCCGGGTTCCAAATGTTGTGACCCAAAACTATCCCCAGGCTCTCATATGCTCCCACTGAAGTTTCTCAAGCAGTGCTGATCCCTCCCCAGAGCTCTCTCCCTGTGTCACCACATGCAGGCTGAGGTCAGAGACCACTCCAGAGCCCTGGAAAAGGCCAGCTGTGCTCCCAGCTAAGGGTATCTCCTGCATCAGCCCGGAATTTATTAACCTTGTTTGTCACCGTGATGTCAGAGCACATCTTAAATGAACAGCTTATCCTTCGTGCAAAGCATCACGGCACCATGGGACATCTTCAGTGCCCACAAGCAAAGCTCTGGTGACATTGGATGGCAGGTGCCCCAAATGGGGAGTAGAAACAATGTGGGTTTACCACAAGGCTGAAGAGAAAGCATTTAGATATGTTTTTGCTGGCTGCAAGGTTTTTGGAGCAGTGTCTGGAGCCTCATCCATGGGCAGTCAACCTTGGTGCAAGCAGCTGCCTGAAGATCACGGAATCCCAGAATGGTTTGGGTGGGAAGGGACCTTAAAACTCATCTCATTCCAAGCCCTGCCATGGGACACCTTCCACTCGAGATGCTCATGCTGTGAAGAAAACAGGGAGATATTTTCTTCCCCAGCCAGAATGGAACTGAGGCACAGAAACCCTGTGATTCGGTCCCATTTCCCATACGGAATTTTCCAAAGCTGAGGCTTGAGCTCAGCTCTCTGTGAGCGGAGCAGCTGGTGCCCGTGGAGGCTCAGGGCACCACGTGCCTTGTCCAGGCAGGGGGTGGATGTCCCTGTCTCTGGACCCGTGCTGAGCCCGTGCCCGAGCCGGGGCTGGCATCAGGCGGGGAGGAGCACGGAGGACTTGCGGTGCTCGGCACCTGCCAGGGACGCGGTGGCACCGTGCCACAGCGCAGAGCCCACGGGGACAAACCTCTCCGTCCTTCAGCGCCGGCGCAGCCCCGGCCGCCTCCCGCCCGCCGGCGCGAGGAGCAGATGGGCCGGAGCGGCCGGTGTCCCACGGCACGGCGGGGACAGGCGGCTCCTCCCGCCAGGCTGCCATCCTGCTGCCAGGGGAGGACGGGGAGGGGGCTGTGAAACCCTCCTCGCTTCCGCCCGGGAAGGAGCAGAGCGATGCAGGGCCCGCAGCTGAGGCACGGGCTCCGTGTCCCGAGTTTGGCTGGGATAGAGTTAATTTTCTTCCCATAGCTGGTCCAGGGCTGTGTTTTGGATTTAGGATGACAACAGTGTTGATAACACACTGGTGGTTTGGTTGTTGCTGGGAAGTGCTCTCCCTGAGTCAAGGACTTTTCCATTTCCCATGCTCTGCCAGCCAGGAGGTGACAAGGACTGGGAGGGATCACGGCCAGGACAGCTGATCCAAACTGGCCTGAGGGATATTCCAGACCATGGAACGGCATGCCCAGTATGGAAACTGGGGGGGCTGGCTGGGAGCCAACTGCTGGGGACGGGCTGGGCATCGCCCATGGGTACGGAGCAACTGCATCACTTGTCTGTCTTGGGC
>VXAD01013705.1:267872-304989 GCA_013399195.1 Dicrurus megarhynchus | reverse complement strand
GCGCTGTTCTGCGGGGAGGGGGCGGCGGCCGCTGTGCTCTGCCTCTCCTACGGCCACTCTGACGACCGCTTCTGGCTGGCGCTCACCGTCTTCTTCGTGCTCTGCCCCTCCGTCCTGGTGCAGCTCACCCTCATCTTCGTGCACCGCGACCTGAGCCGCGACCGCCCGCTCGTCCTGCTCATGCACCTGCTGCAGCTCGGGCCCATCATCAGGTGAGCTCGGCGCGGGGACCGCGGGCACCCCCGGCACCAATGCGCGGACCCCGGCAGGGCCGCGGGTACCGGGGCAGAGCAGGGAGCGGTGCCGGGCAGGACGGGCGCCCCGGGACCGTCTGCCAGCCGCCGTCTGCCCGGCGTGCCCGGAGCTGCTGCTCCCCGGCGGCGCCTTGCTCGCCGGTGGTGCTGCAGGTGCTCCTGCGGCGGGACCCCGCTCCGGGCAGGACGCGGCTCTGCCAGCCTGTTGTATCCCAGCTGCTGGGAAAGCTCTGCCCAAGGTCCGGGAGCCAGCCAGCGATTCACTCAGCCTCTTGGTTTTGCCATCACCGTGCTTGTGCTGGAAGCACAGATGGGAATCCCCGGTGGGTGCTCGAGGGTGAACACCGACGTGGTATGAAGCTGAGTCAGGGGAGATTTAGATTAGATATCAGGAAAAGGTTTTACACCCAGAGAGAGGGTGGTGGAGCTCTGAAGCAGCCTCCCCAGGGAAGTGGTCACAGCACCTGGCCTGTCTGAGTTCAAGAAGCGTTTGGACAACGCTCTCGGGCACGTAGTGGGATTCTTGGGGTGTCCTGCGTAGGGCCAGGAGTGGGACTCAGTGGGGGTTATGGGACATGGAGGAGAAGAGCTAGGTGCAGGAGTGGGGCTGGCATGGGAACTGAGGGGCCACTGGACTGTGCTGGGAAGAGGACAGCGAGGAGGTGGATGGATGTTGCACAAGCTGATCCCTCATTCCTTGGGAATGCTGCGGTGCCTCCCGGGCTGTCATCACCCTGGGCAGCCTGCTCCGTGAGAGCACACAACAGGAGGCATGGCAAAGCCACCATCTCTATGGGGCTCCTTCCCCAAGGGCAGGCCAGCAGCCACGCTCTGGGGCTTGCTGTACCCACAGAGCTCCAAAACCACTGTGGCCTGCTCCACACTTCCTCTGTCACCGGAAACTAGCAGGGTGCCAGATGTGTCCCCGTCACCAGTCACCATGTCTCATCTTCAGAGCCACCTGGGGGGCCTTGCCTCGGTGCTGCCAGCCTGTGCTGGCCCACAGCAGTGTCGTGACTCTCACCACACCAACCAAGGCTGGCTGAGACGGGTACGGTGCTGCCCAGCTGCTTGTAAGAGCCAGCCAGGGCTGCCCGGGGAACTCCAGCTGCTCGGGCTGGAGATGGAGCCCAGCCTGCTGAGAAGGTCTGGCAGGGCACTGGGAGCCAGCTGAGACTACTCTTCAAGCCAGACCTTTGGGACGAAACTATTTTCCCATTAGAGTTTGCAAAGAGCCGTGAGTGCTGGCCTGATCTCTCAAGAGAATTTATCCTAAACCCTCACTCCTTTTGGGTTTGATACACAGCAATTTGTGCTGTCCTGATAAGCACTCCTAAATAATGATGTCCTGTTGGTCCCAGAGCCAGCTGGTCCCCGAGCACGAGCCAAGCTGATCACCTCTGGCCACGCACACCCACCCCATGGCTGTGTGGAGGGGCTGGGGGTCCCCCTGTCCTTGCAGCGGGGAGAGGCGTGGCAGAAAGTCCCACCCGTGCCCACACATGAGGGCCCTGCAGAGAAGGGGCTGCGGAAGCGCTGCCTTATCTGCCCATGCCACACACGGCTTCACCCTGCGCTCCCCTTCCTGCTCTCCCCACCGAGGAGGAAGCGTGGAAGCCTTCTTCTGTTCAAGATGAGAGATCAAAGACGATATCACAGTTTCTTTTGCCTCTGCTTAGAGGAAGAGGTTTTTGCCATTTGGGAAAACAGAACTCAAGGGTGATTAACACCTTCCTGTAGCTGTAGCTCCCAGCAGAGCCACTGCTTTGTATCCTGGATGCTGCACCTCTTCCAGCAGCTGTTTCGCCCCTCACTGGGTCAGTTGTTGCCCCTCTGCCCTACATGATTCATCCTGAGTGCTGGAGCAGAGGAGCAGCCACTGGGCATCCCCACGGTCCTGGTGAGACCAGCCAGGGACTGCCCACAGCACTGCTGGACAGTTGCCCAAATCAGCTGGGCTGCACTCAGCAGGAGCAGGGCCTGGCCAGCACGAGGCAAGGGGCGGCTGGAGGTGCTGGGAGTGGGGGGCAGCGGGCAGGCTGGCGGGGTGACAGCTCTGGTGTCCCCACAGGTGCGTGGAGGCCCTGCTGGTGTACTGCTGGTCAGGGAGGGAGGAGGAGCCCTACGTCACCATCACCCGCAAGCGGCGGCTGCGGAAAGGCTACGAGGTGGAGATGGAGCAGGAGGTGGGCCACTCGGAGCGCCGGCTGGCCACGCACCGCAACGCCTTCAAGCGCATGGCCGTCATCCAGGCCTTCCTGGGCTCCACCCCGCAGCTCACCCTCCAGCTCTACATCAGCGTCTTGGAGAAGTACGTCCCTGTTGCCCGAGGTAAGGGCGCCTGGCACGTGGGCTCCCCAGGAACCCCACCAGGGCACGGTGGCAGCTCCTTAGCTGCTTGTGCTGATGTGACATCCGGGCAATCCAAAAAGTCATTCCTGGGGACTCAGCTTCCACTGGACTCCCCTAAATGTGGAGCACAACCCACAGAAGTTGGGCACTCACCAGCTCTCTGCTTTCCTGCTTGCAGTGATGCAAAGTGGGAAGAGCAGGCCATGACTGAGGTGCCAGGCTCTGCTCCCAGCCCCGTGCTTGTGGATATCTGCCCTCCAGAACCATGCCATCCACCCAGTGCTGTGTCTCAAAAGAGGGTCAGGTGCCTGCCCTAGCCTGCTTCAATCTCCATTCATTTTTTTCCATCTAGCTACAGGCTCTGGCTTCCGTAAAGTCCCTCCACTGGATTTATTTCTGCACATTTTCCTACAGCCAGAGCTCCCAGCCCAGCACTCCCACTCCCAGGCTCCCTTGCCTGCTCCCAGGATGTTTATGTGCTTGGGGGTGGATATGCCAGAGCAAACTTTTAACTCCCATTTTGGCATGGTACCGAGCTGGGCACGCAGGCGTGCTCCTGCACCGTTCCACTTACAGTGCTGGGTGAAGGAGCTGCCCTCACCCACCCGCTCTCCCAGCAGTGCTGGGAGCCCAGACCTTTTCATGTGTGCCCACAGCAAGTGCATGGAAAGGGAAGCACAGGAGATGCCCCATAGAAACCCCCTAACTGGTCACAGCCCCATGCAGAGGCATTTTGGGGAGTTGCAGATGCACAGGAAGAATGAGTGCCAGTGCTCCTCTAGCTGTAGGTGCAGGAAGCAAACACCAAATGATGTGTTTTGGGTGATTCCCTCGCAGCTGGAGTGTCAGCTCAGTCCCACAGCTGGCAGCCAGCATGGATGGGACCAGCTCCACTCTTCTATTTTTCTCCATGTTATTCCTGTCCGCGCTGAATGTGAGCAGCTGCCCCATTCCCTACAAATGACCTCGGCTTTGCAGCCCTCAGATGAGGCTGGCCCTGGGGATGCTTCTGGGGCTACAGTGGTGTGGCTCTTGGCTGGGATGAAGGCAGAGGGGCCCCACAGCACAGACTATGCCCCACTTAACCTTGAGCAGCATTTCTTGCACAGGGCAAGGGCGTTGGAGCATGGTCCAACTGCAGAAATGGCTCCGGTTTGGCCAAGGCTTGTGTTTTATTGGTGTAGGGAGAATCTTCGGGAGCCGAGCCTCCTGCTGCTGGCAACTCCCCCCACAGCCACCTCATCATGGGAACTGTCACCACCAGTCATGAGCTGTTCCTTCTGCTGCGAGCCCCGGTGTTTGGCACCCTGTGCTTCTCCCCCAGGATTGGCACCCCGTGTTTCCCACTGGGGGTTGTCACCCCACACTTTGCACCCCAGGCAGTGGAGAGACTGGACACAGCCTGGTCTCCAACACTGCCTGACTCCCCTGCTCTCTCCCTCTGCAGCCATCCTCATGGCCATCTGCCTGGTGTCAGTCACGTACGGAGCACTCGTCTGCAACATCCTGGCCATCCAGGTCAAGTACGATGACTACAAGGTCCAGCTTCGGCCACTGGCCTTCCTCTGCATTGTGCTGTGGCGCAGCCTGGAGATCTCCACCCGCATCGCCGTCCTCGTGCTCTTCAGCACCGTCTTCAAGCACTGGATCATCCCCATCGCCCTGGCCAACCTCCTGGTAGTCTTCTTCTTGCCCTGGGTGCAGTTCTGGCGCAGTGGCAACCGCCTGCCTGACAACATCGAGAAGAACTTCAGCCGCCTGGGCACGGTGGTGGTGCTCTGTGCCTTCACCCTCCTCTACTCCAGCATCAACATGTTCTGCTGGTCGGCCGTGCAGCTCAAGCTGGCTGACCGGGACCTCATTGACAAGTCACAGAACTGGGGCCGCCTGGCCGTGTACTACGTGGCCCGGCTGGCGGAGAACACGGCCCTCGTCATCCTCTGGTACTTCTTCAAGACTGATGTCTATGAGAATGTCTGCACCCCGCTGCTGGTGCTGCAGCTGCTCCTCGGCTACTGCCTGGGCATCTACTTCATGCTCCTCTTCTACCAGTACCTGCACCCCTGCCGCCAGCTCTTCCGGCACAACGTCGCTGACTTCCTGCACTGTGTGTGCTGCCGCCAGCAATCGCCAGGGACCCCTCTGTGCCTCGAGGCACCCTTTGAGCCCGGCGTGAGGCACAGCGTTGTCTGAGCACGTGGCCCCTCCAGCCAGCTGTGGACATGGGGATGGGCAGCACTGGGCTGCGCCAGCAGCCAGAGGGTGCTTGTGGCACAGGCCAAGCGCTGCCTGGTCCTGCAGTGGCAGCAGGTCCCAGTGCATCCCCACGGTGGCAGGGAGACAGGAGTGTGCTTGCCTGCCCAGGACCACTCATGTGAACATGAAGGAGGATTGATTTGGATTAGACATAAGGAAGAAGTTTTTTACAATGACGGTGATGAGGCACTGGCACAGGTTGCCCAGAGAGATGGTGGATGTCCCACCCCTGAAGACATTCAAGGCCCCAGGCTGGATGGGGCTCTGAGCAACCTGGCCTAGTTGAAGATGTCCCTGCCCATCTCTGGAGTTGGACTAGATGGCCTTTAGAGGTCCCTTCCAACCCAAACTATTCTACGATTCTAGGACTCAAGGGGTGCCCAAAGCACGTGCCACTGCAAGCTGGCTGCCACGCGGTGTGCAGCCCCTGGGGTGCCCCGACACCCCCCACCTGCTGCTATGGTGCATACGGTGACCTGGGGCCGGGGGTGCCACTGGGACTGTTCTAAGCAGTAAAGAAACTTTGCTGTGGCTGCGCGTCTGGGTGCTGGCAGTGACTCAGGCGGAGGGTGGGGACGGTCCCGCCGGGGCTGGCATGGGTTCACACACCTGCTGTCCTCGTAACCCTCTCGCTCACAGGCACCGAAATGGGGCTGTGCCAGCAGGAAGTGGGGATGGGGGCAGCCCCTCCATGGAGCCGATAAGATTCTGGGGCATGGTGGGATGGGGGCTGGCTTCACCCTGCACTTTCATCAGCGTGGCCATGGCTGCAGGCCAGGAGAGAGCAGCATGCCAGCAAGGAGCAATCCTGTCCAACCTGTTCCTCCAGGCTCAGGGCCCCAGAGCTGGCTGCTCTTCCCAGCTGGAGCACTGGACACCCCAGAGCTCAGGGCCCTGCAGTGGAGAGCAGGCAGGAGGGCAAGGGTGGCTGGCACAGCAGTGGGGATGCTGATGGGACTCAGGAATCCTGGCCCCAAACCAGGACTGTGACATGCCCCCCCCAGCACCCATTTTTGGGGTCAGCTCAGTTTGGGTGCTGGACTGAGGATGCTCATCTCCCCTGGGGGGCCCATGGAGGTGCAGCACCACTGGTGCTCAGTCTTAAATCACCTGCCCTGTAATGGATGCCTGGGCTGGATCCTGGCACCGGCACGGTGCCGTGACCCCAGGATGCTTCTCTTCCTTTGGTGGTTTCCCTGCAAAAGGGGCAGCGGAGGCTGGTGAGGGAGGCCAGGGAAAACAGTGGTTGAGCCAGGCATAGGACAGATCCTCTGCAACTTCTTCCCAGGAAACTCCTACCTTACCAAAAAAGCCCGTTTTTGCCCTCCAAGGTTGCAAAGCCCCAGGAGGAGCCGCCAGACACCCTGTGTCACCCAGCCGTGGGGCCACAGGGGACCTCTCAGCGGGGGGCCATTCCTGGCCAGCACAGGGGGCTCGTTTCGGCGATGGGGTCAGCCCTGCCTTCCCGGAAGGTGGCCTTTGAAACCATCAGCATTTCCTTAAAAGCTTCTCAGGGGAAAGTCCCCGCGGCGCCGTTCCCGCGGCCGGGCTGTCGCACCGCCTGCTGCTGCCTCCATAAAACGCCGGCAGTCGCGGGCGGGCAGCGGCGGGCGCGGGACATCGCACCATGGGCAACTGGCTGGTCAACCACTGGTTCTCGGCCGCCGTCCTCGTGAGTGTGTGAGGCTGGGGGGCTCACTGGGGTAGGGCAGTGCGGGGGGACTCTGGGGGCTACGGGCCTGGGGGGCTCGTGGGCGAGATGGGGGCTGATGGGCTGCCCTGGGCTGGGCTGTGGGGACAGACAAGCATCCCCTCTGCTCAGCCAACCCGCGTACGCTGGCAGCCAGGGGAGGGATGGGCTCTGGAAAACTGAAGTCTAAGGGAAAACACAGCTCACGGGAAAGGGCGTCCTGGGAAAGCTAAAAATGCTGCTGCTTTGCCCAGCCACTTTGGCTGGGAGCCTCCCACATGCTTCTTCTCCCCTTGTGAGAGGAGGAGGATCCTGTGAGAACTCGTGGCAGGGTGAGGAGCTGGCACCACAGGGACCATCTGCCAGTGCCATGCTGCAGCATTTCTGCTGTAACAGAGCTTGCCTGGCCAGCACCCATCAGCTGCTCAGCACTGTGTGAGGAGCTGTGAATGCACGGGAACGTGGGGGTTTACAGAGAGTTGGGCTACTTTAATTCTTGAAGTTACTTAAAAAAGAAAAAGAAAACAGCCGAAACCCAAATACATGGCAGGGTGATTTTTTTTTTTTGGACCTCTGCAAAAATTCAGTGGCTGTGAGAGGCGCCAGTGTGGGATGTAGTGGGGTTAGGCAGGGGACAGCAGCATGGTGAGGCCAGGTGAGCCAGCTCCCTGTGAAATTTCCCTTCTCCCAGAATGTTCCCCACACAGCCCTGAACACCCTCCAGATCTGCCCTCCCTCCCGTTACACGGGCGTTGCGTGCTCCTGCCCTTCCTCCTTCCTCATGCACAGGTGATACACAGGGCTGTGTGTGACAAGATAGCAATTTTGCAACACTTCCACTCCTCTCCCCACCTTTGGCCTCCTGTCCTGCCCTGTGCGTGACAGGGCAGCTCATAAGGAAACAGGAGGGGATGCACTGTCCTGACACCTTCTGGCTGCACCCATCCCTGAGTGCTGCAGCATGAGAGGCTCCCGGGACAGAGTCCCTCATGAGGCTGTGACTTTCCCCTGCAGGCAGCCTGGCTGGGCATCAACATCTTCCTCTTCACCTACTACTTTCTGTTCTTTGACCGGGATGAGCGGTATTTCTACACCAGGGCCATCCTTGGGGTAAGGTGCTCCCCCACGGCACCCTGCCTGCCCAGGCACACGAGCCCCTCGGGGCCCTGCTGCAGTGGGGTGGGGGCTGCAACATCCCACGCCCCTTTCATGTTCTGTCCTCTTCCAGCCCACCATCATTCTGTCCCACTCCCCGGCCTGGCATTGCACCATGCTGATCCCTGTCTTGATCCCTGTCTGGTCCCAGCCCAACAGCATCCCAGCCCAGCCTAGCATCACCCCTCCCAGTCCCCATGCCAGCCCAGCATCGCTCCATCCCAGTTCCCAGCCCAGCATCACTCAGTCCCAGCTCAGCGTTGACTGGCCCCACCCTGAGCCAGTCCTGGCACAGCACGATGGGATGGTAGTGCTCACCCCTCTCTTTAACCCCAGTCTGCCTTGGCGTGGGCTCGAGCATCAGCCAAGTGCCTCAACTTCAACAGCATGCTGATCCTGCTGCCCATCTGCCGCAACCTGCTCTCCTTCCTCCGTGGGACCTGCTCGGTGAGTGTCCCGCGGCGGCACAGCCGGTGTGGCCATCCCCGTCCCTGTCCCCATCCTGACACCGCTGCCTCTCCCTGCAGTGCTGCAGGCGGACGTTGCGGAAGCAGCTGGACCACAACCTCACCTTCCACAAGCTGGTGGGCTACACACTGGCCCTGCTCACAGGTACCCCCTGCACTGGGATGGGGCAACAGTGGGGACTGGAGCTGCCCGGTGGGTGACTGCCTGTCCCCTGTCCAGCTGTGCACACCATCGCCCACCTCTTCAACCTGGAGCGCTACAACCAGAGCCAACAAGCCACCGATGGCAGCCTCCCCGCTGTCCTCTCCAAGATGCACCTGCAGGGCAGCAACAAGTGGCTGAACCCTATCCACTCCAACCAGACGGTGAGCGTGGCCTCGGCATCCAGCAACCCATCACCACCTGTCCCCTGCTCTCCTAACCCAGCCTGCTGCCCCTGCAGACCGTTGAGTATGTGGCTTTCACGACCATCCCGGGGCTGACGGGGGTGATCATCACGCTGGCACTCATCCTCATGGTCACGTCCTCCACCGAGTTCATCCGCAGGAACTACTTTGAGCTCTTCTGGTACACACACCACCTCTTCCTCATCTACTTCGCTGGCCTCGTCATCCACGGCATCGCGTAAGGCTCCTCACTACTCCCCAGGGCAGGACAGCGAGGGGCAGTGGACACAGACCTCTGCTGGGGCAGCTGCGGGGAGAGTCCAGTGGGGCTGTGGACTGCCATTCCCAGGGAGGGCTAGCCCAGCTGGCCTCCTGCAGTGTGGTTCAGCCCTGCCTGGGAGCAGAAGCTGGCCTCTGGGCTCATCCCTCGCCTCCCTGCAGTGGGCTGGTGCGTGGGCAGACAGAGCAGAGCATGGCAGAGGTGCCCCCCCACATCTGCACTGAGTACCTCACACAGCGGGACCAGAACTGCACCCACGACTGCTGCAAAGACCCCGAGTTCGGGAGCATCCCTGCCGAGGTAGGGCAGTGCTGGGATGGCTATGGGGGAGAAGCTCTTCCCTTCCCCATGGGATGTTCCAGTCTTTCCCAATCCTTTGCTCTCCACCATTTTCACAGTCCTGGAAGTGGGTTCTCGCCCCCATCATCCTCTATGTCTTTGAGCGGATCCTGCGGGTTTGGCGTGCGCAGCAGAAGGTGGTTGTCACCAAGGTGGGTGGTGCAGGAGCCTGTTCCTATCCCAGCTCCTACCCTTGGAGTCACTGGTGCCACAGCTCCTTGCCGTGGTGGCCATGGGGAGGTGGGCAGGGGCCATGGCCACCGCCCCTTTCTAGGGACAGGAGCCAGGCTGGGCACTGAGCCCTGCCCGTGCCCCCAGGTGGTCATGCACCCTGCCCGCGTGCTGGAGCTGCAGATGCTGAAGAAGGGCTTCTGCATGGAGGTGGGGCAGTACATCTTTGTCAACTGCCCCGCCATCTCCCCGCTGGAGTGGCACCCCTTCACCCTCACCTCTGCACCCGAGGAGGACTTCTTCTCCATCCACATCCGGGCGGCTGGCGACTGGACAGAGCGTCTCATTGACACCTTCCAGCTGGAAATACCCAGGTAGGCTGGGGAGTGCCCAGCAGGTCATTCCAGGGATTTGGGGAGGCCGTACCTCTCACCCAGGCCCTGCTTTGGCCAGGATCGAGGTGGATGGTCCCTTCGGCACGGCCAGCGAAGACGTGTTCCAGTATGAGGTGGCCATGCTGGTGGGAGCGGGCATCGGCGTCACCCCCTTTGCCTCCATCCTCAAGTCCATCTGGTACAAGTTCCAGCAGGCTGACCAGACCCTCAAGACCAAGAAGGTACGGAGCATCCCATGGGACCAGCTGTGGGTTTCTCCCTCCAGCTCTGCTCCACCTTGAGCAATCCCTCTACCCCTGCATCCCAGATCTACTTCTACTGGCTCTGCCGGGACACAGGAGCCTTCGCCTGGTTCAACGACCTGCTTGCCTCCCTGGAGCAGAAGATGGCTGAGTCGGGCAAGGCAGACTTTCTCACCTACCGCCTCTTCCTCACTGGCTGGAACACCAGCATTGTGAGTCGACCACGGGCTGGCACGGCTGCAAGAGGGGACACAGGGTGGCCAAGCTGGGCAGGAAGGGCAGGGCACGCATGACAATGGCTTTCAGGCATGAAGTCCAGGCACGGTGTTTGGTGGGATCAACAATGGATGCTCCTCCATGGTGAGGGACTGGAGGGGGGCTCATGGGTGGTGCCTGGGGTTCTCACCATCCCTGCCTGCCCAGGCCAACAACGTGGCGCTCCACTTCGACACCGCTACAGACACAGTAACGGGCCTCAGGCACAAAACCATCTTTGGGCGGCCCATGTGGAACATGGAGTTTGCAGCGGTGGCTGCAGCCCACCCCAGGTGAGAGCTGAGCAGGGAACTTGGGATGTTGGAGCTGGAGGCACCCCCTCCACCCTGGCACTCAGCACTGGGCTGGTTTTGGGAGAGGTGTGCTATCCCTTGCAGGGAGCCCAAAAAGCTTTTAAATCACTTTTCCCTGAGTTGCCTGCCTGGCACTGACAACTCCGTGCTGTTTGCAGGTCAGTGGTCGGTGTGTTCCTCTGTGGGCCAGAGGCCCTGGCAAAGAGCCTGCAGAAGTCTTGTCACCAGCACTCCAGCCTGGACCCCAGGAAGGTCAAATTCTACTTCAACAAGGAAAACTTTTAAGTGGCAGCAAGGCTGGTGCTGCAGCGGGCAGGGACCCTGACCGTATTGCCTCAGCCCTTTTCCAAAGCAAGGCCAGGGATAAGCATCTGTGCACGCACGGAAGCCAGGCAAGACACAGCAAGGTTCTCCTTCTCCATGAGAAGTTCCAGGTTCAAAGACTGCTGCCTGCCTGTCCTGGTGTACAAGGGGTCCTCATGGAGCAAGTGGGCCTGTAGCTCCACACAGCGCCCTCACTGAGAAACCAGAGACACGTGCTGCGATGCTGCTGCTGGAGCAGCGGGAAGCACTGAGAGCCCAGCAGGGTGGGCAGAACCCGGGGATGGGGATGGGACATGGGCATCCACGCAGGCGTTGGGGGCCAAACGTGCCCCTCATGGTTTAAACAGTCCTTTGTGTAAGAGTAAATTAAACTTTCTTTTCTTTGTAATGAAAGCCTCCCTGGTAACTCAGCTGTGCAGGTAGGAAGGAGCCCATGCTCTGCCCCCTTGTAGGGCTGCAACAGAAGAGCTGGTTGATAGCAAACCCTCTGGGGTGCAGGGTCAGACACCCCTCTGCAGGGGCTTGCTGCCACCATGGCACCCCCCAGAGCCAGCCTGCACCCAGCACACAGCTCAGCTCCCACCAGGTTCTGCTCCAGCGTATGCAGGGAGGGAAACCCTGCTCCCCGAGCAGGCTGGTGTGGTAAGTGATCCTGCAATCGGATACGGAGCCCTTCCTGCCCTGCCAGCAGGGACAGAAAGCCAAGCTCTCTGTCCTGCCCTTCCCCTACACCCCTGCAAACAGCATGGCACAAGAAATTTCATGACTAGTTCTTGCCCTGGTGTGGGGAGGAGGGAGGACAGCAAGTGGTTTGGACAAGAGTGGAGCCAGGCCACACTGCTCCCAGAAGCCAACAGTCCCAACTCTGGCCTCCATGAGAGACCAAACAAGGCAGCCAGGGACATGGATTTACTCAAACCCTCCTCCCACTTTATTTCAAACATCATAAAATATACACAGAAAAAAAAAAAAAGGATGAACTGGAGGGAAAAACCTCTTGAGGGTGACACAACCTCTCCCAAAATGCAGCATCAGCTCAAGTAGCAATGGGAAGCAGCTGCCATGGAGCATCACCTCTATCCAGGCACATGGCATCTCCATCATGTGCCTGCCAGAAAGAAGGGGATGAGGGTGAGCCTGGCACAGAGGGAACCAGGGCAGAGTACCATCCTGGGCAGCTCTGATTTACTGGAGGGGAACAGGCACAGAGTGAGACTGGGTTAAGGACATCACCTGTCAGGGTGCCCCTGTGGATTTCTGGATTTGCTCCTTCAGAATGAGGATGCTCTGCCGCTGTTCTGGGGGCAGCATGGCAATCTGGTCTGCTGTCAGCTGCAGGACCTGCATGATCAGTGCTGCCTGTGGGGGAAAGAGGGGTCAGAGACGTGCCCTGCCAGAGCAACCACAGCATACCAGAGCCAGGGAAGGGCTGACTCCGCCACAGAAAGGCACACAGAAAGTGCTGCTCCTGCTGTCTCACCCTTTCCCTTTTGTTATCTCACCTTCTCGTGATCCTGTGGGGTGACCTGGCTCTGTCCAGGGCTAAAGCCTCCAGGCTGACCAGCTCCTTGGACTCCTGCCCCAGGAATGCCTCCTCCCTGCATGCCTGCCCCAGCCATGTTAGGAACCTGTGGGAGTAAAAGAGGGGTTAAGGACTGAGGGGTCTCTGGACTCAGCCATACAAATCCAGGAAGGTAAAGCAGATGGATGCCCTCACGGACAGCTTGAAGATGCCTGAGCATGAAGAGAGAGTGCATTTTACGTGCTCTCCTCTCCCTCCAACTCCTGTGCTCCTTCCTGCACCTCAGGAAGAGGTGGAGAGAGGCCTGAGCCTTGTCCTATCCCCAGCTGATGGGCAGTGCCTGGGGAAATGGGACAGATGCCCTGACCCCTCAGAGCCAGTGACCAAGGCCTGGTGCTTCCCAGAGCTGCTGCTCTGTGGGACACCCCCCACCCAGCCCCAGCCTACAGGATGCCGTCGGCGTCCAACCGGCTGAGCAGAGATGTGTGTACCTGGCGGGGCCCCTGCGGGCCACTGGCTCCCATGTTAAGTGGCCCAGGACCCTGTATCCCACCAGGCATTGGGCCACGCGGGTTGGGACCAGGCCCGCGAGGCTCCAGGCCCCGGGGCTCCAGGACCCTGGCCTCCATGGCCCTGGCTTCCAGCACTCGCGGCTCCAGGACCCGCGGCTCCAGGCCTCGTGCCTCCAGTGCTCGCGCCTCCATCACCCGGGGCTCCAGCCCGCGCGGCTCCAGTCCTCGTGGCTCCAGCCCCCGGGGATCTCTTCCGACTGCGGATGAAAGACAAGGTAAGCTCCTGAAGGAAGCAGTGCTGCAGGGAGTGTGGGAGTGAGCCCTCTGCCTCTTTTGTCTGGGGGCTAGCAAGCACCCAAAAGGTGCAGGGCTGGGGGCAGAGGAGACATGCCTAGAGGAAGTCCCTTGCACCCTGGGACTGTCCCTCCTCGCCTGGAGTCAGTCATTTCACTGCCCAAACCCCCTTCCTATGCCTTGGGTCGGGGCAGCCGGCTCCACTCTGACTTCTTGCCTGCACAATCCAAGCCACCCAGTATTTCATGCCCCCTCTCTCACCTCGAGCATCCATCAAGGGCCCCCGTGGCTCTCCCATCAGTGGTCGGGGTTCTCCCATGGGTCCCCCCCTCATCTCATGGGGGGGGCCACGGCTGTCATGACCAGGCATATGGTGCATAGGGGCTCCCTGGTGGGGCGGCCCAAGGTAACCTCTGACGCAGAGAGACGAGGAGAGCAAAGCAGGAGGAGGAGAAAAAGCGAGAGAGTGTGAATCAGACACTGGCTTGGCACGGTCTGGGCAGAGTGCTGGGATTGCCCCCGAAGCCGGCCGCAGGGGAGGAGGTTGAGGCTGGCACAGGGATGGGTGCTGGTGGCCCCATGCCGCAGGGCAGCTGCCATCACCCCGGGGATATCCCTTCCCCGGGGAAACGGGCCGGCCCCCACGGTTGGCAGCACACAGGCCTCCGACCAGGCAGCAGTGACTCCCGGAAGGCTGGTGCCATCCCTGTCCTCAGCGAGAGGCTACCCTTGGGCAGGGGACAGTGCCAAGGGCTCCTCTCCTTCCCTCTCCCCTCACCTGGGCTCCACTTCTCCAGTGACTGAGAGCAGGGTCCCTCCGCGAGGGTCATTCGGGGCATCTCCCAAAAGGCCTCGGGGTGGCGGGCCACTAGCAGGTAGAGGTCCACGCTGCATAGGGGCCCTCGGGTCTGGCATGGGCACTGCCAGGGAGACACACAAGAACTCGTGAGGATCTGCATGATCAGTGCCGTGCCAAGACTGTCCCCAGCGCTGTTGGGCCGGGTGTGGGGCAGCCACGCTGCTCCCCTGAGCTGTGCTGTCTGCCGGGGATGCAGCCCCGCACTCGAGGCTGGAGCACACCAAAGCCCCTTCCCTGGCTGCCAATTTTATTCCTCTCTTTTTCCTCCCTGGTTTTATCTCACGTTCCTTATGGCACCAGGGGCCAAACCAAGCAATGGGTGCCCCCATGGCAATCCCTACAAGCGTGGGCATCAACACCCTGCTGATGTGGGGCCAGGAGCAAAGCAAGACCTGGAAGGCTCCTGGAAGCGCAGTGTCAAAGGGGGCTGGATCTTAGGCAAAAGCCCTTTCCAAACAGGCTCTCCTTTTCCACTGGAGGCTCCGTGCATGGTTCTAGCCTGTTCTCTCCTGTAGCCCTAGAGGAAATCCTGCCTCCTTCATCTCCTCCTACTGCCGTCAGGCTACAAGGAGTGACATGCCACTCCCTGGCCCTGAGAACAGCGGGGTGAAAGCTGCTCTCTGCACACTGCACAATGAGCTCCATGGGAAGAGGGAGCTGGCGGGTGCCAGGGTACCTTGAACGCGTTCGATAGACGCAGGCCTGGCAGGTCCCACGGGCGAGAGCTGCAGGTTCCCTGGGCAAGCAGTAGGAAAAGAGGGAAAGAGCAGACACGTGAATAGTGTATGCACGCATGCACCGGCTTTGGGGACAGTGCTGCCTGCAGGATCAGCTCCCTGAAGTCCCCAGGAGAACCTACAGAGATGTTGCAAGGCTGGCTTGATCAACCTCTTCCATTAACACCACCTTTGTCACCACAGGCAGGACAGCCAGCGTGGCACAGTCCTTCCCTCACTCAGGGACAGAGGCAGGGAGAGAAGACATCCTGCCGAGAGACGTAGCATTCCGTGGGGCCACGCTGGCCCCGTAACGCACACCCAGCTTCTGCTCTCCAAAACCTTTTGGGTGCCAAGAACTATCAAATTGCCTTCGGGAAGACAGTGCCCACCCCAAAGAAAATAAGAGTCAGCTGCCCCTAAGGCCAAAGGATCTTAGATTAGGTTTGCCATGTTGCTGAAACAAGGCCTAGGATACAAGTCAAGGCAACAGAGGTGACAGGTGTCTGCATGTGGTGCTCCTGGGAGAACAGGAACACCTGGGTCGTGCTAACCTACGTATGGCACCATGTGAACCGTAAGGAATCGGGCCCCACGGCTGGGCCGTACAGACCGTGCCTGCGGAGGGAAAGCCGAGCCGTCACTCTCCGGGAAAGTCCCTGCCAAGCCTCAAGCCACAACGGAGAGCCAGCTCCCTCTGCTGGGCACGGCGCGGGAGGACGCGGCGGCCGCACCAGCTGCTTCCCAGCACCCAGGCAGCAAAGGAGCAGGACAAGGACCAGAGAAGAGCAAGCTCTGCCTGCCCGCACAAGCACAGGGACAGACACGGGCTCGCAGAGGTGGAAAACACAGGCACATCCCGCTCAGCGGGGACAGGCGGCTCTCCTGGCTTCCAGGGCACGACTGCACAACACGGCGCAGAATGAGCTGGGAGCCAATAGGGGCATGGGCTGAGTCCTGGGAGCCAGGGAGCTGCTACCACAGCCTTGTGCCTCAGTGAACGCACCCGGGCACAGCCCTGGGTCCGGGCACAGCCAGGCTGCAGATAGCTGGGGCACAGCACTGCTCATTGGAGCGAGGCTCACACCACACACAGCACTACACACATCTGTTTTACCTTGTCCACGCTCCAAGGGGACGGGCCCTGCACCCGGCATCCCAACCTGTGGCTGCATCCCACCTGAGAGGGGACAGGCAGAGATCAGACCCTTCGTCAGCTGTCCCTGATGACTAACCCATTCCTTTGGCCCCAAATACCTTCTTGCTCCCAGCTCCTGGGGGAGCATCTGCAGGTTTATTCCCTTGGTGTTGGTTCCCCCCAGGGATAATCCAACTTTGCAGCCCACCTCTGGCAGCAGCACAACCACAATGTACAGCACAGGATTACATGTGCTCCCACAGGGCCGAGCCCTCTGGTTAGGGGGAAGGCAGAGGGGGGTGTCTGCAGGACCCATGTGCTCACGGGTGGGGCAGCTCGGCCCAAACTCACCTCCTGGAGCCATGGGGCCAGGGCCTGGGCCCTGCACAGGGGCTGCCATCTGTCCTGGGGCTGGCACTCCCCCCTGCATGGGTGGCTGCATCAGAGGAGGAGCGCCGTTGACGTGCATCCCGCCCTGCCCGGGAGAGACACGATCTCAGGGACACCCCGAAACCCAGGCACGTCCCCAGCTGGGAGAGCTGGAGCTGGCACTGCCCATCTCTCCTGCACAGCTCATGTGTCGTGCAGGCTCTTACTATGGGCTGTGGCTGGGATGAGGGGGTGTTCTGTGGATTCAGTTGCGCGTTGGGCCCTGGCCCAGGCCCCGGTCCTGGCCCAGGCCCTGGCCCCGGCACTGGCTGCTGGTTGCCTGGGATCAGAGGAGGAACACTGGTCTGGCGATGCAGGATTTTCTAGGGGAGGAAGGAGAAAGGAGTTCTTTTCCACTCCCACTCCACAAAGGCTACCACCAATATCCTCCCAACCCCAGATGAGCAGCAAGGGACAAACCAGCGCGATCTCTGGGTCGACGATCCTCATGACCACTTGGGCCTGCAGCAGTGCATAAGCCAGCTGGGGGTTCTGGAGCAGCATGTTCCTGGCTTCCTGGGGGCTGTTCTGGACACACAGCTGAGAAGACAGGCACTGATCAGAGTTCTGACAAGGTGTGACAGGGGCTGGCAAGGGGTGGGCAGTGGCGGTAGGAACTGTGCTCACACAGGGAGCATGGCCCTCCTGCACTCACCTTCATCTGCTTCATCAGCTCAAACATCTGCTCGGGTGGCAGGCTGGCCACTGCCCGGCTGATGGACTCGGGGGCATCCTCCGGGTTCACAGGGTCCCCATAGGGTGACTCTATGATGGGTGCACCTGTGCCCAAGCCTGCAACAGAGTTGGTGACTTCGTACTGCAACATGAACAGCGCAGGCAACGGGCTCATTGGGAGGAGAGCACCAGCCCATCAGGGGGAAAAGGAGGCAGTGAACTCAGGGAGACGTTAGGAGGAATTTCTTCACTGAAGGGGGGGTTAGGCATTGGAACAGACTGCCCAGGGAGGTTGTGGAGTCACTGTCCCTGGAAGTGTTTAAGTAAAGACTGGACATGGCATTTAGCGCTTCAGTCTAATGGATGCAGTGGTTTTTGGTCAAAAGTTGGACCATGATCTTTGGAAACCTTTGCCAACCTAAACAATTCTGTGATTCTGTGATCATCTGGGAGCAAAAACACAGAGCTGAGCCCATGCATCCCTCTGGGGAACTACTCACAACACCTCTTAGAGCAGGTCAGCTGTGCCAGCCTGGCAGAAGAGACACGCCCTGCAGCACTGCCAAGGCCGGGCCCAGCATGACACCCCAAAATCCCAACTCACTCTTGAGCTCCTCCTTGTTCTTCTCGCTGGCGGCATTGTCGACGCGCAGGGCCCTCCCGCTGAACTCGCGCCCGTTGAGGTTCCGCATGGCGCTGAGCGCCGTCTCCTGGTCCTGGTACTCGCAGAAGCCATAGCCCTTGGGCTTGCCCGTCTCCCTGTCATACACCAGCCTGCGCGGTGAGGAGAGCAACAGCGCTGCTGAGGGCAGCGTGGGCGTCCAGCTGTGCCCACGGCTCCCACACCTCCGGAGCGGATACTGGGATACAGCCCACAGGTGCGTCGGGAGCAGGGTGAAGGCTCCGGAGTCAGGCCGAGGCACACAACAGTCGGGCCTAAGCCAGAGCCAAAGGGCCTCCTGGCTCCTGGCACAGAGCACAAAGCCGTGGTGTGCAGGAAGCCCACCAGGGCCAGCTCCGTGCCTCCCTTGACCCCACCAGGCAGCTCCTGGGACTGGCTGCTCCCGGAACTCGCAAACCCTTAACTGAGAGCTCTCCAGGGCCTGGTGCCAAGCCTGGAAAACACCTCTGAGAGGCACTGGGATGGGAGTGAGGAGCACGGAGCCTGACCAGGACCTGAGCACTTATCAGCCTCAGCAGGGCAGTTCCTCCAGCCCAGGACTGCGTGCCCACGTCCACGTGCTGTGCACGGGACAATGTGCTCCATCTCCAGGTGACTCTGGCACAGCCACTCGCTCCTCTGCCCTGAGCACAGCTGCCACAGCCTCACAACCCCGCAGATGCTGCGCTGCTCTGTGTGAGGAAACAGCCTCGAGAGGGGCCCGGGGAGGTTTAGGTAGGATATTAGGCAAAATTCCTTCGCCAAAGCGGTTGTCAAGCATTAGAACAGGCAGCCCAAGGCAGTGGTGGAGTCACCATCCCTAGAAGTGTTCAAAAGGTGTGTGCATGTGGCACTTGGAGACACGGTGGGCTTGGCAGTGCTGAGGGAACGGTTGGGCTGAATGGTTTCAGAGGTCTTTTCCAACGTTAAGTATTTACGATTCCACGGTTCCAAGGCCGGCTCCGCGGAGCCCGCGGGGCTCGGTCTGGGCCGAGCAGGGGGACCCGGGGGAGGCCGGCGGCCGCTCTCACCTAAAGCTGACCACGGGCCCAACCTCCGAGAAAATGTCCTTCAGCTGTTCCTCCGTGGCCTCATACGGGATGTTCCCCACTGCGGAGACAGACGGTGCCACCGGTCAGCGCGGCGGGTACCGGCCCCGACGGCGAGGGGGGGAAACCCGCCGGCCCCCCGCTTGCCCCTGCCCGTCCCTGCCCCTTTCCCTGTCCAGGTCGCGGTCCCGCCCCCGCGGCCTCACCGAACACGGAGCGCAGGGACCGATCCACGGCGGGGTCCCGTACCGACAGCCCCGCCATCGCGCCGCCCGCGCCGCTTCCGGTCCGCGCACCAACCGTCCCCCCGCTTCCGCCCGCGCCCGCAACAAACATGGCAGCGGCGCTCTCAGAAAGCGCTCCGGCGGGAAACGCGGGGCCGGCAGGAGCGGGGTGGGGGTGGCCGGGACTCCCCGGGACCCACGAACGGGGGTATTGCGGCCTGGGGGATCGCCCCGGCACCGAGGAGCCGGCCTCCGGGCAGCCCCGCGGCCTCAGGGATGTAGTTTCGGGCACCAGCCCCGAGGAACAGTCCCTGGCGAGCCTGACACCGCCTGGGGCTTGGCAGGATGGAAGCCACGGACGTCCCCATCGCTGTCCCTGCGCTGGCCACAGAGCGGAGGTTCGCCCAGCGCCTCAGGTGAGGGGCGGTGGGAACGAGGGGCAATGGGAGCCCCGTGCTGCTCCGGCAGGAGGGTCACAGGGCCAATCCTGAACCAGGAGGGTCTGACCATGCCTTGCCTCGCAGGAAATGCCTGGAAGAGGAGCAGCTCTTGGACGGGCGTTACCAGCTGCAGCAGGTGCCAGGGGGCCGCGTGGCCCTGCCTGTGCTGGAGGAGAAGCTCTCCCAGCTCTGCCTGCCCCCGGAGATGCCCTGTGAGCGGGTCCGGATCCAGGTTGGGAGAGCTCCCTTGGCCTGAGTCCTGTGTGGGGCGGTGGGCTCTCAGCCCCCCGTGCCACATCCCTCCTGCAGGACCCCGTCCCCTCCAGGGCCGCCCGCCGGCGGACGCCTGCCCAGAAGCTGCGGGATGAGCTGCGGCGGCTGCTGGGTGGGACGTGGTCGGAGGAGCTGGAGCGGGATGTGCCCCACGCCTGGCAGAGGCACGGGGACCTGGTCCTGCTGAGTGAGGACAGCTTCAAGGCTGCGCCGTGGGAGCGGCTGGGTAAGGGAGAGCAGGGTCTGCCTGCCCCGATCCTGCCCGCGGAGCTGCCCACATTTCCCCAATCTCCCGGGACGGGTGCGTTGCAGGCTCGGCGCTCTGGGAGACGGTCGCCTCAGCTTTGGGGGCACGGCGGGTGGCCAGGCGAGGACGGGTGATGCCAGATGGGATGCGGACTCCCAGCATAACCCTGCTGCTGGGCCACGATGGCTGGGTGGAGCACGTGGACAACGGGATCAGGTAGGCAGGAGCCGCAGGATGCGGCTGGTGTGGAAAGGGACTGCCCTCACCATCTCGGCGGGGTCTTCCAGGTATACCTTTGACGTGACCAAGTGCATGTTCTCCCCGGGCAACATCACGGAGAAGCTGCGTGTGGCCTCACTGCCCTGCTCCGGGGAGGTCCTGGTGGATCTCTACGCAGGTAACAGGGATGGAGGAGGGGTCGGGCAGGATGGGCTGGCAGAGAGCAGTGGTGCAGGTGCTGATGGCATCCAGGTAGACATGAAAGGTGATTTCCAGCCTGGAATGAAAAATATTGAGCTCCTGTCTTGTCTGTGAGCCCTTCAGCTATCCTGGTACTGCTATCCCTCCTGTGTCCCTGAGGCCTTTGGACACTTAGGATGTCCTGCACTCAGGTTCTGCAGAGCCGTGTTCTGTACCTGGTGCTGGTTTGGGGAATCACTTGGATCTAGGGGAAAGATTTGCCACTGTTTGTGGTTAAGGAAGTTAGAGCTTCCAATTTGTGCCACACTGAAAGGACATAGCACCCACAAAACTGCTCTGGATTAATTAAACTAAATGTTAGTCTGGACATTTCTGCAGAGCAGGGCAGGTCTTAACCTGATGGCCAAAGACTGAAGGTAAAATAAGCTCCTCTAAACATTTTTCAAGACAGATTTTGCTTTTGCAGAGGAGGGAGGGATAAATTTCCATTTTTCTAGTGTTCGGGCTTGTTCCAACCCAGAGCAAAGCAGACTTGGAGAGCCAGGGAGGCAGTGTGCATCCTGCCCTGCCCTCAGGGAGGAGTGTGGATCTCTGGCAGGTCCCTGCCCTCAGCCACTGCCATCTCCTGCCCACAGGCATCGGCTATTTCACGCTGCCATTCCTGGTTCATGCGGGAGCCGCCTTTGTCCATGCCTGTGAGTGGAACAGCCACGCCGTGGAGGCCCTGCACAGGACCCTGGTGCTGAACGGGGTGCAAGATCGCTGCCACATCCACACTGGGGACAGCCGGCAGGTGAGCGCTGCTGCCTGGCCGTGCACCCTCCTCCCCGCTGGCATCCCCTCACCACCTCTGTCCTCCCAGCTGGAGCTGCGGGACGTCGCAGACAGGGTGAACCTGGGGCTGATTCCCAGCTCGGAGGAAGGCTGGCCGGTGGCCTGCCGCGTCCTGAAGAAGGACACTGGTGGGGTTCTCCACATCCACCACAACGTGGAGGCTCCCCCCGCGCCGGCCCCACCGCAGAGCCCGGCCCTGCCGGCTGAGCGGGGCTCTCCAGAGGCAGCCGGCTCTGGGGGAGAGGCGCAGCACCCAGCAGAGCATGGTGGGAAGGAGACGCTGGGGGCCAGGCTCAGACCCGAGTGGCAGAGGTGGGCTGAAGCCACGGCCACACGGATCCAGGGGCTGCTGGCAGAGCTGCACGGGCGGCCGTGGCGCACCAGCGTCCTGCACATCGAGGCAGTGAAGTCCTACGCACCACACGTGCATCACCTCGTGCTGGACCTTGAGTGCCGGCCATTGCTGCCTGTTTAGTTGGGCATGGGCACCGCTGGGGCTCCAGCTCCCATGTAAGGGCGGTATCAAGCACCAGGGGCAGGGAGATGCTCCCAGCAGTGTCCTGCTGCCAGCCTGGATGTGCCTTATGTCCCCTAGTTCCCAGGTGGCAGCACTGCCCAGCAGTGCCTCGCCATGCGCAGGGTACCCAGGGTTGTGCTCCCATGGCAGATCCCTTCAGGATCCAGACAAGGATAGAGGGAACTGGGGCTCAGAGTGCCAGTGTTCTGCCCTGGCTGTGCCAGTCGCTGCCCAGATGTTAGACACATGGTAGCACCTTAAGCCCCATTTTCACACAGGAGAGAGCCACCGGGCTGAAGAGCCTTGAGTTCCTGCTGGGTTCATTTCAGCAGGTCGGGGACAAGCTTTGTGCTTGTATTTACCAGCATGCTTTTTTAATGTACTGGAAACAAGTCTGTTCATCTCGTTTTCTTTGTATCTTTTTTTTTCAGAAATAAGAATGTTTCTCACCACCTCTTGTTGGTGTCCAGTTAAAATGTGAACACTGGTGCAAGCGTGGGGGTCTGGCCTGGGGACTTTGGGTCCTAGGGTGGTGTGTGGAGGGGCTCAGGGAGCAAAGTCTCTATGGCATCGTCTGCCTGCAAGCCCAAAGCCCTCTATGTATTTATTGCGTGTGTACTCCCGATGGAGTGAACCCCCGCCCCATGAGGGAGCTCTGGCTGGCCCTTTGATGTCTCCGTGTTTTTTTCCACTGTGTCAGTGTCCCACCGCTTCCCACAGGGCTGGGAGCCTCTGGCTCTCCCGTCCGTCGGGTGCGGCCGAAAGTGTGGGGAAAGCCGCGTCCTCTCATTTGCCTTGGGCTGCACCCAGGTGGCCTCCCCCGCTGTCCTGCATAGCGAGAAACCACCTCCCCACGGGTGGAGCCCCACGCCTCGTCCAGCCGCGTGCGCTCCGGGTTCCCCTGGTGCCCGTGCTGCTGCGAACAGGGGCGAGCCGCCCTGTGGGGACCGTATCTCTGCTGCGAAGGACAAGGGCAGCGGCTGGAGCCTTGCGGGGGAGGACACCACAGCCGCGCCCCTGGGGCTCTCCCTTGGGCATCCCGGGGGGTCCCCCGCAGTTCGGGTGTGGGTGCGCTTTGTGCTCTGCGGGAGAAGCTGCCCACCCCGTCAGGGCCATGGGGCCCCTGGCCCCGCCCTGCCGAGCGGGGGGAAGGCGGCCCGCGGGGCTGGAGCCGCAGCTCTGCCGGGGGGGACCGGCCGGGGAAAGGGGTTGGAGGGAGCGGGCACCGCCTCCCGCACGGGCAGCCCCGGCCGTGCCGCAGGTGCTGCGGGCGCGGTTCCTTTAAGGCACCGGCACCGCCCTCCCCTTCTGGCCCCCTCCCGCTGCCGGGAGGCGCCGGCCGCAGCCGCTGCAGGTACCGGGAGGATCGTGGGACTGGGCGTCGCTCCGCCGGCGGCGGCCGGGGGTACCGAGGGTTCCTCCGCGGACGGGGGAGGACGGGGATCCATCCCTCGGCTGGTGGGGAATCGGGGGGAGCCAGCGGTCCCTCTGCGGTCGGGGGGTCGAGCCGCGGTGTCCCGGAGCGGGGGCAGGTCCCAGCCCCGGGGGCCGCGCTGAGAGCGCGGTGCCGCCGGCCCCGGGCCCCCTTTCCCCGACGGAGAGGAGCCGGGGTTCCGTCCCGCCGGCCCCTCTTCCCCGAGGGACGCCGGGGCGCGGCTGCGGGGACGGGAAGGTCCCTCCCGCCGGTTCCGCCGACCCGGACGGGGAGCCGGGAGCGGCTGCAGCCCCCGAGCAGGCGCTCCGGCTTCGTCGAGGCTGGAGCGGCCGCGGCCGCCCGGGTCCCGATGCCGCCGCCTCCGGGCCGGATCCTGTCCCTGCCGCGGGTCCTGGTGCTTGTCCGCTCCCGGCGGCTCCTCGGGGTTGGGCAGCTCCGAGCCCCGGTGCGTTCGTGGGAGGAGCAGCCCCGGGCGGCTCCTTCCTGCCGGGGCTGCCCGCGGGTGCTGGGCGTCAGCCCGATCCCACGGAGCCGGCTGAGGTCACCGGGACGGCGGGGCTGGCAGGCGGCCCGAGCCCAGCCCGGGGCAGGGCGGTGGAGACGGCGGGCGGGCCCGTGTCCTGGGTGCCGCGATCCGGTCCAGCCCTGGGAACGGGCACGGGGCATCTCTCGGGGCGGGACCCGGGCTCAGCAGCTCGCATGTCCCTAGCTGGCATCCGGTGAGGGCCAGCCATCCCGGGTGGAGCGATGTCGGAGGCTGTGGATCTGTCCTTCCTGTCGGACGTGGAGAGAGATCTGATCCTGCAGGTCCTGCAGCGCGACGAGGAGCTCCGCAAAGCAGAGGAGAGGAGGATCAGGTGCGAACGCCAGTGGGGCTGGGCAGGAGCTCTGGAAGCGGGTGGATGAGTGAGAGTGGGGGTGATGGGGGTCCCCCGGCGTCCCGGGGCGGCTCTGACAGCTCCTGGTGTCGGGTCTGAGCAGGCGCCTGAAGAATGAGCTGCTGGAGATCCGGCGTAAGGGAGCCAAGCGGGGCAGCCAGCGCTACAGCGAGAGGACGTGTGCCCGCTGCCAGCAGAGCCTGGGCCGCGTCAGCCCCAAGGCCAACACATGCCGGGGCTGCAACCACTTGGTGTGTCGGGACTGCCGTTCCTACAGCCCCAATGGCTCTTGGCGCTGCAAAGTCTGCACCAAGGAGGCGTGAGTAGCCGGGGACAAGCGGCGGGCACCTTCTGTACATGCTTTCTGTCCCCTTCCTCTTCTCAGTTGCCTCAGCTGGATGCCCCATGGTCAGCCTTTCCTAGCTTGGCTAGTCCTCTCCAGTGCAGGGCAGCTCACTCTGCTGTCACTCCTGGAGAGGGTTCCCATTTTTGGGTGATGGAGAAATGGGTCATACCCTGCTCTTGTGTCTCCCTCATGTCCACCCTGCTCCTTCACCCCCCTGACTTGACTGCAGCATCCCCCTGTGTTCCTTGCACAGCCTGTGTTTCAAACATCCCAGGTTTCCTCCCTTTTGGCCTCCCCTGTCCTACAAATCTTGTCTTGCTCCCATGTTTGCTGAGGATGTAGCTGAGCCTGTCCACTGCCCAATGAATTGTCTCTGCCTAGTCACCTGCTGATTTTGCCCACTGTGCCTGTGTTCTCCTTGGGTTGTGGCAGCACCGAGGGTGGGTTGGGGCAGGGGACAGCCCCCACTGCCCCTGACTGCCCCCACCACCCCTGCCCTGCAGTGAGCTGAAGAAGACAACGGGCGACTGGTTCTATGACCAGAGGGTGAACCGCTTCGCCAACCACTTGGGCAGCGACATGGTGCGGCTGTCCCTGCGGCACAGGCCTATAGGTAGGGGTGTCACAGCAATGCCTTCTCCCACAGCCCAGCCATCTGGGATGCTCCAGCTTTCCCCAGTGCACCTCTGCCCAGTGGGGAGCTGGATGGGAGCAACTCCTGCTCCAGGCAATGAGCTTGGAGCAGTGTCCCTCCTGATGCCTCTCTCCTTCCAGCCAATAAAAGAGAGACTGTGGGACAAACCCTCCTACAGAAAGCCCAGCTCAGTGAGCCTAAAAGCTCCTCTGCAGTTCGGCAGCCGAGCCCCCCTGCACCCCGGGAGGGGTCCAGGTAAGAATCCCTGCTGTCCCCCATGCTGCAGGCACCAGCTCTCATCTGCTGCAGGCTTGAGAGGAATCTGCCGCGCCATGTGGATCATTGGTGGCGCAGAAGCTGTCTCAGACCGACCTCCTCGCCAAACAGGACATACCTGTGGTTTTGCTTGTCTGCAGTTTGTTTCCAGATGCCTCAGACCCTCGGGATGGCAAAAGCGACACGGAGTCCATGGAAAACATGAGCCTGGATGGCTACAGACCTAGTCCTGCTGATGTGGGGGGCAGGTGAGAGGCTTCTGGGCTGGGTTGTCCTTGGCAAGACTGGCTGACAGAGGATGGGGACTTAAGTGTGTTTTTTTCAGTCTAGTGAGGGGAAGGTGGCTCCTCTGGCTGGGCTGAAGCCTGTCCTTGGGCAGGCAGGTCTTCTGCTCCTCAGCTGCCACAGGCAGCTCAAGTGGTACTTCCTGGCCAGCACTTGCTCTGCCAGCTGTGCTTGTGGCCTGGGACAGACCTTTGTGTTTCTGCCACAGGAGGAACTCCCTGGAGAGAGCCATCCCTGGAAAACAGGTTGCTGCGCCAGCAGGACCTGCTTCCTCCAGCCTGACCCTCCCTCTCCGCTCCAAAACTGCGTTCTCTGACGGACGGGTGTGTGACTCTGCTCTGGCAGGCTCAGCCCTGTCCTGGGGCGTGGGGCTGGCAGACCTGTGGGGTGCCCAGCCCTGCCCTGCTCTGAAGGGACTCCTCCCCAGGATGCCACTGTGGGGACCCGCAGCAACACCTTGGTGGACGAGCACGAAACGATATTCAAGAAGAACCCCCGTCGGGTGGTGAGGCCTGCGGGTGAGAGCTGCGCGGGTGCCAAGGGTTTGGGTGCCGACACGGCCGGGGGTGGGCAGCCACTCCTCCCTGGGCTGTGATGGTCGTTCAGTGCGGATGGGAAAGGCTGGGGCAGCCCCTTGCGTGAGGGAGCAGCAGGACTCTGCCAGTCCTGCTCCGAGCCGCTGCCTCCCGCTCACCACCTCTTGTGCAGACTACACCAAGTCGGTGATTGACCTGCGCCCCGAGGACCTTGTTGGGGAAGGTGGCTCTTTGGGGGACAGGAGCAAGTCAGTCCCTGGCCTCAACACAGAGATGGTGAGACCCTCAGAGTGCCACAGAGATGGCTGCCAGCTGGAGGAGCTGGGTATCTGTCTGGCTGTGCCGGACTGCTCCCCACACAGGCGGCTTGTCTCTCTCCTTGCAGGAGGAGGAGGAGGAGGACATCGATAACCTCGTGGAGATCCACCGGCAGCGGGTGGCCCGGGGCAGCATGCGCAGCGGCACCTCCTCAGTGAGTTCTGTGGTGTGGCTGTGCTCTGCTCCACTGCAGGGAGAAGTGATGGAGAAAGGCAGGGCCGACAGGTTGGGTGGGAGGGAGGCAGGGCAGGCAGCTCCTGGAGGGAAGGGGTAAGAGCCTTGTGTCTGGGAGCTTCTTCCCCTTGAAGGGAATCAAAATGCAGAGACTCAGCTCTGTTCCAGGGAGCCCATGTGTGGGTAGGAGGCACTTGGTGGCCATCCCCAGTGACGGGGAGGTGAGTGGGGCTGTGCACAAGAGGAATGGGGAGTAGCCTTGCTGAGGATGAAGAGGGACTGTCACGTGATCCTGTGCCAGCTCAACCCTGCCGTGTCTTCCAGAGCACACTGGGGAGCATGGTCAGCATTTACAGTGAGGCCGGCGACTTCGGCAGCGTGGCTGTCACCGGGGGCATCTCCTTCTCCCTGAGCTATGAGCAGAAGACGCAGACCTTGTTCATTCACGTGAAGGAGTGTCGCCAGCTGGCCTATGGGGACGAGGGCAGGAAGCGCTCCAACCCGTGAGAGCCAGGGGGGCGATGGCTGCTGGCACCACTGGTGGTGCCCAGCTGGGTTGTGGGGTGCCCACCAGAGATGGGAGCTGTAAGTGGGAGGGTCCCGTTGAGGCAGAAGGTCTGGGGTTGCCTTGGGGAGCTCGGGGGATTATTTGTGGGGGAGACCTTGTCGAAGTGCTGCCTTGTTCCTCCCTTCAGGTATGTGAAGACCTACCTCCTGCCTGACAAATCCCGTCAGGGGAAACGAAAGACAACCATCAAACGCAATACCATCAACCCCCTGTACAATGAGCTGCTGAAGGTGGGTGGGGATGGGTTGGGGTGCAGGTACTTGGGGGATGCTGCTGGAACAAGCAATGGGAGGGGTGAGCTCCTAACCCTGCAGCAGGGTCTCTGCAGCGGACCCATGTCCAGAGACTGCACCCCGAAAGCTGCAAAAACCCACTGGCAGCTCTGCTCTGGCTGTGCTGCCAAGCCCCAGTGCCACGGTGGGGTGGAGGCACAGCTGCAGGTGTGAACATGTCATGGGACATGTCCCTGGTTCCTGTGGCACTCCCCAGAGCAGAGGCATGCTGCTTACCTTGGATATTTCCTTTCATGGCGAAGGCTTCCAGGCCCCTGGAGGCAGGTTACAGTGGCAGAAGGGAGAGCAGCACGTCTGCAGGGGCAGAGATAAGACAGTTCTGGGCCCCAGGGCAGAACAACTTGGCACTGCCCTTCACCATCCCTGTTGGCTGACTCTGTCCCTGCGCCTGGCAGCACACCTGTGAGGCCAGGCACTCTTGCACAGGAGGAAGCGAGAGCTGTGGTTTGGTTTTTAGGCTCCCACAGCCAGGTTTGCTGAGGTCTTGTGCTCTGACCACCTGAGGCTTGGTGGGCTGGCAGAGCTCAGTTTGTGGTGGGATGGCTGGATGCCATGGGTCCTGGCTCTGAGGACCATCTGCTGGGAGAGCACAGGCTCCTGTACCACTGCCTAGGGACTCTGAGGTTTCAGCAGGCACGGAAAGAAAGAGGAATGGGCTCCTGTGTGAATCCATTGCTCCTCAAACCTGTTTTCTCTTGTTCTCAAGAGCTGTAGCTGATGGTATATGCCAAGCTGATGATGTTGCCCCTGCCCTCTGCTGCCTGCTCACCAGTGGTTTTCCTCTCTCTCCCCAGTATGAGATTAACAAGTCCCTCCTGCTTGCGAGGACGCTGCAGTTCTCTGTGTGGCACCATGATCGCTTTGGCCGCAACACATTCCTGGGGGAGGTGGAGGTCCCACTGGATGCCTGGAACTTCGAGAGCCACCTGGAGGAGTTCCTACCCCTGCATGGCAAGGTGTGCCCCTATCACCCCAGCCCTGCTGCCCACAGCCTCCCTTGCCTGCTCCCGTTGGGGTATAGCCCTCAGTGGGCAGAGGGGTGTGGAGACCTCGGCTGAGCATTGCCAAAAGGCTTGTGCCAAATCAAATATTTGGAGATACGAAAACCCCAGTGGAGACAGCAGTGCTGTTGTAGTGAAAAAGGGCAGATCTTCTGCCGGGAGCCTGGCTTCCCTCCTCCTTGTCAGGTGACTGAGCCAAAATAAGATCCCAAAGGAGTTGGGCTACACTGGTTGTGCTGGGGAGAGTTTGCAGGCACTTGTGCCAGCTCAGCAACATCTAGGAGAAGCCAAGTCCTTTGTCCCAGCATGGGGAGGTGCTGCACACCAGGCTGTCACTGTGTGTGCCGTGGCCTCTCTGCAGTGGTTGGTAATTCTCACCTCTTTGCAGACTGGGGCAAATGCTGCTGGTCTCCACCAGTACAAGGGAGAGCTGGTTGTCTCCATGAAGTACATCCCATCTGGCAAGCATCCTGGGGCTGGGAATGGCAGGAAAGGTAAGTGCTGAAGCTCCAGGATCAATGTGTAGCCTTGCAGGACCTGCTCCTGGCCATGCAAGCTGGTTCTGTATGGGGTTCACTGCAGCCTTATGTGCAACACCTGCAGAGCTGCCCTGGGTCAGGGCAGACCTGGCTGTCCTCAGGCTGCCCGAACCATCCCAGTACTTTCCTGGGGCTGGACCAGGCTCAACCATTGGGCCCTGCATGAAGCAGTTTTGCCTGCCTTTGCCTCAGCAGGCAGGGCCAATACAGGAGATGGCAAGAGGAGATGCCAGCCTGGGCTCTGCACCTGCCTCTGGGATGAAGAGTGTTCAGCAGGAACTTTCCAGAAGTTGGCAGTGTGGAAATTAAATTTGATTAATTTCTACTGTGTCGGGTTTTTCCTAGGTAAAACAGGGGAAGGCGGTGAGCTCCAGGTCTGGATCAAAGAAGCCAAGAACCTCACAGCTGCCAAGTCCGGGGGGACCTCAGACAGCTTTGTCAAGGGGTGAGTGAGGGTCCTGGGTGGGAGAGCGATGAGGGCACTGTCCTCCCTGGCTGTATTCCCAAAGCTGCCAGAGGGCCTGGAGGGGGGCCCCTTGCAGGGTGTCATGGTCCTTGTTCCTGAGCCATGCCAAGACAGGCAGGAAGGGGGCTCCAGGCCGGGTCCTGGGGTGCTGAGGTGCCCCAGAGCAGGAGGTGCAGAGCAGGAGGCAGTTGCCCATGTGCTAACCCAAGGGGCTGCTTCCCCCAGCTACCTCCTGCCACACAAAAACAAAGCCTCCAAGAGGAAGACGCCTGTGGTGAAGAAGACCCTGAACCCTCATTACAACCACACCTTTGTCTACAACGGTATCAACCCCGAGGACCTGCAGCACATCTGCCTGGAGCTGACGGTCTGGGACCGGGAGCCACTGTCCAGCAACGACTTCCTCGGGGGTGTCCGTCTGGGGGTGGGCAACGGTGAGGAGCCTGGGGCCCATCAAACTCTGGGCAGCAGCAGCCTTGCTGGGGCTGCTGTGCTGCGGGCAGGAGGCTGCTCAGGCAGGGACTTTTTCTACCCTTTTCCCAGGCATGAGCAACGGGCAGGCTGTGGACTGGATGGACTCCACAGGCGAGGAGCTGAACCTGTGGCAGAAGATGTGCCAGTATCCGGGCTCCTGGGCAGAGGGGACACTCCAGCTCCGCTCCACCATGGCCAAGCTGAGGCCGTAGGCCGTGGCACCAGGCCTGGCACCGCTGTTGGGAGCCACGCTTGCTGCACAGCCTGGCAGGGCTGCCAAATGTGGGTTGGTTTTTTTTTGTCTTACACTTTAATAAACATGACATTCTCTAAACAGGCTTGGGCAGAAAGTCTTCTTGGCCAAGCTTCATTTAAAGGGTTTTTCTCTTGTCATAAGCCTTGTACCAGATTTCAGGCTGAACTGGAGTCCTTGTGGACCCTCCCTTCTTCTCCCCCAGGCAAAATGCTTTGAAATGTCATTGTGTTTTTATTTCTTCCCATTCTTTTTCCTACCACCCCATTCCACAGTGTCCTCTCTCCTTGTCCTCTCCACCCTCTTCCCCATACACAGCCCAGCCCCAGCTGCAGCACAGGATGGGTGGAACTGTGTGGGGTCAGCCTGGGGAGGCTGGGGATTGTGCTCCCCAGGAAACAAATGTTTCCCAGGCCTCTCAATGACATATGCACCAGTACTGACTTTTTATACAAATTTATTTATTTCAAGTTAATATTCTACTGCCAAAGCAGTTCCCAGAGAGGGTTCCCTGTGGGTGGTGGGAGAGGGATTGAGTGGCAGGGGAGATGGCAAACCCTTTGGGGTGGGCTGCACGCTGGCTGGCTGCTGTGGGCTCTGCTGAGCACGGGGCCATTTGCTTTTAATAAGGGCTTTTGGAGTGGGAGGCATCGGGTCCAGGTTGTGCACAGGGTGAGCCGTGGGGAGGCTGAAGCTGCTGTGTTAGAGGCTGTCACACTGCTGGCCGGCCTGCCCTCCCTGCCCTGCTTGCTCTCCTCTGGCTCCCTGTCTGTCCTCTTCCCTGGGATTTGAGCAGAGGCACTCCAGCATCTCCTGCCACGGTCCTGGTTGGGCTGAACCATCCCCCAGCTGGAAACAGCTCCAGGCTGCTGGGCAGTGGGACGCTGCTGGCACACAGTCCCTGCTCGCCTCTCTGTGCCAGAACAGCCAGAGAGGGGCTCCCCTTCCCCGGGGTCCTTGGCACCCTGCTCCTCCTCTACAGTGGGCGACTAGAAAAGCAGAAAGGAAGGTGTCCATCCCCTGAGGGCAGTGGCGGGGGGTCTCCCCGGCACTGGCTCACTCGCAGGGGTCCCCGCTCTGTGCCCGCCTGGCCGCCTCGCGCTCGCTCAGCAGGTACGTGTCAATGAACACGAAGAGCTCGTCGGGGCTCACTGGGGAGATGTAGCGCTCACGGTCGGTGCCCGCCTTGTCCAGCAGCACCGCGTTGAAGTGGGAGCGCGTGAGGTGCAGGAAGCGCCTGCAGGTACAAGAAGGGTTGCTGCTCAGGGGGCTTGCACTGAGGGCTGAGCCTGCCCACCTCTTGCAACCATGCTCAGGTCCTCCTGGAGTGGGGGCTCCTATCGCTTCCTCAGGGCTGTGAACTCTGGGAAGCTCTGGTGATGCTGCGTTCAGACTTGCAGGGGGGTCCCCCCATTGCACGAGCCCCTCTGGTGCAGCAGAAAGGGGCTGTTCATGAACCCAAGTGCGGCCTCATGCTTTGCCATTCCTAGAGGCATTCCCATTCCCTGTCCCCTCAACCAGGCACCTGGCTCTGCAGGACAGCCCCCTGTCTCCCTACCTGAGCTCCTCGATGATGCCAAGGGACAGCTGGTGCTCCCGGATGCGTCCCACCTCGTGTGGGGGCTGCCCCACCAGCTCGACGGTGGTGACGTGGCGCAGGTCCAGCCCACAGGCAGCTTGCTGTGTGGGAGGGGGACAGTGAGGAGGTGCTGGATGTGGAGGTGGGGAGGGGGGCAGCAGGAAGGTCTCCTCACCTGCAGCATAGAGATCTGCATCTTGTAGTAGCGGTTCGAGGGGTCAGGGGCCGAGATGACAAAGAGGCGGCGTTTCTCATGGAACTGATCCAGCAGGCTGGCAGCCGAGTTCACATCTGTGTTGATCTGCATGGCTGGGGCAAGAGACAAGTGTGGGGGGAGTTGCCATTGTGGCCCCCATCACCCCTTCGACCCATCAGGCAGCATCCCCGGAAGCGCTGGGCATCGACATGGGCAGGTCCTGCCCTGTCCGTACCACTTACGTGCACAAAGGGGCAGGGAGCCTGTCCACTGCTGGGTGGACTGGCAGACCCGCAGGGAGGTGCCCTGGCGCTCGTAGCCCCCGTCACACAGGTACTCGCAGGTGGCACCGTAGTTGTTGCCATCAGAGGTGCAGGAGATGTACCCGTTCTGCGGAGGCTTCAGGACAGGGCAGCGCCTCACTGCACAGAGGGAAGCTGGCTGAGGGCTGGGGGTGATGGAGCGCAGCCCCAGCAGTGGACGTGGAGCCTGGAGCTGGGGGGAGCAGCAAGCGGCCCCACAGGAGCCCTCTCACCTTGGACGCGGATGCTGAACTTGCAGCTGGCTCGGTTGTAAGCCTGGTCGTGGGCGGTGTAGCGGATTACATGCTCTCCTTCAGGGAATTCGGAGCCGGGCTCTGGGCCCCGCAGCATCACCCTGCACCCAACAGATGGGTTTCCCCATCAGCACCCCGGGCAGGGGCATCCGGCACGGCCTCCAGCCCTCGCTGGCAGGGCCTGCAGCACCTCTGGCCTCACCTCTTGATGACTCCGTCAGCAGAGTCCCTCACGCGTGGAGGGTCCCAGTAGACGGTGGCAGTCAGCTTGCCTGGCTCTGCAATGCGCTCCCGGGAATCTGGACAGCGGATCTTGGGAGGCTCCATATCTGCCCAGAGGGAGGAGAGACTCATGGAACCTGTGGATATCTTGGCTGAGCTATAACAGCAAGGCACCAGCCCCGGTGTTGAACCACCCCAGGGACCTCGGAGCCATCCAGACCTGCTGTAAGGCCAGCGCTGAGTGCCCCAGTCCTGGGCTGGTGCCGGTGCTTCAGGGCTAATGGCACTGTGGGGAGCAGCAGGGACAGGGGTCCCAAGGGAGGGAGGTGCAGGAAATGTCCGGGTTGGATATGGGGTGACACCTGCAGACACCCCAGGCATGAGTGATCAGCTCCTGCATGCCCCAGCAGCGTGGGGTGAGAATTTACCTACACAGATTGGCTCGCTCCCGCTCCAGTGCCCATCCTCCATGCAGATGCGACTCCGGTCACCCTCCAGCTGGTAGCCAGGCAGGCAGGTGTAGTCACAGCGGGAATCCATCTGCACGCCTGCTGAGCACACGTAGGAGCCCCGCAGCACCGCTGGCAGCACGTGGCACCGGATTTCTGGGATGGAGAGAGCAAAGAGGGGAGGGAAGCGGCTGCCGGCCATGCCAGTGGGCAGAGCACCCCGAACTGGCCGCGGTGGGTGCCTGTGGGGATGCTGGCAAGGCAAGGGCCGGGGACACTCACGTCGGCAGTACGCCATCCCGGACCAGTGGCGGTTGGGCAGGCACTGGACAGCACTGGGACCCACCAGCCGGTACCCGCGGGCGCAGCTCAGCTCGCAGCGAGTCCCCAGGCTGCTGCGGTAGGAACTGCCCCGGGGCGAGTAGCAAGTGGCCTCTCCGCGGTGGATGTTGAGCGTGGCGCACCACTGGGGCACTGCGGGAGAGCAGGGAGGTGACGGAGGAGCCTGCCGTGCCTCGGTTTCCCCATGAAGACCCAAAGGATGGGTTGGGTGCTGTTACCTCTACGGTAGTCCAGGGCAGGCTCAGGGGGGGTTTCTTCGGCATACACCTCGTTGGTGTGACTCTCCAGGTAGTAGCCAGACCCTGGGGAGGTGGGAAGAGACGAGCAGGCTGCGGGGTAGCTCATTGCTGCAAAACGTCCTGCAACTCCCAACAAGCAATCCCAGCCCCGGGCAGACCCTGTCCTTGGGGCTGCTGTCAAGGGTTAAGCCGGGCAGACCGCGAGCCCGGTCCCCAGTGACATGGTGTACGCTGGCACCAGCCGCAGACTAAACAGCGGCAGGAGCAGCCGTAGTTGTGGCAGGAAATGGGTGCTGGCGCGGAGTGGGCTGGCACCGACCCCCAGCTTCGTGCTGCCGGGAAGTCCTTCCACCCGCTCCCATGGCACCGTCACTGCCACGGGGCATCCCAAGGGAAGGAAGAAAGCTGCCCTTTCCTGCCCATCCCCTCACCAAGGCAAGGGATGGTGAGCACGCTGCCCGGCCGGGGCTGGTGGGGATGCAGCCCCTTGCCCGTGCTCTAGGGAAGGATGAAGCTGCTGAAGGGGCTTGGCCGGAGATGCTGGCCCCACGCCACCCGTGCTGCGCAGAGGGGCCCCACGGATGGGGTGAGGACAGCCCTGCGCCATCCTTGCGGGCCGCCCTCTGGCCCGCACCGTGCCTTCATGGGCAAGGTACTCGCCGGCGGGGAGGGACCCGTGCAGGGGGAGAGGGCTGACGTCCTTCCCCGTGGCCCCTCGGCGCCTCGGCCGGCCGCGGCATTCCCCAGCACTGAGCTCACGTTTCCGCCGCGTTTCCGCTGGCGCCCGCCAGCGCTGCCCCCTCCTCGCCCCAGCCCACCCCACCGCGCTCCCCTCCGCCATGGCGGGGATGCTCGGCCCGGGAAGGGACCCCAGGCACAGCGGCAGCCCCACCGTGGCTGCACCCAATCTCCCCTTGTGTCTGCTCTGGGCTTTGGGAAGGGGATATCCGCCAGGGCCAACACCGAGCAGAAGCCCCGCCGTTCACGGGTAGGAAACTCCATTACAAATCTTTCCAACATGAACTTTACTATGGACCAGCTCCCCACCACTTCCCACAAGCTGCCCGCTCGTTTTCACAATGCCTTTGTCCTGCTGCCCTTTTCACGCTGCCATGGATGCCTCGGGGAGCAGAGGAGCAGGGATGGTACCCATGGGGGCGGCACTGGGGATGCATCCGTGACCTGGTGAACAAAGGTGTTTCCCGGGGAGTTGCCAAGACTCCCGCCGGGACCCTGGGGACAGAGGGCACTGTGTCCCCGCAGGCAGATGTGCCATTTAATGGTGATATTTTCCTTCTATTGCAAGTGTTGCCTTTTCCTTCTCACCTGGGCCAGCTCAGGCCCGGCTGCACCGGGCCAGGAGCATCCCCAGGCAGGCATGCTGGCAGCATGGCCAGGGGAGCGGATGGAAGCAGGGAAGGAGGAAACCTCCCCACACAAGGCCTGTGACTTGGTGGTCCAGCCGTGGCTGGGTTGGGACTGTGTCCTCCATCCAGCAAACATCTGCCGGCCGATGGCCCCCGTGGGAGCAGGGAGTCAGCGGGAAACCAGGCTCCCGCAGGCGGGGGCGTGAGGAAGAGAGGCTGGTTTTCTGCTCCTCCCTGGCATCCCCTCAATTCCTCCTTGTACCCACAGCTCGCCCCCACAGCACCCCATGCCCTCCGGCACTGATGCTCTCCCGGCATCGCTGTACCCAGGCACCCTCCATCCCTTCCCACCACGAGCCGTCAGCAGGAGCAGAACTGCACAGGCTGCCACCCCCAGGAGCCCCGCTGTGCCCGCACACCCCGGCACTCACCTTCATGCCACGTGGATGACACCAGCCTGGCAAGGACAACCAGCAGGACGGGGGCTGCCTCCTGCACCATCCTGGGGAGCTGGGGGGCCGGGGTGGGTAGCCCACCTGCCGTGCTGGGTCCGGGAGCAGTCGTGAGCCCTGGCGAGGATGGAGAGGAGCTGGAGGCAGGATGACGGCCCCCTCTGTCGCCTTGTCACTGCACAGATGTCTGTCCCTCCTGCCTGGCCGCTCTGCTTGTGCTGAGCAAAGTTACTTTCCCCCTTGGCTGCCCATCCCAAACATTCAAAAGCCGTGAGTCAGGCCCAAAATGATGAGATTGTAAAAAATAATAAATCCCAGGATCGCCCGTTTTCCAACGCGCCTTCTGCTTCTCCGGGGCTTTAAAAGGTTGTAAGAGGTTTTCTTCTGCAAGCAGAAGAGCCAGAAGCCTGTTTAGACACAGGAGAGAGCCAAACCGAGCCTGTGCCAGCCCTGACGGGCTCCGGGAACAGGCGCCTGCAGGGACGAGCACAAAACCGCAGGAGTCAGGTCCCCTTTCCGACCTCTTGCCAGGAGGGAGGGAGAGACCCCGCTGCAGACGGGAAGGCTCCGAAACCGCTCCCGAGGCAAGCGCTTCCAGCTGGGGTCTGTTTCCCAGCTGAAGTTCAGCCCCCGTGAGGCAGAGGTACCGCAGTGCCTTTGTCAGGACCCGCTGTCCCGCAGCCCGCCGTGCTGGGGTCGGGCGGGACGCAAGGCAGGAGCTGGAGCCACCCGGGATTTGGGCTCTGGGGCACGGGACCGCGAGGGCAAGGAAAAGCGGGGGATGAGCCTGGCACGGACAGGTAGGAGCGTTCGCGTGGGGTGTGCAGGGGAGGACGTGCTCAATGGGCTAATTATGTGGCGGCCAGGCTGGTGAGCGCGCTAATTAATAACACGCTGTCCTGGGCAGGGCAGGGCAGCCGGGAGGCCCCGTGTGGGGATGCTGCTGCCGATTGTGGGGAGCCCACAGCCCCCGCAGCCCGGGGACATCCCCGGGAGAGCTCATCCCACGGAGGGCAGGAAGCCCTGCGCTTGTTAGCATGGTGGTAATGCCATGTGCTGGGGCGCGGGGTGGCCGTCCCGCTGGACACCTGGACAGGGGGTGTGGCACGCTAGGGCTGCATCAGCAGCCGCTGGAGCAAGAGAGCAGGGACTGGCTGGCACCGGACAGGCAGGGGGTGCCACCGGGGAGGCAGGGAATGATGGCGGGGGTCGGGCAAGGGGTGGCACAGGGTAGCACGGGGCAGGAGAGAGGTGGCAGCGGGTGGCACCAAGCAGGTAGGAGGTGGCATGGGACAAGCAGGGGGTGGCACCGGCAGGCGGTGGCACAGGGGAGGCAGTGGGTGGCACTGGAGAGGGAGTGACATGGGCTAGGCAGGGAGTGGCACCGGACAGGGGGTAGTAGGGAAAGGCACGGGGTGGTACGGGCCAGGCAGCAGATGACACCAGACAGGAGGTGACAGAGGACAAGCAGGGGGCGACACCGGACAGGAGGTGACACCGAACAAGGGGGTGGCCCAGGAAGGGGGGTGACAGCGGACAGGGGGTGAC
>VXAD01013705.1:228382-267860 GCA_013399195.1 Dicrurus megarhynchus | reverse complement strand
GCCCCGGTCCCGCCCCGGCCCCGTCCCGGCCCCGCAGTCGCCCCGTGTCGGCCATGGCGTCCCCGTCGCGGCGGCTGCAGACGAAGCCGGTGATCACCTGCCTCAAGAGCGTCCTGCTCACCTACACCTTCGTCTTCTGGGTGAGCGCCCGCCCTACCCCCCGCCAAGTCGCGGCCGCGCCGCCCTGTCGCGACAGTCGCGAGCCACTGCGGCTTTCCCCTCTCCCCACCAGGTGTCGGGCATTGTGCTGCTGGCCGTGGGCATCTGGGGCAGGGTGAGCCTGGCCGTCTACTTCTCCCTGTTGGACGAGAAAGCCACCAATGTCCCGTTCGTCCTGGTGGGCGCTGGCACCGTCGTTGTCCTCCTGGGCACCTTCGGCTGCTTTGCCACCTGCCGCGGCAGCACTTGGATGCTCAAGCTGGTGGGTGGCCTGGGACAGGGCGGGATGGAGCCCCATCCTCTCCTGATCCATCCCGACCCATCGTGATCCATCCCGAAACATCCTATCCTACTCCTGTCTGATCCCATCCTGTCCTACCCCATCCCATCCACCCCCTCCCATCCCACCCTTTCTGCCCGCAGTATGCCATGCTCCTGTCCCTCATCTTCCTCATCGTCCTGGTGGCCGCCATCGTGGGGTTCGTCTTCAGGCATGAGGTGAGTCTGGGTAGCCACTGCCGCCTCCCAGTGCTGCAGAGTGAGTTTGAGGCTGCTTTTAACCCAAGGGCAGTTGCAGATGTCACTGGAGGGACAGAGACGCTGCTTGGGAGCGGTGCTTAGTTTAGCGTAAATGGGGTTAAACCAGCACAAGGAGCAGCTTGGTCCCTTTAAGGACCCAGAAGAACGAGCCTGGGTGCAGGGTCAGCCCAGCACAGCACGTTGTCCCTCCATCAGAACAGGCAGAGTAGCCCTGGACTGTAATTTCTGGCTTGGGTCTATCTTCTGCAATAATTTCAGTAATTAAAGCTCCTCGGAGGGTTCCTGTGCTGCGGAGCAGCCCGCTTGGGAGGGAGATGGCACGGCGCAGGTCCGTGTTATTACAGGCAGCATCCCTGCTGCCACAGTGCAGCCAGCCTGCCCTTTAATACAGCCTCTAATTGCCTGGTGGCTGGGAAATGTCTGCTGGCCGTGGCCGGAGTCATTCCTGCCATCACCAAGTGGTGACTAACACGGGGACGCGGGTCCTGCGGGGCAGGAGGGGACGGCACCGCCGCTGAGACCTCTCTCTTACAGATAAAGACAAACTTTGAGAGTAACCTGAACCTGGCCTTGAAGGACTACAACGTGACCGCGGACCGGCACAGCGAGGCTGTTGACACCATCCAGAGAACGGTGAGAGCCCCAGGCTGGTGTCTGGCTGCCAGCAGGTGGGAATGCTCCCCTTGGCCCAGGGTGTCCCCTTGGCCCTCTGGGGCATCGGCATCCCCATCACAGGCTTTGGAATTTGGCAGATGCTGGGTGAGATGGGCGAGGGTAGGGGAGCCATGGCAGTGGTGGTGGGACTAGGGGTCAGTTGCCTGGTGTGACCAGGTTCCCCAAATGTGCTTCCCACTCCAGCTGCACTGCTGCGGGGTGCAGAACTATTCTGACTGGGAGAGGACTGAATACTTCAGCCAGAGGGGCATCCCCCGGAGCTGTTGCAAGAACCAGAACGACTGCTCAGAGGAAGATCTGAAAGACCCAAACAAGGCCAAGCTGAAAGTGTTTGTGGATGTAAGTTAAGCTCAGAAAAATCTGCCTGCCAGTCCTGGAAATGGGGAGGGCAGGGATGGGTGTGTGGAGAAGGGCTAGTCTGTCCCTGGCAGGCTTGAAAGGAGAACTGCCCTGTTGATGCAGATGTTCAGTGGCCCCAGGACTCCCTGAAGTGGAGGTAGAGTAAGGGTGTGGAGTCCTCCCTTCTATCTGAGGTTCCCTCACTCCTTCCTTCGAGATCAGGGAGATGCCAGACCCAAGCACTGGCCTTTGGGGATGGTGTTTTGAAGAACAGGTGAGTACAGAAGTAGTTTCCAGTGAAGTTTGTTTTGGCAGTGCTGACATCTCCCATCGGTGCAAAGTCCTGACCTGGTGGTGAGTGTGACCTCATCCACGGGGATGGCTGAGTGATGCAAGGAGCGTTCCTCTGATGAGTCACCTTGCTCATGTTGGGAACAGCCCAAGGGCAGTGCTCCCCTTGATAAAGCATCTGGGTTGGGAGACTGGCTGGGGCAGCCCTGATAGGGAAATGGCTTTGCTGAGGTCTGGCGGGAGGGGGGCAGCCAGGACCCCTCTGCTGCCTGCACAGGAGCATCTTTCCCTGGAGCTGCTGGTGCTTTGGGGAGGAGCTGGTTTGTACTCCTGGGGGTGGAAAGCACTGGATCCAGGTGCTTACTTTGCCCCCTCTGCAGGGTTGTTTTTTCCTGGTAACATCAACAATGGAGTCCAAAATGAGCGTTGTGGCCGGAATCTCCTTTGGCATCGCGTGTTTCCAGGTAAATCTCCCTTGTTTGGCTCGGGAGGAGTGCAGAGTGATGCTAGCATGTCTCCAGAGGTATTTCATTCCAGTGCAAAGTCTGGTGTGTACAAAAGGCACAGGTGGTTTCAGCCAGGGAGGAGCAGCTACAGTGTGGATTCCCCTTGGGTTTAATCTGCCTCCTGTGCATGCCCCAGTCTCTTACACCCAGGGCTGAAGCCCCAGCTCTATTTCCTTGAGCCCAGGTTTATTTGGAAAGAGCTCCTCTCTGAAACAACCAGCTTCAAGGAAAAACAAACAGAAATGGACAAACTCTCTGCGCCTGCTGTTGGCAGAGATCAAATTTGCGCCCTTCCTTTTCCTGCCCGCCCACCACTGTTATCAGGAAGGTGTTGTGACATCGCTTCTTTGTGGTGGGGTCCCTGTGAGTGCCCGTGGGGCACCACATGAGCTGGTGGGCGACCGTCCCACGGGCCACCCTACCCTGCCATTGTGTCCTCTCCCTCCCGCTGCCCAGCGTCTCCTTCAGTTTATCCTGCAGGACGCTTCCTGCAGGAGCCGGGGCAGCAGCAGCGTGCTCGCCAGCCCCTGCCCCGGCAGGCTTTATCCCGGCAGGAAGCGGGAGGCCCCTGCCCCCGGCTCGGCCACGCCGGACGCTGACGCCGCGCTGGGGCTGCCCGAGGTGCCGAGGGCTTTCCAGCGGGGCTGCGGGGTGTGCAGCTGGCCCTGCTGCGGGAGCGTGCCGGGCTGTGGTGCCGAGCAGCCGGCCTCGGCTTTGGAGGGGCTCGCATTCTGCCTCCCCTTGAGCCGGCACGCACGGGTGGGGAGCAGGAACCCCGCCAGGATGTTCGGCTGAAATGGGCTCGTCACCGTGTGCTTTCCGTGAGGGATAGACTGAACTGGGGGAGAGGTGGGAGCTCACAGCCCTTGGCTGCAGCTCAGGCTAGCAAGTGCTTCGGGAGAGCCTGAGAGCCGGAGCCGCTCTGCTGTGCCCAGCTGCTTGCCCCACTCCTCTCCCCGGCTGGGCTGGTCTGGCTCTGGGCTCACTGAGATGTGGCTAATACGTGAATGGTGAACTGTACACACACTCCCAGCTGCTACACTATCTCAGCTGATGGCAGGCTTGGGAATTGTAACCAGTTCCTAGCTTTTATTGCCTCTTCAGCAAGCTTGGCTGGGTCATGCATCTGACAGGGACGCGCTGTGCTGATGTGCCTCTAACTTTGCTTGTGGAGGTTAGAGTCAGGCAGGATCTGGCCCTGAAGTCTACACAGGTGCTGGGAGGCTGTGTTGTGATAGCAGAGCATGTTGTGATAACAGTACCTTCCCGATGTGAGAACAGCAGCCTTGCTTCCCCACTGTCCTTGCAACAGGGAGAGGTGCTGCCATTCTCCGGTGGCTGTGTAATTGGCTGTGACGCTCCTGATATCTGTGTAATCTCTGCAATTACCATAAAACAGTAGATGCTTCATGAAGCAAAATGTAACAGGATGGGACCTGGAGCATCTCTTGTGAGGAGCTTGTTCAGTTGGTGCCTGACAGGATCCTGTGCTTCAGCCACTTTCGGTGATTCTGAAGCAGGGTGCAGCAGCCCTTGTTGTGGTCTGGAAACCCCACTGTCCATCCTTGGATTTCATAAAACCTTGGATCAATTTGTCAGGTTTTCTCCTGAAAACACCTCTCCCTGGTTTTGGCTACCTCTGATGTGTGGGGTTTGTTTTTTCTCTTTTTAGTTGATTGGCATTATTCTCTCCTGCTGCCTGTCCCGGTACATCACGAACAATCAGTATGAGATGGTGTAGCTGGCCCTCAGCACTCTGTGCCTGTGGTTGGGTATGTCTGTAAGCTTGGTGGGCTGCCTCTGCCCCCCTGGCTGCTGCTGGTCACCCCTGGGGTGGGGGTACCACATGTGGGCGGTATGGGATTGGAGGGCACCTGCAAGGCTGTGTCTGCTGTGTCATTTTACCTGGCGTATAAACCCATCCTGTCTGTTAACTCTGCTGTGTGCATTGCAGGGAATGGCTGGGGAGGAGGCCTCCACCTCCAGTTTTCCTCTGGATGCCGCGTCGTGAAATCGTGCTTTGAACTGATTGATCTTCTTCTCAAATAGCTCATAGAAAGGAGTGCAGCAGCTGTCCTGGTGCACTCAGGGACTTGTTCTGACACTACTCTGCTGTGCCACTGCCTGGGATAATTGGTGCAGCTGTGGTGGCTGCAGCCGGGGCGCTCCTCCGGGCGCTGCAGCCCCTGGCCCTTTCCCCGAGTGCCACACTGTGCTGAACTGACCGTGCTGGTGGCCTCTCGGGTGTCCCAGTGCTCATCTTCAGTGCCTCCATTGGGAAAGCGATGCTTCCCCTTCCCTCTGGCAGCCCCTTGACGTCCCCTTGCTCTCTAGACATGGTTGTTCTTGAGATAGGGCTGTTAAAACACAGTCCTGCCTGCCTGAAGCCTTGGCTCAGCACGGTTGTTGCCAAGCTGTCTCATCCCTCCCCTGGGTTTTATATACTTTTTTATAGTTGTACTTCTTTAAGTACAGGCTGTAGTGGTTCTTTGTAAGCTGTAGCGAGGTTTGGTGATGTAGCTCCTGGTGCCTTTACCTTGGTAGGTGTCCTTGCACCGATTCAGCTGTGACTTGATTGTCAGTATTATATGCTGCTTCAACTCATTTTATGTATTGAGTAGAATTCTTTTGTCCTGAGACACAATAAATATTAAGATATTTTACTCTATGAAACCTCCTTGACTTTTCTTTTCATGTCCTGGGAATTCCTCTGCTTGAAGAGCAGCAAGTCCCCCCGGGGGTGATCCACTCACTCCGGGCCAGCCAGGAGCCTCTGGCCATTGCAGCTTGCATTCCTTCAGTGTGCACTGGTGCACTTATGCTTGCAAATAACTTCTGTAATTGAATTTTCTTCATAACCACGGTTGTGTAACTGTGCTGAAGCAGAGGGCCCGGAGCACCCCAGCCCAGGAGCCGTGGGGAAGATCAGCCCAGTGTGAACACGTGCATCCTCGGCCTGCCGGCTGCTGGCTTGGAGCAAAGGGCAGGGCAGTGCCAGGCCCCAGCTGCTCCCCAGGGCAAGTAAATGTGGATTTAAGCTTTTGAGTTCATTTGTTACTGCTTGTTTTTGGGCTGTTTTGTCAGCAAGCCTCTGCCTTTGTGAGCCTGGTGCTGCGGTGCTGCAGTGAAGCACCCCTCTGCCAAGCTTGGGGGATTTTTGGGTCTCAAGCACCGAACTCAAATGAGCTATGTCTGGCTGGATGCGGGGCTGCCTGTTCTGTTCCTAGGGAGGAGGCAGGTGTAAACAGAGCAGTGATGCCATGGTAGCAATGGTGGCCCTTTGTCAGTGTCATCCCTCTGGCAAATGCTGCCTCGGTGCTGGGTGAGCTGCCCCAGCCCAACAATGACCCTGTACAGGCCAGCCTCACTGCTGACGGAGGAGCCTGGAGGAAAACACCCCAAATCCTCATGTTGCATTTAACCCAGGTGAGTAAATCAGACTGTTGTCAGCTCCTGGCTGGCTGAAAGCCTCCTGGCTTGGGATGGCGAGGCAGAATGCGTCAGAGCATGGAAGCCGGGCTGGAGATTGGCTGACAGCACTGAACGGATGGATGGAGACAGGGCAGGGGCATGTGAGAAGCAGGAACGGGTTTGGATAAACCCATTGTCATCTTAAAGCCTGCACAGAGGGAAGGACCCTGCCCTGGTCTGTGCCCCTGCCTCTGCAGGCAGATTCCTTCCTGGGGCAGCTGGTGGAGGTGGTGCCAGGTGGATGGGGATGGTTCTGGCAGAGGGTGGCACGGGGAACCTGGAGGTTTCCAAGCAGTTGCCCAGCTGGGAAACCAGCATGGGTTGTGCCAGCCTGGGGAACGTGGAGGCTTGTGCAGCCTGCTCATCCCCACAGGCAGCAAAAGCACTGCAGCCATCAGAGGGTGTGGATCTTCCCTGGTTAAAAAGCACTTATGTAGACAACTCACTCTAATTTGGAGAGATGTTCTGTAGGTACAGGCATGTGCTGGGGGAGGTGTTGGTCACCTGTCTAGATGTCTTGAGCAGGGACAGAACCATTGCTGGCTGGCCCCAGGGCTGTGGTTTCATGCAACAGCTGTGGCTGGGTGGGTTTCACACATCCCCCTGCTGTGTTTGAACCTCCCCTCTCAGTGGGATAAAGGTCTCAGGGGATTTGTCAGAAACGCTTGGTGTCCCCAAGGCTGGTTGGTGTCCCTTGGGATGCCATCTGGGGAGCCCTGCTGCACTGTTCCCAGTGTTTTAACCACGTTGTCAGTGCAGCTGTGAACAGGGAGGAAGGGAACTGCCCTTAAAACGTGCTCACATCCCCATGGGAGCTGTGGGGCTGTGAAGGGGGTCTGGCAGCCCTGGGAATGCCATATCTGGCACCTGTCTCTGCTCCCTCCCCTGTATGTACATTCTGGCCATGGCAGCATGCACTCCCTTGGTGACACTCAGAGGGTTTTGCCTGGTGACACTTGCAGGATGTCAGAGCTCCTCAGCAGCAGCTGCCTCCGTGGGATGAAATCTGGAACCTGGGTTTGGCATGAGCCCCAAGGTCATGGGCAGAAGAAGTCTGCCCAGGGCTGCATGGGGATTTTGGTGTAAGTTTTCAGCCCTGTGGCAGGCAGTGTACTGCTTAGGGCAGCTGCAGTATCAAGGATTTACTTCTTGCCTCCTGCAGCTCAGGTTTTGCCCATTTGTTGGTGGCAGGGCTGGGGACAGCTGGTGGCACTTGGGGTCCTCCCCAGGAGTGGACTCCCTCTGACTTTGGCTGCTTGGCTCCTCAGGGAGCTCCTTGTGCCGGCTTCTCCCTGTGCCTGTGCTGCACACAACTCCAGAGGGGCGAGTGGCACCCTGAGCTGTCAGTAACAACCACTGAACACGTCAGAGCATGCTGGAACAGAGGGTCAGGACATGCTGAACAGCCACCAGCACCATCAGGGAGCAAACTAGGCACCTCTGCACGTTTCCAATGAGGCAAGCGCTGGCGGCGCCCGTACCTGAGTTATGGATGCTCCTGACGAGGCAGCCACGCAATTAGATCACTTCTCAGACCCATTAAGCATCAGACTGAGACTAAACGACTTTCCATTTTCTTTGCAATCGCTCATACAAGACGTTTATTGTTTGCCTCTTGCTGCTGAGCGCGGCGGCGACGTGCTCGAGCGCGGCCTTCCCCAGCCCCGCGGGAGCAGCGCAGGGTGTGGGGGTCACACACGGGGCGGTGCCACGGCCGGCAGCTGGGCAGGCTCACCGGACATCACACGGGCAGTGCTCGCTGTGGGCTGCGGCAGCGTGCCCCGGGATGGTGACCATGCAGCGGGCGGGCACGGCGGGGCCTACACCCGGCCCAGCATGCGTGCGATCCACCAGTTGCAGGGCATGATGATGCGGCAGATGACCCTCCCGCCCTGGTAGCAGTAGGGGTAGGGGTAGTAGCCCAGCAGGGGCTCGCAGACACGCCGGCAGTAGCGGTTGGCGCGGCGGCACTGGGCACAGCAGTAGCCTCGCTCATCCCACAGAGGGTGGAACTCCAGCCCGTTCTCCGACTGCCAGGGAAAGACAGAGTCAGTGCAGTGAGGGGCTCGTGTGGCTGAGGCACCCTGTGAGCGTGGACAGGACAGCCTGGGAGGGCAGCCTTGGCACCTCAGAGGAGGAGCAGAGCTCCCTAGGAACACGGAGACACCCCAAGGGCATGCACAGGCCATCCCAAGGAGCACAGCGAGGACACCCTGGGACCATGGCCAAGATAGCCCAGGGCTGTGGCCAGGGCACCCCAGCCCATGGCCAGGGCACCCCAGGGTGTGATTCCCTCACTCACGTAGTCATTGACAGGCAGGTCCTCCTCGGTGAGCTGCCGTGCCCGACGCTTGGGCCCTGCCTGCGTGTCCTCCAGCTCGTGTTCGCTCCCCCCGTCCAACCAGCTCTGGTTGTCCGTGAGCAGCTCAGGGTCTTCTTCTTCTGCTCCTTCAAGGTTGGCCAGCTCAGGAGCTACAGGGAGAGTTCAAATGTTGCTGTCAATAACCACGGAACGGGGGAAAATGCAGCAGCAAGAACTAATTCTCTATGGGAATTTGGTGCCAAGATGCACGAAAAGCCCAGCAGCACAACAGTGCTCCATTGCCTCCTGCTCTCACCCAGCCTGGGAACAGGGCTGTAGGAGGTAACAGCCTGTTCCATCCCCATGCCCATGGGTGCTGTTGGTATCTCCTGCATGGGGCTGTGGGTGTGTAGAAGCACATCCTCACGGGGGGCTCTGCTGCTGAGGAGTGGATTTGTAGAGCCTCATCAAAACAAAGATTTGGCATGGCAATGAGTCATGATTTGGGGCAGATTATGCCCAGCTACAGCTCTCTTAACTTAGGAAAGACCCAGAGCAGCAATAATTTCCTTTGCTGGGGGAGATGCCAGACAGCCTTGGGACACTGCTGTCCTGGCCAAGGCTTTGGATGCACCTTGTGACCCAGCTGGACCCACCGACCCAGGACACTGCCGCAGATGGGGTCTAACAGCAGGGACAAGGAAGCAGAAAAGGAACAACAGTCAAGGACACCAGCCTCCCTCTGCATCAGGGATCTCGGATGCCCAGCTGCCCTCCAGACCATCGGTGAGCTGGCTGGTGCCTGTGGGCGATGCCGTGTGCCTCTGTGGCTGCAGAGCAGAGGGAGTTTTCTCAGCAGGGATTTTTAACCTGGCTCATTCGGCTGGAAGTGGGTTAGAGAGAGCGGGTAATTACACTGGCACATCTCAGAGGCCACAACCTCTGCGAGGGCTGTGTAGTGAGCAGCTGGAGGTGGCAACCCCGCCGTGTGATTTAGATGCAGATGTCTGCTCACACTCTGATGTTCATGTGGTGACGAGAATTTAGGCGTCCCAGTTTCCAGCAGCGCTGCTTTCTTTGCAGGTACAAAGGATTATTTTTTCCCCCCTTGTTATGAGGAGGGTGGCCACTTTGCAAAGTGCAGGGCGGTGGGGAGCCGGCAGAAACAAGTGCTTTGCAGAGAGAAACTTCAGCCCCTGCTATTACGTTGGCCATGATCTCCTGTGGTCATGGGCAACACTGTGTTCATGTCCGAGATGTACAGCGAGGCTGTGAAAGTGGGTTCCCACCATGTCACAGAGGGGAACATGGCAGGGGGCCCACAGGTGTGTGACAGGGCTGTTCCCAGTGAGGGGCTCATGAGCCCCTTGGGAAGGAGATGGCTCCTGGTACCTGCTATTGGCGTGGGGTGGATCCAGAAGATGGTCACATTTTTGCAGATGTCAAAAATTTTGGAGCTCTTCAGGAATTCCTTGTTCTGAATGGGCTTTTCCCCTGGCACCCAGACCACCGACTGCTCAAAGTAGGTGGTGGTGATTTCTTCGCCCTGGAAGAAGAGCAAGACTTCACCCTGGCGTGGTGAGACACCCTCTCCCCACCACTGGCTGCTTCTCCTCCCCTTGGCTTACTCAGAGCCTCTCACCTCTCCCCTCCCAGAGAGCAGCTGGACTTCACCTACCTTGGTTCATGGTGCTCACAGGATGCACACACAATACCCTGGCAGTCCTCACATGGGGAGACCCATCGTGAGCCTCGGCTTTCCTGTCCACCTTCAGTCTACACCACCCTGCTCTCTCCTCTCTTAGTTCATCATCCAAGACCCTTTTCCTGTGCAGGAAAAGCTCTTCCACTATCTGGAAGAACCTTCTGGAGCCCCCCATGTCATTTAAAACACAAGATTAAAACATCTCTGCTCTGCTTTGCTCCTAGGACTTAATTCCTCTCCTTCTGCTACTGATTTTTTGATCGAACACTTTAATTTACTCCTCACAGAAATTCTTTACATGGCTGTATTCTGTAATTTATACCACATGTCTCTGCCGTTGCATTAGTCCATGGTGTGTTTTGGCAGGCACTTAGGGAGGGAGATATATAAAGATTATTGGATGGGCCTGCGCTGAGCTCTCTGCCAAGGCAATGTTGTCTGTGTTGGTGGTGGTGGCCCATAGAGCAAGCTGGCAGAAAGCATTTTTCTCTCCAGAAGGTGTCTGGAGCTGTATATCTCTTTTATAGAGTTTTTCCTTATGGCTTTGGGAAATCATAGGAAGGAGCCAACTCAACCTGACCCAGTCTGGGTCATTTTTGGAGTCTCTGGTGGAAGCTGCTGGGTCGGGGAGGTGCTGCCTGCAGGACCTGGCAGCGTGCAGGCTCCGAGAAGACATGACTAGAACTTAAATCTACATTTATCTCACTGGGTTTTACATTTCAGCTCTCTACCCGGGGCAATGTTCTGCTAAAGCCTGGGAAGTCATACCCCTTTTACGACGGTAGCTGAAAAGATCTATTAGCTTCTTAGGGCATAATCAAAGAATCGGTGTCTGGGAATTTGGGTCATGATTCAGGGAAATGTTTCTGCCCACGCTTCATTTCAAACACGTGTCCTGCTGGCGTTTTATCTGCAGCAGCTTCCCTAGGGGGGATTCAATCTGCTAACACCTGTTGTCCTGCAAATGGGGAGGCAGGAAGGCTGTGCCACCACCAGGGCCTCGGGGATGGGGACAGGGGCAAAGGACAACTGCTGTCAAGGGACTGAGCCATCACTCCAGGTCACGCTGTCAGAGAGGGATTAAATTATGGAGTCCGCACATTTTTCCATGCAGCATGCAAAGTGTGAGGCTCCTTGCAGCAGGATGCGGTGGGCAGTTAAATGATGCAGGAAGCAATCAGGCACATCAGTGGGACGAAGGTCCATGCAGGACAGGGAAGTGGCCCCAGCCCTTCCTACCTCTCAGGTCTGCACACCAAGAGTTTTCTCAAATTGCATTTCTTAAATGTGGCTGCTCATTTAAATCCCTTATTTCTGCCTCATTCTGTTTGAAAACATGAGGCTCAAATCTTGGAGAAAAGAATTTGATCGACTTTTTGGTGCCTGCTAATCCTGAGCTGCCTTACGACCTTTTGACTACAACAAGATTATTGTTCTTGATCTCCGGTATTGTGTTGAGAGGTTTTTGTATGTCGCTGTCTAATCCTGTCTCTTTTCACTTGTTTTTATAAGCAATCCTCTGAAATAAAATCATTTTATGAAGCGATCACAACTCATTATTTCTTTATTGCAGCATCTCTGGGAAGGCTGGAGCAGATGGGAGGGAGGCAGGAATGGCAGCTTGTATGCCAGGGAGAGGAGTGGATTTCACAGGGCAGAGGGGAGCCCTGTTTTATTCACCTACCTCAAGCTCGGGGATCTTGGCCTCTGTTGTCTCAGGTAGGACTTTTGTCTGAGTTTTGATGAAACATTTCTGAAGTCCCACAAAGAAGATGCCAGTTATTCCCTACAGGATCAAAGCAAACACCCCAAAAGCAGTCAGGGCAAAGAGCTGGATGAATAACCCATTGTAGGGAGGGCACAGCTGGAGGAGGAGGGTTTAGTCATATTTTCCCTGTTGATGTTTTTGTACCAGTTCTGTTCAGCCGTGGTGCTAAGATGTACTAACAGGTTCTCATAAGGGATATTGCATTTTATGGTTTGGGAGAACTGGGCTTTTTACAAATATTTTAAGGCAGGTAGTCATAAAATTCTACTCTGCTCCTCTTCTCCTTGTAACTATCATGAGCTCTCATTATCATAAATAAAAATATGCAGAATAGCATCTGACCGTTATGGTTATATGAACATTCAGCCCCCAGTTCCTGCTAGGCTATTAGCTCAAAATTTTGCCATATGTCACTGCACAGGGTATTTCCCTACAAATTTTAATTAGGTTTCAGAGAGAGCCTTCTACAGCGTCATGAGGTTTTAATGCTCTCCAGACAGACAAATGCACTGGGCTCAGATAGACTGATGATGATTCTGTTCCTTTGCAAGGGTAAATCCAATAACTAGGTCTCGCTTCTAAGATAGATGTCATTGGAACTGAACCACGCCACCACTAAATACAGGTGGAAGCTTATGTAGGTAACACATCTCCTTTTCTTTGAGAATATCCCCAGGGAGTCTGGGTTTTGCTCTCCCTGATGCAGGGGCAAATAGTCCTGGGACTTGCTCCAGCAATTCCCAGTGTCCTAAAGGATCCCATCAGTCCTGCTGCAAGACTGCAGGGTCTCAGGGACAAGCTGCCACACTCACGTTTTTGAAGTCATGGATCTCCAGGATTTCCTCACTGCCGTTCCCGCTGCTGAAGGTCTCTGTCCTGGCCAGCGGGTCAATCTCCATCACAATCTTCTTCTTCTCACCGTTGCTGAAGAATGTGTGTTCCATGTCATAAACCTGGGAGGCCAAAGTCACACAGGGGTCAGCTCAGCACCCCTCTGGTTTCACATCCTGTCCAATGGGCGGACAGGATGTGCTGGTGTGTGACCATCACTGCTGGGGACCCTGCCGTGGGTCTGGCTGCCTCCTCACAGCCCAGCTCTGAGCTGGAGCAATCACCTGGATAGCACGAGGAGCGGCAGCTCCCAGGCAGGTGCCAGGGTTGGGTGAAAGGGCAGGCTGCAGCCAGGATGAGGAGTAATGTGTGCCAAGCCTGGGAGAAGATGCTGCTCCCACACTTGCACCAGGAGCTTTGCCACAGCTCAGCCTTTGCTGGTGCTTTCTGTGGCATGAGCCTGGTTACATCCCAGGCTGGACTGAGTTCCCGAATCCACAGGTACTTCATTTTCCCTTCTCCCTGGCTTGCTTGTTCCACAGTGCATCCCTGGCTTGTTTGCTCCATCACTCTGTCCCCGGCTCACTTGCTCCACCGTGTCCTCCCCAGCTTACTTGCTCCATCTCTGCGCCTTCTGTTTTTCCTGGAAAGGCAGCGGTAAGAACCTCTCTCTCTGCCTGGAGGAGATCAAGGATTGCCTGCGGATCAAAGACCTCCTCGAGGGCTGCTGAAGAGCTTCGGGGCGTAGCAGCCGGCTTCCCGGCGGCGCTCATCCCCACGGGAAGCGGCGCCGGGAGGAGCAGCCCTCTCCTGCTCGCAGGTGCTCGCCTCACTCCGCCAGCCCGGCAGCCCTCAGTCTCTGCGGATGCCTGACCCTTACAGGATGAGTAGTGGCAGATGCTATTTGAAGCTCAAAAACGATCCTGCTGGCGCGGCGAGAGCTGGCGGGCTCTGGGGAGCCTCGTTTCCCAAATCAAACGGTGCTGTGTGGAAGCAAAGGGCTTGTGCAAAACCCCTCAAGTCCACGGGGCAAGGAGGAGAGATGGAGGCGTGGGGATGGGAGAGCCCTGTTCATCCCACAGCACGGCCATAGAACCAGGGCAGGAGCATGCTGGCCCCACTGGTGTGGGGCAGGAGCTCTGCCTTTAGTACCAACCCAAACCCTCTTTCACAGTCCCCTGGTTCCTGCACATCCCTCCCCTTCAGCCGTTCAAAGCCTTTTAGCAGTGTTCCCAGCATCGGTATCCCCTGTTTTGCATCCACCTGGGTGCAGAACTGTCTGTGCAGATGGGAACTGATGGGTACCTTCACCCCTGCTTAAAGGTTAGAGGAGTGATGTGTGCCTTGGCAGCCACGAGCATCTCTTGTTGGTCTGCAGGAAGATTTTGTAAAGATATATAGCTCTCAATGGATTTTATGATGTGGTAAAAACTGTCTGAAGCCTAAAAGGGGTGGATGGCCACTGGTTTTGACTGACAAAATGCACAGAGTGCCATAAATCATTTCAAGAAGGGCAGGATCCCTGGTGGCACCTTACCTTCATGTGCCTCTCCATTTACAAAGAATTACTTTGGCCAGCACAGCGGCCAGCTAACCCACTTGGGCTTTGCCAGCTCTGTGCTGTTCAGAGAGCTGTGAGATGTTTTATGGGGCTAGAAATGACACTTGCTGGTGAATGGTTGAAATATGTCCCTCTGCAAGGCTGTGATGAACCCCTCGTTAGCTGACTCATCAGCTGTGCTGGCCGGTGCGGAGGCTGCTGTGCAGAGGGCAGAGCCGTGTCCAAGGCCACCCCTCAGAGGAACAACTCTTCTTTCAAGTTTTTTTCCACTCTGCAGTTACATCAAGGAAGCTTGAAGGGTTTCATGTTCTTTAAAGAGTTTAATTCCCCTTGGCTGATATTTTTGAGCTTCCAGCCTCCCCCATCCTGCTTTGTCCTGAGGGCTCCCAGGCCAGCTGGAGAAGCCCTACAGCCATAGGGACAGGGCGGTGCTGAGCTCAGGGAGCGTCCGTGTGCAGCTTTACTGCAGGAACAGCTCTGCTTTCTTGGGACCTCACGCCCTACTTGCCTGCCTGTCAGGTGTTGGGGAGGGCTGGATGGGCTCCATCCTCCACCAGTGCCACCAGTGAGGACACCACGGGCAGGAGTTCTGGATGTCCTTTCTGAGGCTGTGGAATTGTCTCTGCGCTGCCTGCTTGGAGAAAACCGCCCCTCCAGGGGTTAACAGCCTCTTCCCCTCATGGCTGGCATGACCCCTGTTTTTCTAGGAACAGTAGAGACTTTATAATAGTCTTGGCAGGATTCTGGAGGAACATATGGCTTTTATTGTTTTTTCTTTTATTTTGGAGGGTATTTATTTCTATTTGCTGATAAGAAGATAAAATTTCCAGCAAGCAGGGTGCTTCCTCTACCCGGCAGGAGGGCAGCCTGGCCAGGCTGGAGGGGCTTCAGGATAGGGCAGGGAGGAGATTGGAGATGCCAGCGTGGGAAAGAGACTGCCTTGGCTGTGCACAGGAATTTTGGAGATGTTCTTAAGAGCCAGCAAAACCCACTGGTGATGGAGTGCAAAGTGGGGCCTCCTGGATGAGCATGGAAGTTCAAAGGAAAGGAGGATGAGTGGCACCAGGCAGGCTGTTGGCTTCAAGGTTAAATTATTTACTTGGGGTGTGGGATAAAAAAAGGTTTTGGCAGAATTGTCAGGATGCTGGGAGGCAGTGGGCAGAGACGGCTGGAGATGCACAGTCCTGCTGCCTCCCTGACACGCTCGGCACTTACAGCAGTGTCCGTCTGCAGCTGGGAATAAATGAGCCCAATCCAGTTAGCAGGAGCTCCTCCAGAAGCTAATCCGTCTCACCGTCCCTCACATTGCAGACACATTAAAGTAAGAAATATAATCCATGACAATCAATCACCACTGCGTCCTGGCTTTCTCTCCTCTTTATGCGGTGGCATAATGACTTTTCCACCGGTTTCTGGCAAGATAATTGAAATGAAATGGAAAATATTTTCTTACTTGTCATAAAATTTGCTGCCGGTGAAATAAGAGTAACTTTAACTCTTCGTGGTGTAGCTCCCGTCCCCTGTAATTTTTAACTGGGGAAAGAATGCGGTGACAGGGAAAAAACTCAGCCTGTATAAAGTAAAAGGAAGTTATGAATAATACAAAGATTTTTAAAAGTCCCATGAATACCTGTGGTCTGAGAAAATGCATTTTGTGAGGTTGCCTGGGTTTTGGGGAGTTGTTAAAAGTTTCAGCGAGTCAAGGGGAGGGGGACAGCTCTGTCTGGGGAAGCAACACTCTGAAATGCTGTATCAAAGAGTTTTTACTTACTTTTCTGGGTGCTGGGTTCCAGAGGTATTTGACACCAAAAAATATCAGAATAAGAGAAAGGAGCAGCGCGCTGAAGAGCAGTCCACAGAGCTGGTACCTGGGGCAGCTCTTCTTCCGCAGCTTGGCTGCTTCTGCCTATTTAATGACAAACCAGTGATAGCCGGGGTGTGCTGAGGGCTCCAGGAGGGAGGAGGACACGCGCGTATCAGACATTTCTGGCGCCGTAGGGACCCAGGGTGGCAAGGCAAGCCATGAACTTACGTCCAGAAAGCGGCAGTCCTGCGGGCTCTGCCGAGCCGTCTCTCCCATGGTCTCCTCCGTGTGCGAGGACGCCAGCCCGCTCCGAGGTGGAGTTAGAGAGGCTCTGGCTGCACACGCGGGGGGAGGCTGGGCCACGGCCACCCCCACGGAGGGGCAGTCAGCTCTCCCCGCAGCCCGCGGGGCCCCGGCCGCTCCCGCAGCGCTCCTGGCCGCAGCGCTCCGGCCGTCCCCACGCCGCTGGACACGCCGCGCGGAGCCCCACGGCGCGGTGGCTGTGGGACACGTCCGGGGCCACGCTTCTCCTTTAATGCCCCTACTCTTCTGCCCATGTGCCAATGGCTGGCGGTGCCCGGACCGCCGGTCCCCCAGGAACGTGGGGACAGGGACACTGCTGCACTGTTCATGCGTGTGTGGGAACAGCCCGGGAGCTGGCAGGGGGGTCCCTGCATGGCAGGGGGACATGGGCATGGCAGGGGACACGCGTGTCAGACACGTGAGCAGGGTGTGCGTGGGTGTGCGCGTCCATGCGGTGCGCACATGTGTGTAGGGCGTGTGTGGGGTGAGGCCTGAGCTCTCCCCATGGAGACCACAGCCTTACCCCAAAGTCGGCCTAGCCAGGAATTTCCTGATTTTTTTTTTCTTTTTCTATGTTCAGAAATTTCCATTTGTTGAAATCGTAGCATTTCTTCATGGAAATGAACCCATCTTAAGAAAGGCTTTCAGAAATCAGGCGTGAGGTCTCTAGTCTGAACAGGATGAGGCTCCCTGGTGTAGAAGAGCTGGCGTGGACTCTTTTTCCAAGCTGTTTACTCTAATAAAAACCCGAAGTGCATCATGCGCTAATTAAAATTGCACTGAAAAAAAGAAAATCCACATCGAGTTTTGCTCAGGATGAGAAATGGAGAAAAAAATTGCTTTTAGCAGGTCTGGCACTGGCTTTGTGAGCTCTGGGATGTTGCTGCCTGCAGCCTGGGGTAAATCCTGGAGGGACAGAAGTGGAGATGCTGAATAGCTTGGGGAGAGCAGTGTGCCCATGTGTGTGCTGGGGCGTGTGCCCTGATGTGTATCTGCTCCCTGAAAAGGGGTTTGGGGTCCCTGGCCCCGGAGCAGCAGGAGCTGCTCACCCCACAGCCCCTCAGCAGTGCCGGGGGTGTAAAACACACTGGGCAGGGCGGGGGGAGGGGGGTTGATATTTGAGATGGCAGTAACAGAAGGGAATCATACTGCTGAGGTTATTTGGAGGAGAAAAATCCCCCTTTTTAGTGGAAAGCAATCACAGGCAGTCTTTGAAAACATCTGAGAGGTTTTGGAAATCTAAATGCAGCAAATCTGTGCAGACACCAGGTTTGCCTGTCTCCACTTCCCAACAGAAAGTTCCATCTCGGAAGCTTTTGTTATTCACTGGAAACTCAAGTATTTGAAAACATTTTCTTTTCTTGTCAAAATTAGAGTTTCAGAGGAAAACTTTGGAGCAGCTCTACTGAAAGATGGTTCTGATTACAGGAAAGAATTACAGCAGTGCTGCTAAGCAGACATAATTGATCAGCAGATCTTCACCATATCCCCCACTCAAGGCACAGGAAACACTGCAAATACCACTCATAAACCAAATTAGGCGTTATTATTTTATTACTGTTGTAAGGTAAATGTCAAGCTTTTTAATGGCAATCACTGTAACCCCATCAGGAGCCGGGTGTCTGAATTAGCTGCAAGAGGTGAGAACCTCTCAGGGCTGGCAGTTAATAAAACTCAATAAATATCACAGGCCCCTTCCAGTGCTGGCGGTGCTGGGGATGGAGAGGCCGGGGTGGTGGGGCTGTGGGGGATCCTGGGGCTGGGCTGGAGCCCTTGACCTGCTGGTCCTGCAAAACTGGGCACTGCTGCCCAGGAGAGCTGGGGGGCAGTGGGTGCGAGCACAGGCACTGCATGCACAGCTGCGGGCACACAGCCCCACGGCCAGCTCAGCCCAGAGTGTCCTGGCCCGGGCAGGGCAGGGAGCAGGATGAGAGCCCTCCACACTGCTGCTCTCCACAGAGTGTTATGAATACCCAGCCTTGGATGGGGGGTTTGACAGCAGCAAACCCCTGTGTAACCCCGGGTGTCCTCCCCTCAGCACCTGTGGCTGTGTTACAGCCACTGCATCCTGACAAGGAGACAGATAGTTGGGATGCAGAGGACAGAAACTGCAGGATGACGCTCATCAAAAATGTTGGGGTTTTTTCCCCAATTCCCCGGTGCTCTGGCTCAGACTTCAGGGTTTCAGAGGAAAAAAAATAAAGTATTTTTTATAAAAAGACAACAAGTTTGGGGGAAAACCCCTTAGTGTCCTTAAGATGACAACCAGGTTCTCTGTATAGAAAGCAGTTCTGATGAAAATCTCCCATCAGTGCCAATGGAGAGGGAACAATCACTAATTTTCCATGAAGCTAATGAGAGCGAGTGTATATGACAGGGGAGAATTTAATCTGATGTGAACTGAGGAAGAGAAGCAGTACAGATATTAATGTGTGACTAATTGATACCCAGAAGAACATTTGAAATGATTAAAAGGCATTTGATTTTTATACAGGACAATAAGAGGCTCATTGCCTATGACTGGTGCATCCTTTCAGTTTTCTACTCCTTGTTCCAATTTGCCCAGAAAAATCTATCATATCTGCAGTGTAGCTTGACTGCCGCATAAAACCTCTGTGCCTGGAAATGTTATACCAAGAAATTCCTCCTGGACAGCACAAAGGATTGTACACAGTGTGAGCGGGGGTGAGAAGCCTGGCAGAAATAAAATAGGTCCCCAAACCACTAAAAAGCAGCTCCCCAAAGCAGTGGGGCTTGGGCAGCAACCTCTAGCTGAAACCCCCTTGTGATTAATATCGTGCTCTTTGTTATAATAAAAAACCCATTAAGGTCAGTGGCAGCATCTCTGAGCAGCACTAAATTGGAACGATGGAGACAGTAAAGTTAAAAATGAGCCATAATATTAATGTGGACAGTGAATTAATCGGGCAATTCCATAGGTAGTAAGTAAATCATATCATTTGCTGTGGGACGTGGTGCCATGCAGCTCTCACGGCTGGCAGTGGTGGCAGTGGTGACACCTGCTCCTGGATGGAGCCAGAGGAGCAACACAGAGCCACAGCGCCTGGGGGACCCCACTGTGCCTGCCTCCACTGTGGCCCTTCTCCTTGTCTGTCACTTGGAGATCTCTCGGCAGCGAAAATGCCTCATGCTTTGCTCTTTTTGGTGCTTCAGCCCCGAACATGTCCGGAATGCTGACTGACAGCATAGCTGAGGTGCTGCATCCGTGCTCTGAGGTGCTTTTCCCTCATCCTCAGCTGTGGTGTCTGCATCCCTTTGCAGTTGCACCCACGAAGTTTTACCCAGACTGCCGGTGGGCTTATGGAATGGCTGTTCCCCTCATTTGGGTGGCTCTCTCAGGAAAGGCTTCCTTACCCCCAGGAGATGTGCAGGACCACCAGACAGCCCTTGACTCTCTCCTGCTGCTTTTGTGCCTTGTGCTGGGGCGCACCGTGGGGCCGAGGGCAGGGATTTGTACCATGGAGAAGCATTTGCACCATGTGGCTCAGGCTGACGGCTCCCTCTCCACTTCCAGCATCATGGACAGCAAACAGAGAAAGGGAAAAATCACATATAAAAGTAAGTTGCTCATTAGCCAGTGCCTGATTACCCAGAACTGTCTTTGCTTCAAACCGTCCAATTTTCAGTAACATTTGCCAGATGAGAGGACATGTACCTCCTCTTATCAACCAGCCACATACGGCCTCAGCCGAAGGTTTCAGTAAGGGAGGTTTCAGTAATTGGCCTATTCATCATTCATTGTTTATCTTAAGTTCACATCGTCGTAGGGAACTCCAGAGACATCCTTGATTCAAGTTAAGGAACTTAATCATTATGATAAAACTGCTCAGGGAGCTGGAGTTCATGCTGGAGATGCACGTGGCCATGTGGCACTCCAGCAGCTGCTACTCACAGCAAATTACTCAAAACTGACAAAGCTTTGGGAGAGAACAGAAAAAGATAAATTCGTGGTGGCCATTCTGACAGAGGCGCTCAGAAAGTTATTACGGCAGACGCGCTTCCCTTGCTCACAGCCCATGAAAAATCCGCTCCTCTGAGCTCCGGGGACAGCTGCCTCATCGCTGCTCTTCCAACTCCCTCGTCAACAGAAGTTATTAACAGCACCGGAGAATTTTATCCAAATGCCAGTTTCATCTTGATAAATAACAATTTCATGTCTCTGTTCTACCAGATGACTACACAGTTTTATTTCAAACACTTAACTTCTTCCGAAATGCTTCCCCATGCACGAGGCTTAGCTCAGCTATGGAATGTGTGCTGAGCAGTTTTTATTTTCACCAGGCTTTGAATACCTGTAATGCAAAGACCAAACCCATAATCCTGCACTATCGTAAGTCACTTTTCCCAATAAAGAGCTGCTTCCTACTGGGAGAGCTAAAATGTAATTGAAAGCTATGTGTGTGTTGGTGTCACACCGAAATGCCTTTTATTAAAAATAGTTTGAGGGTTGTTAAGGAACAGTCTGCAGCTCCTGTGGGATGTGCAAGAAGGAAAAGCAAGAAGGGATACCCTGGGGGCTGTGGGTTGGTGTTTCCCCCTGTCCTGCAGCGATCTCCCCCCTGTCGCCCATCACCCAAAACCACCACAGGGTTATTGGGTTCCCTGCTCACGACAGCAGACGGATGCTTGGAGTGATGCCAACGCTCTGCTGGCAGCAGTTAATTGCCAGCCTGCTTCATTAGGAGCAGGCAATTTTGTGATGACTGTGTCTGAGGGAAGGAGGTTGCTCGGAGAGGTGCAGGTGTGGTGCTGCAGGTGTGGGGGTGCAGTGCAGGACGCAGGGATGCTCTGGGTACCAGCAATAAACTCATCAGCACGTGGAGAGGCACCAGGGTCCCATCTGAGGAACTGCCAGGTCAGTATCTCACCTCAGCTGAGAACTTGGCTGTGGGAAACCTATAGGGAGAAGAAAAAATTTGGTAAAAGAGACTTCATTGCGCTGGGATTGTATGAAGAGAATAACCAGCACTTTATCACTGTTTAGCAAATCTAAAGTATTTAATATTAACATATTGAACACTTCCTACCGAATCAGTGCAGTACCACAGTGTCTCCTGCCTTCTTTTTCTGTCACCTGGTAGATGCATTAATGTTGTTTACTTCTAAAGCAAGTAAAGAAAGAGTTGAGATTACTCCTACGTGCTACTAATCAAGAAAGGATCCATTAAACTGAAGAATTTCAACACAGTTAATTTTTCTTTGTTTGTCATTAACTCTCCCATTCATGGCCTTTACCATTAATTGCCCAGTGACAGTGCAAACAACATTTTCCCTCGTCCTTTGAGATCACATGCAGCTGCAGCCCAGTGATGGGAGCATGAATTCTCAGGTCTCCTGGGTGCACTGAGGTTCCTGGGGAGATTCTGAGGCTCAGGAGATGAGGGTTTACCTGGTTCTTTCCCAGTGGTGTCTCCATGCAGCCTCACCTGTTTCCCTGTGCCTCCAGCTCTGCTGCTGCCTCTTTCCCAGCTCTCATATGTACAGTCAACCTGTTCACAGCTCCAGGGCTCTTTTGGAAAAAAGCAGCTATTTTAAAAATCAATAAAATAAATAAAACGAACCAAAGTCAGCAGGATTGCCCATGTCTGCCTCAAGTACAAATAAGTGGTGGAAGGCTCTGTAACCCTATGAGTTTTGGGGCTCATCAGCTGATGGTGGCTCCCCTCTGGATGTTCCCTGGCAGCTGGGGGTGCCTAGATTGGGGGGCACTCCTGACAGCCACGCTTCTTCCTGGGGCATTGGGTGCTCCTCATGAGCAAAGGTGGTTAGAGTTAACTCTGCTCAGCTGCCTGGGGGGGTATATAGGGGATGGGGTGGCTGTAGGGGGGTTTGGGCTGTGCCCTTGGCTGGCAGAGTGGGGCTGCAGGGCTCCCAGCAGCAAGGTGAGCTGAACATCAGGGAGGGGAAATATAGACCGAAAAGGTAGGACAGAGAGGTGGGAGGTGTGCCCTGACCAGCCCTGCTGCTGTCGGGCAGTGGCACCTGCAGCTGGCTGGGCTGTGTGCCCACAGGGCAGGGCAGGGAGGGGACGGTCTCCTCTTCCTCCTGCTCTGCTTTCCCTCCTCCTCAGCCATGTGTGATGGCAGATGGGCTGCCAAGGGGGTGCAGAGGGGGCATGATGAACATATTGGTGCTGCTGTCCTGTGGCACACGCTGCCACGGTGGGCTGGCTGCCGGGGCTGTGGGCACAGCGCTGCTGCTGAGCTGTCCCTGCCCAGCTTTGGGGGCACCCACCTCCAGAGACTGGTGTCAGGCCAGAGGGTTCCCAGTGCTCCTGGCTGCGGGACAGGGCGATGCTGAGGGTTGTTCCAGGAGCTGGTGTCCTGCTGTGACTGGGGGTGTTGTTGGAACCGGGGTGACTCAGCTCTTGCCCTCTGGGGGGGTGCCAGAGTCCCAGGGCACTGGCCCTGCGTGAGGGTCTCCTAGCAGCCCTGCTGGCATCTGTAGGATGGCTGACTTGCACCCCTGTGGTGCTCGGCCCCGTTCTGTGCCCCATGAGCTCCTTCCCCTGCAGCCAGGTTGGCTGCAGCTCTGCCCTTTCCTTGACGCAGTGAGTCCTTGCCTTTGGGATCACACGCTCACCCACTTCTGCTCTGTGTGGTGTGTCTGCCCTCGCCTTGCACCCCGTGTACCCCCGAGGGGCTGCTCTGCGGGGTCAGCTCGCTGTCACAGCCTGGCTGTGCCTCACAGAGCCCACTGAGACAGCCCCTGTGGCTCTGGAGCGGTCTGGGAATGCAGAGAGCATCTGCAGTGCCCTCTCTCAGATAACACCTCCCTCTTGCCTCTCTCGTTTTTTCCTTGACATTAAGGCTTGAAGCTCCATCTCACCCTCTTTCTCTTCTACTGCTCTGCTCTCCCCTTGCTATACCTGGCAGGTTCTTTTTTTTCCTCCCTCCCTGCCAAGGTGCTTCCCTTCTGTTGGATTTTTCTCTCTGCTGTTGCTTTGTTCCCACTCTCCCTCCTGGTTCCTGCTGCCTCCTCCTTGCTCTTTTCCTCTCTGTGCCACCTGCTGTGATCTTCTCTTCCCTTTGCACCTCCAGCATATTCCCTGCTCCCTGGTTCTGCAACCCCTGGCACTGGGGCCTGCACCCTGGGTCTGTCCCTGGTGATGTCTTGGCTGGGATGTGGAAATTCCCAGGAAAATCTGCTTTACTTTGCTGTCACCTACAGTGATTAGTTTCTACCTTTCTACAAGTTTTTTTTGTCCTGTGAGAAACTGCTCACTAAAGAAAGCACATTTTTCTTGCTTACTGGGAGTTCCTGTTTGTCATTTTTATAAATCAGTGTTTATTGGCCTAATTATTGTAAATGCAGAGCCCAATAAAAGTGACTGTGATTGCAATATCTGATAATGAATTTTATAACAAACCTGCTGAGCCTGAAAGCTGCCAGCAGGAAAGACATTATGTCAGGTTAATGACAGAGAGGAGAACTCCTCCTCACTAAGCTTTTTTCCAAAGCATGAAGGATCTCTGCTGCAGGGTGCTGAGGGTCCTGCTGGGCTGAAGCATCTCAGGCTGGTGGGGTCTGATGCTCCAATGCTGCATCCCAAAGCTTTTGGGGCTCCTTAGCTGCTCCCCTGATGGGGGGATGCTTTAGGCATGCAGGATGGAGGGCTGTGAGGAGGTTCAGACCCTGGTCTGGGTGTGCAGGTTTCAGACACCCAGAGGTGCTTGTGCCTGTGCTCCCACTCCCCCCATCTGATTTAATCCCACCATGCAAATGCTGAACATGAGGCACAGGGAAAGCAGCTTAAATAGCACCTAAAGCTAGCTCAACTCCAACTCCGTAAATAGATTAATTCAAAAAATTCAATTTTGCCCTGCAGGAGTGGGTTACCCACAGAGATGCTGGTGCCTGCTCTAACCTCATGCCCTTCTGGGTGCCCTCAGGGGGTCAGAATCCGCTCCCTGTCAAGTGTGGGAAGCAGCTCCCCTGCCTTTACTCAGCAGTGTGAGGGGCTGCCCCTCTGTCACCCAGCCTCTTCCTGCCCATGGTATCTGCAGAGGTGGTGTAGGTGAGGACTTGCTTTTCTGGGCAATGTGATGCTGCTCCTGCAAGGCCCTGGTGTGGGCAAGGCATGGGGGATTTGTGGGCTCCCTCTGGGGTGTCTACCCAGGCTGGTGTGATGGCACTGCAAGTGCTCCAGACCCACCCCAATCTCGAGTGAGGAGCTGGGGCTGTGCTGGTGTGTGGTGCCTGCCCTGGCTCCAAACACTGCCTGCCATGGGGGCCCTGGGTTCCTGCTTTGTCTTGTGATGGTCCCAGGCAGAGTCAGACACAGCTGCCAGTGTCTGCTCCCAGGGCACGGCTCTTTCCCAGAGTCTGGACCTGGATCTGCAGTTCCAAGCTGCAGGTGTTGGGCTCTGGGCTTTCAGTCCATGCATGGCAGCCCAGCCCAGGTCTTCACAGCTCCATGTCTGTCTGATCCCAGAGCTGGCTCTGGCCTGCTGCAGGAACAGGGGTGGCTCTCTAGACCTACACTAGACCCGGAGTGTGATCAGAGAGGCTTCATGAAACCTGGTCTTGGAGCGTTTGATTCAATTCACTTGCCCACAGCAGGAACTGAGTGCAAAAGGGAAAGAATAAAGACAAGAAGAGAGCATGTTTTCTCTTAAATAATGCAGAGGCACATGGTGGAGGAGGATGTACAAATGTGATTTAGTCCTCTGCCCCTGTGTTATTCGCTGCTGGTCACTGGTGCACCCCAGCTGTGTCTCAGGGGCCAAGGGAATTGTTTGCCCTCTGCAGTGTGTGATGCCCACACAGAGCCTCCTCTCCCAAACTGTGAGCAAGGGGCTGGAGCTGCTTTTTATGTATCTTTAATATTTGGTTGGCAGCCACTGTGTTTGATGCGATTCAATTTGAGAGCAAATTGGATTAACTGAAACATATCTACTGGAATAAGCAGGGGAAGAAAAACCTGCACAGGGGTTGTTTGGAGAAACTGGTGTCTGCAGATGTGGCTGAGCCCTCCAGGGATTCCCAGCACATGACAAAGCAGGACCCTGGGGTGGAAAAGGAAAATGGGGGCAGAGAGGAGTCGAGAGGGCCACAAGCTAGGTGGCCCATCGGGCTCTGCCTGGCAGCAGTGTGACCCAGTGATTTATTGGTGTCACCTGCCACACTTACAAAAACGCTTGTCTTTAGCAGGTAACCCTTTCAATACTGCCATTAAGAGGAGTAAGAGGAGGGCAGGTATACCTTAGGAGGTGTTTGCTTGGATAGTTTAAAAACCAAGCACTGGACTCATCACACTGAACAAATCAAGATGCGCTCAGCACTCCTGGTCAGAGTAACTTGTCTCTGCACCTGGAAATGACCCTCCCTTGAGCAGGAGGGGACAAAGCAGAGGAAAGTTACAGACAGAAGAAGTCCTTGCTGCTGGAGGCAAAAGTTTGGGGCAGAAGGCTGGTGCCTGTAGTTTCCTTGCCTGGTGCTCAGCTTGCTGCCAGGAGCATTGCCAGGGCAAAATCCTGCCCTGCTCCCTGCACAGCCCACAGAGCACGATTACTTCATTAATCTCATGTCATCTCCTCCTCGGTTGATCCAGCTGCAATATTGCAGAAATAACTTCCCACTGCTCCCTGAGGAGAAGCAGACTTCAGAGGCCAGGAGAGCTCTTCCCTCTCCTCCCTGCTTGCAGTGGGCTGTGGGCCCCAGAGCTGCCAGATGGTTTGAAAGTCTTTGATTCCTTCTAACTCCTACAGTCAGGGATGCATAAAAAACAGCTGACACAAAAAAAACCCCAAAAACCCAACCACTTATTGTAATCATCAAACCCTTCAAAATCCCAGGGGAACTTAGCAAGGTCTAGATGAAGCCACGTCCCTATCCCAGGCACCAAAACGTCACCTGGCATCGGCGGGCGCTGGCAGACGCTGTCAGCACTGGTGCTGTGGGTCATTCCCCGTGCTCTCTGTGTACCTGGCTGCCTGCCCAGCCTCCCCTCCCACCCTGCCCCCTCTGTGCGTGCCATCCCTGTCACGGACCCTCTGGCTCGGCTGGGAGCACTCCCGGGCTGCTGCTTGGCAGAGCCTCGTTAGCTGCAGATAAATGAGGAGCCAGGTGAATCCTTACTCCAACTCTTAAAATACTGTTTTAATGCATAATATATGTCCGGGAGTAAACCTCGGTTTCTATTTAAACGGGGGGAAGAGCGCACTGCTGAATTTTAAGTACGTTATCACAGAAAACAATGGCAGTGCTGGGGGAGTGACATGTCTAATGAACGTGGCAAGGGGAGCAGGGCTGGCATTGCCACCCCCTTGTGCCAGGGCAGTCTCTGTCATCTGCACAGGAGGAGTTTTTCCCAAGCATAGTAGCGACAAATTATATGATCAATACGGAGGCTGATTGTGGTCTAATCTTGCTTAGACCCAGTAAGCCTGGGATTGATCCAGATCTAATCTTGCTTATCCTGGACAAACCCAGGAGCAGATCCAGATCCTAAGGTAATGCATCCTATGCAAATCCAGAATGGCTCTATTGATTTGCTGGCGTGGTCGCTCTGTTTTGGCCTCGCTGCAGAGCGGTTTATCAGCATTATCTGCCCCTTGATGTGTAATGCAATCAGAGCAGTTGATGAATCTTGATGAATCCTGATTAACTGTTGGCAGTGAGAGTCAGCAGCTCTGGCTGCAGGACTGTGGTGCCTGCTCCAGCTGTGAGGCCCCGGCACTTCCTACGTAACTGCACTACAATACAGGGAGGAGGTTAAGTGCTGGCTGGGAACCAAAGCACCCTCTGTTCCCGTTTCACCTGAGCTGAGGGAGATTTTCTTTGCTGTGAAAGGTGGCCATGGAGCCACGGATGCCTGCAAGAGGTGCAGTCTGTGTCAGTGAGGCTCCTGCTCCCGTCTAGAGTGCTCCTCTGCCTCCTCTTTGGCCCTGGAGGTTTCCACCTGTGACTTTAGTGAGCAGAAGGGTTGTGACATCTGATTGTCCCCTCACTTTGCTGCATTGCCCTGCAAAGACTGGTACCTGCAGCCCGTGCAGTGAGCTCAAGCACATACAGGGCTGCTGCTCCTGTGATCCAAGATGCTGCTGTTGCAAGGCCGTCCTGCAACTCTAATAACTTCAGGAAGGAAAGAAAAAAAAGAAAGTAATTACCTTCTGGGGTGGAATTTCTCCAGCCTTTACTCAGCCCACTGGGGAATTTGTCAGGAACATGGACTGCGGTTTTGTTTAGCGATTTTTTGAGTTATTCCAGCACAGGGAAAATGGCATGTCTTGCAGCTTGATGTTTTTGTGATGTCTTTCTTTGCTCTCAGGTTTGAAAGAAAAATACCAGACCCAAAAAAATCTCTCTTCAAAACGTAAAACTTGCCCTTAGCTTAACTCAGTGGAGACTTGAGCAGCTGCTCCTGCATCTCAGAGAAAAAAGGCCTCATGCTATTAACATGTCTAAAGAAATTGGATGTAGAAATATGAAGGTCCCTCATCTTTTAGGAGCTGCACTCCGTGCCTCTGGCTCCCAGCTTCTGCCTGAGCGGTGCGGCACTGTGGGATGCAGATAGGTTCCAGGGGCTGACCCTGCTGGGCTGAAAGGGGCAGTGTTGTACCCTAGTGCTTTGAGGAGAGGTGCCAGGAGGTGGTGAGGGGCTCTCTTCTGTCCTACAGCTTTTGCAGCCCCGTGCCAGGTGTATTGTCAGAGGCTGTGGGACTGAATCCTTGGTGCCAGAGCTGAGCTACAGCTGTGTCTGCAGCCTGGACCCATATTTTTCAGAGTACTTTGATCTGAAAAGTGCTTTAGCAGTGTAAATATAACCTAGAAGGTTCTCAAATGCCCCAGAAACGTTCTCCAAGAAAATATGTTGCCTTTCCCTTTCCTTTCCCTTGAACAGGAAATAATTCCAAATTCATCCAAATGTGCTTTTCTAATCAAAGGGGCCACTTTGTACTTCTGAATCCAAGGGGAGGGGATCGGAACACGAATAAAACAAAACTCCTTCTCAGCGCTGCGTTTGTGAGATTGATCTCCTGTGGCTAAATCCATCTGTGTTTCTCCTTTGGCGGGAGCAGGAGGATCTTCCCACTGCAGCTGGGCACTTCACTTCAGAGGCTGAGCTGGTGCACAGGGAGGAGGAAGTGCTGGAGTAGCCCAGGTTTCTATGGCCCTGTGTGCAGCAGCCGCTCTCCTTATCTTTCTAACTTGATCAGGAGAAATTGCTTTTGTCAATTTTAATTTCAGCTGAGCTGAGCAGGATAAACAAAGGGAGGTGCAGGAGAAGCAGATGGTTTGTCACAGAGCAGTCAGGAAGACTGTGCAGCTTTTTATAGCATATAATGGCCTTTCCTTACATCTAGCTATCCATCACCATGTAATTCCCAAAATAAACTGGGATTGTGCAATGTATGTGAAGTAACCCAAATATCACAGCAGATCTGGAATATTCAGCCTGCAGAAGCTTTGGCAGTGGCTGGGAGCATTCACACAAAACCCTTTTGCTGGTTGGTGTCGGCTCCTTGTTTGGAAACTCCTTGTGGTGGCTGCTCGTCCCCCAGCTGGGGCAGGGTAGCTCTGCTAAGTCTGGTGGGACCTTCTGCGGTTTGGGAGATGTGGCAGTGGCACCAATAGTTCTTGGTGTAACCAGGATTAACAAGGGCTTTGTGTCTTACCCCACGGTTCTCTCTTCTGATCACACCAGCCAGGGGCACCTCAGACCTCCTGGCCCAGGTCAGGGATGGCTGAAGCAGCAGGGGAAGGAGACATCTCATGGCCCTGCTCTGCCTTTCCTTGCCTGTGTGGTAGCCTCACATTCATGGACCTTTGTTATCCATGCAGGAATTGTTGTGAGGGTGGAGAATGTGTGCTTGACCTTCTATCTGGGCTTGGGTGCTCCCACCACAGGGAACATTTTGGTCATGGGGTGTCCCCTCTTGCCCTGTGGCACAGGCAGGACTGGCAGGAGGCTGCCTGTGGCCAAGCTGCTCCAAGGCTGCTGCCATGAGACCGTGCCCAAATCAGCTGGGGAGCTGTGATCTTTCCCAGAGCTGGTGCTGTCGGATCGTGACGCAGATTGGTGGATATGTTTCAATAAGAACCATGCTGGTGTTTGCAAACCCTTTTAAATTGCTCTCAGCAAGCGCTGCTGCGTCTGGAGCAAAGTCTGCTTGCAGCAAAGCCTGCGGAAGAGGAGGTCTGGGGGGCGGTGGTAGGAGCCTGAATCCTTGCCAGGTTTCCATCCCGCAGAGTGTGTCGGGGCTGGAGCAGGGACGTGCTGTGGCTGCTGCCTGCCTTGGAACAACGGGCAGGCTGTCCCCACTCCAGAACATCCCCATTAAAGCATCCCTGTGCAATTTCAAATAATGAGCAAATATGAAGAAAATCAAAGTATGTTTGAACTTCATTAACGAACAGAAAGAGGGCTAAATGTTTCCAATAAACTGTTTGCTGCAAATTTGCTGAATACCTAAAGCAGCTCTGTCCATTCCAGCTCAGGTTCTGAAGTGCCCAAAGCCACGAAATTCTCAGTGCTGGAATGGCAGGAGCAGCCGGAGCCCGCTGGGCAGAGCTGATGGTGGTGCCTGTGATTTCTGGCGATAGGGGTCTTAGTCAAAATCCCAGGGAGACTGTTCCACTTCCAGGTGCGGGCAGGGACATCCCCTGGGGGAGGGCAGCGGGGACAGCCACTCGTGCTGCTGGCCTCGGCAGCAGCCAGGAAAGGGAAGATAACGTCCTGGGCTTGGGAGAAAACAGAGCTTAAAGGAGGCTCCCTGAGGGGTGGGGAACCACCTCGCATTAAAAAGGATGGTTCCCATGGCATTTGTGTGCACTGCAAAAGACCTAATTAGTATTTATTTGGTTTAATTTGTTGTGTACAGGAGGCTGAGCAGGGCTGTTGCCAGCTGTGTGCGGGCAGAGCTGGGACACCCAGCCCGGAGCAGCAGCCGGCTGCGTTTGCCAAGGCAGGCGGAATTTCAGCGAGCTGCGTTCTCATTCTTCAGGGCTGGAAATCTGATCTTGGTCACGGGCTGGCTGCTCAGGCCTTCCCCGACGGACAGACGGATGGGGAAGGACAGCTGAGCCCCCCACCTGCCCCCTCCGAGCTTAGCGCCGGCTCAGGGGTGCCCTGCGAGGGGCTGCGTGGGTCTCCAGCTGGTGGCTGTCTCCGCTGGGACCCTCGGCTGTCACCCAGCGCCATCCCCGGCTCCACAGCGCCGACAGCTGATTAGCTCGCTAATTAAAGTAAATAATGATGGCAGGGTAGGGGTATGCATGAGATCCCTACCACGAAGGGCGTGTTTCACGTACTGTATCACGTAGCTCTGACGCAGGGTCTGGGCTGTGATTGCTGCTTTTCCCTTTGGACGTGGTGCCTGCCTTAACTTTAATGCATATATGTTCCCTGGCTGCAGGAGAGCTCGGTGCCCTGGGTGGCAGTCACGGCTCAGCTGCAGGAGGGTCCTGGATGCTGCGTGGAGAACCAGGGAATCACAGAAACACTTGGGTTGGAAACCAAAGGCCGTGGGCAGGGGCACCTTCCACCGGACGATTTTGCCCACAGCCCCTTCCAACCAGGTCTTGGACCCTTCCAGGGATGGGGCACCCACAGCTTCTCTGGGCACCCTGTGCCGGGGCCTCCCCAGCCTCTGAGTAAAGAAATTCTTCCTTACATCTAATCTAAATCTTTCCTATTCGTTTAAAACCATTTCCTCTTAGCACTATCCGCCCAGGGAAGAGGAGTGTCAGGCGAATGTACAGGGACAGCTGTGGGCAGCAGTTTTCTCTGGGATCCTGCAGTGTTCCCCATTGGTCCCAAGCCTGGGTCTGTGACCCCAGCTCTGCCCAGTGCCTGGGTGTCTGTCCCCAGGCTGCTGCCCCGCTCTGCTCCTTCACCAGAGCTGGGGTGATGGCAGTGATGTCTCCTTGCTCCTCGTGGCTGGCTGGCTCCAAGTGGCACTCCTGAGTGTGTCACATACGGGAGCAGGTCTTGCTTTAAAGGCAGCTCCTCCAACAGGTGGGGTGCTGTCCCTCCCCAAGTGCCACCCTGGCTTTCAGGGGTGACTCATGTCTGCAGAAACACAAAATTTCCCCAAATGCCCTCAAACAGGAGACAAGTCTCTTGGTCTTGTTTAAATCACCTGTAAACAAGATGAACCCAGGGAACAGATGCACCTTTTACTGTTAATAGGTTAAAATTATAGATGATCACAAAATAACAGTGTACTGAATGCTTAGCTGATGTAAATTATTTTTTCCTCAATTTCATTCCATTAGCCACCAACCATTTACCCCAGGCAGAGCTCTGTCCCAGGGAAACACCTGAGCTGGATGTGGAGCAGCAGGTTGGGTAAGTGCTGGCTAAGATAGAACTGCTGATGGGCTGAGATGAGATGAAGTGTGAAAATCAGAGGGACTGGGAGATGGAAGATGCTACCTGTCATATTATCTCTATTTCTTAAAAAGAAAGTCAGAAAGCTGTTTCTGTCTGATTTGTGGTCTTCTGTTCAGGGTGTCACTTGCTCCAGGACAGAATTTGGCCTGCAGAGCAGCGAGGAAAGTTTGCAGCATTGGCAACAACAATGTGTGATTCAGGAGCGAGCCCTTAAACAAGATTACTACTCATTTTACCAGGCACAGCTATCCATTATGGTTAATAAAACACTGCATAAGAGATTCTCAGCCTGATCCATACAATATATCTTGTGGACCAGCTGGGCTCACTTTTATCCTGAGCCTCATGATCAGGATATGTTGGCATCAGCAGACACTGAGAGATTGGTACCTGATGGCATGGACAGCCAAGATCTGCCTCTTCCTCTCCAAAGGGATGAGTGATGTGAAATGCTGGATGGGTACTGCTGCCACCTCCCTACCATGTCCTTCTCTGAAGGACAGGGTCCATGTTGGCTGTGGTGGCACTTTGTCCCAGGGTTCTGGGGAGAAGGAAGGTCCTCCCCAGGCTGGGCACCCTGTACCCCTGCTCCAGGGCAGGTGGGTGGCCTCTTGAGGGACCGTGCTTTGTGCTTTTGCCCTGCTGGAGCTGCAGCTGCTGTTTTGGGTGCCCAGATGGGGATGTCTCATCATCCCAGAGCAAATGAGTTCTGCAGGCTGGGGAAGGGAGGAAGACCAGCCTGGGCTGCAGAAGAAAGGCTTGGTCATGGCACTCCTGCTGGGAATGAGGCCCAGGAACTTGTTGAGGAGGTGGACCTGATGCAGGGGTGGTGACAAGGCTGCCTCCACCTGCCTGTGCTGCTCAGCAGCCTGTGTTGCAGGAGGACAGAGCCAGCAACCCTGCCTGCACGCTGCCCTTTGCATCCAGCGTTCCACCTGTTCTGCCAGGCGCTGGGAACAGCTTGAGGAGTGCCGGGGCAGCGGCAGGAGCTGGTCCCTGCCAGGATGCTGTTATCCCACAAATAAGGAGCGAGCCCTTGCTCTGCAGCGTGCTGGTGGCTGGCTGGGGGGTTCTGCTCCAGGCCATCCATCTGGCATCTTTTTGAGACACTGTACTCATTTTTTCCACCATGCCAAAACAAATCCTTGCAGACTATTAATCACTGGCTTGGAACAGCATCCACCCAGGTTCAGTTGTGATAAGATATGCCAGCCCTTGTCTGACATCGTGTAGCCATTTCAAGAGGACATAATTACAGCAATTGTTAGGCATTTTTCTAGCTTTTCCTGCCTTCTCTCACAGGTAATGTTATGTGACGAATCACTTTCCCTGACATCCCCCGCTCGGCTCAAACACCACTGCTCGCCCGGCTGTGCTGTGGTGCAGGAACATCAGGCTCGCTGCAGACAGCGCAGGTGGGGAGCCATAACGTGTGAATCTCAGTTTGACGGGTGAAAATGACCCACGTGGCAATGCTGGGGGAGAGCTGGGGCTTTGATGGGTGCATTCTGCAGCTTCCCTGCGTCTGCAGTTGCAGAAGTGGCAGGGGATGCCGGGGAGGAGGGAAGTGCCAATTGCCGGGTGTGGGATACGGGCAGGCAGCGTTGAAAGGCCAAAGCGCGGGATGCTGTGAAGTCACAACCAGTGAGGAACCAGAGCCAGATTCCCTGCTGTGGGCACTCCGGTGGGATGGAGCTGGAGTCTGGTCTCAGCACTACGGCTGCTTCTCAGCTGGTGTTGGATCTCCATCGGCAGCTCCGGAGCCAGGACAAATTGCACCAGCTGAGGAATGCTGCCGAAATCCCCCAGCTAACGTTCAGCGCTGCAGCAGGAGGCTGTATATCCCAGAAATGTATCCTGCCTGTTGGTGTGCTGGGCGGGAGGCTTGTGGCTCAGGAGTAAAGGCAGATGAATGTTTGGGAGCTGTCAACATTCTGCCAGTGCCAGGTATCCAGTTTGTGCCAGAAGATGGAACAATTGCTGTGTCTCTGACCCCTTGCATGGGGTCAGCAGCAGACAAAGTAGCATGGAGGAATAAAGGGGGAGAGAAGTAGAAAGAGAAATGCAGAACAAGTGATTTAGCTCCACTCATGACTGTTCTGAAGGATGGGATGGGTGTTGCTGGAGTGGCTGCGCAGAGTTGGCTGAGCTCTCTGTGTTATCTGTGGAGCCGTTCAGACTCAGACACTGCACTGCTCTGTTTCACTAAATCACTGTCTTTCCCCCGGTGTCTTTATTCCCCGACCTTCACCATCTGTTTGTCCATGCGGGGACCTGGAGACTGAATTAAGATGTGCTATTTGTAAGCAGGCTAGAAAGAGCAGAGATTGTCCCATCACCTGGGATAACCTTCCCCAGCAGGCGGGTCTCCTGCAGGGAGAGGTTTGGTTGCCTCTTAATTCATCCGTGGCATCGCTGCCTTGTAAAGCCTGGGGCCGTCTGTTCCTCACCTGCGAGGGGACAGCACGCAGGGTCTGCACCGCGGGCAGGCGGCCAGCGCTGTGTGGAGAGCAGGTCCAGCAGGAACTGCCCGAGAGCTGCTCCCCGCGCTCCCGGCTCGGCCCCTGCACGTGCCAATGTCACACGTCCCAGTCTCCTTGTGCTTCATTTTCTACCCTCCCTCTTCTCTCCCCCTCGCTTTTAATCTTTGCTTAACTTGTTGTGCAGGCAATTGCAGGGCATTTAGTGCACGGTGATGTGTGTTTGGGGCCTGAGCTGGAAATACGGCTCATTATCTGGAGTGGGTAATATTAAGCACTTTTCTCTGTTGGCCATTTGATCACAAGGTTATCCTGTTTGATGGTTTTATACCCTGGAATTGATTGCATGGGAAATATTTAGCCAGCATGGCTGGAATGTGTGTCTCCCCACAGGCTGCCAGGTGCAGGTGAGCTACTGCACTGCGGGGAGCCACTCAGGGGGTGATCAGCAGCCCTCTTCAGACCTTCAGGTCATCTTTTCTTACAAGATATGGGACTAAATCAAGCAAGCTGCACAGTGTTTTGGTGTGATCCTGCAGCAGCCAGCGGGACACAGCCCAGTGAGGCGGGGAAAAAGGCTGTATCATTTACTGCAGCTCCCTGAATTGTGCAGCATTTTTTGCTTCACGTCTCAGATCCAGGGAGACCTTAGAGCACCTTCCAGTACCTAAAGGGGCTAAAGGAGAGCTGGAGAGGGATTTGGACAAGGGCATGGAATGACAGAGCATGGGGAAATGGCTTCACACTGACAGAGGATAGATGTAGGTCAGAAATCAGAAAGAAATTCCTCCCTGTGAGGGAGGTGAGGCCCTGGCACAGGGTGCCCAGAGAAGCCATGGATGCCCCATTCCTGTGAGTGTTGAAGGACAGGTTGGACAGGGCTTGGAGCAACCTGGGATAGTGGAAGGTGTCCCTGGCCGTGGTGGGGTTTGGAACTAGATGATCCTAAGGTCCCTTCCAACCCACACCGTTCTGTGATACTGGCTGCCCTTGCCTTGCTGTTGCCCCGTGCAGGCTGCTGACAGGCAGCCGCTTCCCAGCTCCTCGCTGTGCCTTGTGCTGCTTTTGTTCACACATGATGTGCCTGCCTGGCTCCTCAGGTACCTTCAGAAAGCACCATCTGATTATTCCTCCCCTTTCCCCACGTTGTGCTGCCAGGCAGGCTGTGTAAGTTGGGAGTGGGTCCAGCGGGCTTCCTATGGACCGACACCAGTGTTGGAGCAGAGAATTAGCCCTGCACCTGTCACTTTTTTAATATAGGCTTTAAATCTGATTATGACTGCCTGTCTGGCTCTGCATTATGTGCTTCATGATTATTCAGCATTATGTAATCTTTGATAAAAGATGCTGCATCGCTAAAAGTGAATTAAACTATTGAGTGATAGGAGTTTATCGAATTCCTCAGAGTGATGTTGTCCTCTCTTTGGCACTTTAACCTCTTCAGTGGAAGGAGTGTGCCAGACGCTGCCCTTGCTAACAGCCAGGAAACCCTGCTGACTTGGGTGGAATTGCAGGAGCACAAATAAAGTTAGATTTCAGCTTAGAAAGACAGTTTTTTATAGTCTAAAGACTCAATATTTTACAGCAGCGGTCTCTTATCTGCATTATGTGCAAACTGCTAACAGAGTTACACAGACAGATGTCTGCAAGTCCTGAAGATGCTCAATAAAGTTTGGCTTTCAGAGGGCTGATGGGCAGAGCTGGCCGAGATCTGCTCACTCCAAACCCTCTTGAGAATGGGCACTGAATTCCTGAGAGATGAAAGAAAAAAAAGTGTTTAAGCTGAATACTTTGTCTTATTTTCCAAACACCCCCCTGAATATAAAAACTTGTATTTTTCTCCGTTTAGGGCTTCCCTTTCTCATCACACAGTAGATGTTTCATGACTGAATGGTCTAGGGATTTTGCTCTGAGTTTTCCTATTTCTTCATTTCCTTTTTCTGTGCTACTGGTTTTTTCTTTTTCTACTTCACTGTGATATTAGAAACATTGCTAGGGGAAGAAAAAGCACAAACCAAAACTGTAACTCCTGACACCAGATGCTTTGAAAAGCTTTCAAGTTGTGCAGAACTGGATAAGCAAAGAAAGGAAAAAATAAACCTACATCATTTCTTTTACTTCACCTAGTAGCTAAAAGGAAAAGGTGCTGGAAAGGGGAAAAACAACACTTCAGAACTGTGAAATTAAAAGAAAGGTTCTGAAAAATTAAAAAGATAAAGTTCCTCTTTGATGTTTAAAACAAATTTCAAATTTTCCAACTGTTTTGTGCATGTTCTCTCCAGTTCTGCAGAGAACTGGGGTGCTGGGGTGTGGTGTGCTCCTCCCTGGCTCTAGCAGAGGATGAGTGGTGGCTTGGCTCCCAGCAGCTGGTGCAGGGACCTGTGGGAGCCTTGGCTCTGGAGGGGTGCAGAGCACGCACTGAACCCCCAGCCCACCATCCTCTGCAGTCCCACATTCCAGGAGAGGCAGGGACATGAGCAGGAGATGTCTGTGAGCAAGGGCCAACCCCCTGCTTGTCCTTTTCCCTCATCCCTGCACAAGGAACGTTTAATAAAACCCCCGGGCTTGCCAGCCCGCTGCTACCACAGTTTTAAATATCCATGTTTCAGATGCTGAGATTTACTTTTTGACAGGGATGAGAGAGACAGCTATAAATGCTGGGCTGGAGAGGAGTCATCACATTAGTGCTCAAACAAAGGGCAGCACCACTCACTTGTACTTCAAAGCTTTCCTTATTCTACAGTGTGGGCAGATCAGGATCTCTGTTCCGTGCTGCCCAGACCTAGCAATGAGGTGGGTGAGTGACAGGTCGTGGTGCCATCCTGCTCCTCAGCCTCCTCCTGTGGCCCCCGGACCCCCAGCCTGCTGCTGAGGGGCATCAAGCTGGCTCCAAGGGGGGATGATGCAGCTCCCCGGTGGCAGCATGAGGTGGTGCTACAAAATGGGCTTGCAGGGAGAGCTCCTGCAGGGGGTTTGGCCAAGGGGACATGGGGACCACCATGTCACCAGCTCCCTCCCAGCCAGGCCACCAGGCAGGGATGCTAAGGGCATCATCAGGTGCATTGCAGCAGGAGTGCTGGGCTTTGGATAAGCTGATTGTGTTGCAAGGAGCGGAGCGAAGCTTTTAGATTTCAGAGCCAACGTGTGGCATCTTTATTAATGTGCCTACTTGAGTTCCCTGGGACGCGATGTTTTCTCCTTACCCTGGCCATCCATCTGAACTGATAATAGGACTATTAATCCATTTTGTTGACAGCACGCACAGACCTCCAGTGAGGCAGGAGATGGGGAAGAGGTGGGGCTGCAATCGATGCTTGTTTTGTTCCAAAGGGATCCCATCACAGCCTCTGACAAACTGAGCATTAGCTGGAGGTGAAAAGATGTTAACCAAGGTTACAGGTGATGTGCAGCTGGCCAGCTGTGGCCTGGCTTCTCCTTGGCCAACTGGAAATCATCCTGCAGAAAAGCATTGAGAGATGAGATGTTCTACAGAAGCCAAACCTGGAGACCTTGTGCTCCAGGGCATGACACGCTGTTCAGGTTCCACACTCAGCAACCTCATACTGGTTATGAACCCACCTCTAATCCCCCTCCATACCCATACAGAGGTGAAGTTTCTCTGATTTCAGGGCCTTTTCAGCCCTGCCTGGCTATGAGGTGACTGGCACAGCATACATCATGTCAGTGGTTTCCTTCATAGCAGCAGAAATACATATATGCAATAAATTAAAATAGGTGTGACAGATACAGAAAGATTCCAGTGGAAAATGATCTGGGAAATGAGGTGCATCCCTGCCCAGCTCTTGCTACTCTGCACGGCCCCTGCCAGTAGCTGATCCCAGGCGCCTTTATATTCAGGCTGATCCTGTCTGGTTTTAAATATCTCAAGCCACAGAACTTTCTCCCTCCAGGGAACCACGTTGCAGCCTCATAATTTTCGCTGTCAGCAGAGGGGATTTTTTCCCCTGTGACATTCAACCTAAATGCTCCATTTCTTCATTTCCTGTCATCCCTTCTGGTGATGCCCCTTGTACTCTATTAAATAATTCCTTCCCTCCCTCTCTATTTACTCCAACCAGATCTGTAAGGCTCTTAGTTTGTCTCCCCATGGACAGCTCTTAACCAAGCAATATATATATTTAAGCCTTTTAATCTTCTTTCAGAAATCAGTCTCTCCGTGCCTTTGATCATTTGTGTGGCTTCCCTCTGAACTGCCGCCAACACGTCTGTGCCGAGGGAGCCCCGAGCTCCGGCTCCAGCCGCACCTGAGCCCCGCAGCGCCTCCCTGCCGCCCTCGGAGGCGCGGGACCCGAACGCCAGCGGCTGACCCGTCCCGGCTGCCCTTGTGCACAGCACTCTCCTGCGTCCCCCTTGCTGACCCCTGGCCCCAGGCCTTCCTCTGGGGCGTTGCTCTGGGTCTTGGCTTGGCTTGGCTCAGCCATCGCTGCCTGTCCTGCTGTCGCTCCTATTCGCCTTTGCGTCCCAGCCGTGCTCGCTCACATCTGTCCAAGGCACAGCTCCTTTCGCTGCTTCCTGCCCATATTTCTAATCTCACTAGGCCCTTTTTGTGTTAATTTTCTATGCTTGCTGGAGCTCACAGCACCTCCCAGCATAGCATCATCTGCCAAATTCATTAATGTGTAGTTTACTCCCTCTTTCCAGGTCATTAATGAGGGTATTAAATGAGAGCAGCCCTAACCTAGATCCCTGCAGTACCCCATAAACACCTCCCCCTGCTTCTAATTACCCTTTGTTTATGATCCCTCAGCCAGGTTTTCAATCCACATGACACAGTTCAAGTCATCAGAATTAATTTTTTTCATGGAAGACTTCGAAAGGGCTTTGCCCCCTCGTGCCGCCCCCACCTGCCGCCCCCCCCGCCATGTCCCACTGCCTCTCCCCCGTGTGTTACAGTGACCTACGCTGCTGCTTTCCGGAGAGGAGAAGGAACACCTGGCAAAGGCTTTTTCATCTGCCGGCTTTTGTCCCACTAGTGCAGGACACGGCAGCGGAAGCAGAGGGGCCCTGCGTCCCTCCAGTGTCCTCCGGGAAGGAGGGGCGTCCCCTCGGCTGTCCCTGGGTACAGTGTCCCTCCCCCGACGGGTGGCATCTCATGGGGTGGTGTCCGTGGAGGGACGGAGTCAATGGACGGATGCTGTCACGCGGGATGGGATCACGGGGACGGTGTCTCCGAACGGATGCTGTCCCAGGGATGGCGACCGTGGACGGATGCTGTCCCTGGCGGCAGGCGGTATCCCGCTCACCCTCTGCGGGCCCTCCCAGCCGTGCGGGGCCCTGTGCCGGGCCGTGCCGCCCGAGGAGCCCCGCCCGGGCCGGGTGTCCCGGGGTCCCGGGTTCCCGGTGCCGCCGTGCGCGGCCGGG
>VXAD01013705.1:175484-227353 GCA_013399195.1 Dicrurus megarhynchus | reverse complement strand
GGGCGGAGGGGGCGGCGCGGCGATGGGGGCTCTCCCGGCGCTGCTGGGGGCCGCCTTGCTGTGGGCCGGCGCCGGGGCCCTCGTCAACCTCAAGTACTCGGTGGAGGAGGAGCAGCGGGCCGGCACGGTGATCGCCAACGTCGCCAAGGACGCCCGGGACGCCGGTTTCGTGCTGGACCCCCGGCAGCCCGCTGCCTTCCGGGTGGTCTCCAACTCGGCCCCCCACTTGGTGGACATCAGCCCCGGGTCCGGGCTGCTGGTGACCAAGCAGAAGATCGACAGGGACCTGCTATGCCGGCAGAGCCCCAAGTGTGTCATCTCGCTGGAGGTAATGTCCAGCTCCATGGAGATCTGCGTGATCAAGCTGGAGATCAAGGACCTAAACGACAATGCGCCCAGCTTCCCCACCGACCAAATAGAGCTGGAGATCTCGGAGACGGCCAGCCCTGGCACCCGGGTGCCACTGGAGAGTGCCTATGACCCAGACTCGGGCAGCTTTGGTGTACAGAGCTACGAGATCACCCCCAATGACCTCTTTGGGCTGGAGACCAAGACACGGGGTGATGGGTCCCGTTTTGCTGAGCTGGTGGTGGAGAAGAGCCTGGACCGTGAGACCCAGTCCCATTACAGCTATGTGATCACAGCGCTGGATGGTGGTGACCCGCCCAACTTTGGCACAGTGGAGCTCAGCATCCGCGTCATCGACTCCAATGACAACAACCCGCTCTTCGAGGAGCCAGCCTACACCGTTAGCGTGCCTGAAAATGCTCCACCAGGGACGCCGGTCATCCGCCTCAATGCCTCTGACCCGGACGAGGGCACCAACGGCCAGGTCCTCTACTCTTTCCACAGCTACGTCTCTGAGCGGGCCCGGGAGCTCTTCCAAATCGACCCCCAGAGTGGCCTCATCACGGTGAGCGGTGCCATCGACTATGAGGAGGGTCATGTGTATGAGCTGGACGTGCAGGCCAAGGACTTGGGGCCTAACTCCATCCCTGCCCATTGCAAAGTGACCATTAGTGTCCAGGATGCCAATGACAACCCGCCCCTCATCAACCTGCTCTCTGTCAACAGTGAGCTGGTGGAGGTGAGCGAGAATGCCCCACCGGGGTACGTCATTGCCCTGGTGCGGGTCTCGGATCGCGACTCCGGGGCCAATGGGCGGGTGCAGTGCAAGCTCCTGGGCAATGTGCCTTTTCGACTCCAGGAGTACGAGAGCTTCTCCACCATCCTGGTGGATGGGCGGCTGGACCGGGAGCAGAGGGACCAGTACAACCTCACCATCCAGGCCAGGGACAATGGCATCCCTTCCCTGCAGGCCACCAAGTCCTTCACCGTCAAGATCACCGATGAGAATGACAACCATCCCCACTTCTCCAAACCCTATTACCAAGTCATCGTGCAGGAGAACAACACCCCAGGGGCCTACCTCCTCTCAGTCTCAGCCAGAGACCCTGACCTGGGCCTCAATGGCAGCGTGTCCTACCAGATCGTGCCCTCCCAAGTCAGGGACATGCCTGTTTTCACCTATGTCTCTATCAACCCCAACTCTGGAGATATCTATGCTTTGAGGTCTTTCAATCATGAACAGACCAAGGCCTTTGAGTTCAAGGTCTTGGCAAAAGATGGGGGTAATCCCTCTCTGCAGAGCAATGCTACTGTCAGGGTGATCGTCCTGGACGTCAACGACAACACGCCCGTGATCACGGCCCCGCCGCTGGTCAACGGGACGGCGGAGGTGTACATCCCCAGGAACGCGGGGGTTGGCTACTTGGTGACAGTGGTCAAGGCAGATGACTATGATGAGGGTGAAAATGGCAGACTTTCCTATGAAATGGTGGAAGGAGACAGAGGATTTTTTGAGATCGACCAGGTCAATGGAGAGATAAGGACCACCAGAGCCTTCGGGGAGAACGCCAAAACAGCCTATGAGCTCATCGTGGTGGCTCATGACCATGGAAAAACATCTCTCTCGGCTTCTGCCTTGATTTTGATATACCTGTCTCCAGTCCTGGATGCCCAGGAGTCCATAGGATCTGTAAACCTCTCCTTGATTTTCATTATTGCCCTGGGGTCTATTGCAGCCATTCTTTTTGTCACCATGATCTTTGTGGCAGTCAAGTGCAAAAGGGATAACAAGGAAATCAGGACCTACAACTGCAGGTAAAGATACCTTTGTTTATGTGCACCTGCGGGTCTGCTTTGATTTTTGCCATCGCAGTTACTTTTGCATTTGCTGCTGTATACTTGGGGGTGGTGAAGAGGGGTGGGTTTGCCTTAGGAGCAAAAGTGACGTTCCTGTCCCCGTAACGAAATTTCTTGCAAAGCTTTAAGAAATTGTTCTCTGTGAGGAGAGCAGAAATCCCTGCCGAGTAACGAATCGACTTAATTGTGCGGCTTGACAATCTGTTGCAGCATCCCTGATTTTCCGTGCTCCATCACAGGAGAACGGTTTTATAGGGGCATGGCTGGTTCCCGTGGGCAGCCCCCCGTCCCCAGCACAGTTCCCCGGGCTGGTGAGGGGGGAAAGCCCCCCAGCCACCGCAGCATCCCCGCAGCAGACGGTGCGAGCGGCGCGGTGGCATCCCCGAGCCCTCGCTCGCCGTTCAAAGGAGCTATTGTGTGCCCGCTGCGGCTCCTCGCCACGGCCAGCCGTGGGGCCAACTGCATGGAACAGTGGCAAAACCCCCCCGGCCGCCCCCGATGCGCAGCTCCAGCACCAGGCATGGCCGGCTGGGCCGGAGAGATGGGGCCAGGGAGGATTTTTGCAGCGCTGTGTCATTTTGCCCTGGCTGGGTGAGTGCTCCAGGGTCCGAAATGCCGGAGGGGAGGTCAGCCCCGTGCCTGGAGCCACTGAAAGGCTGATAGGGGAAATCCAGTCCCCTGAATATGTAACAGCCTGGCGATTATTGTCTCTCTTTTACTATTCTCTGTGTTACACAAGTTAGGAGACAAATGCTAACCACACATGAATATCAATCAGATGCCATAAAAGAGCAGCTGCAATGCCTCATAAATGGTTTAATCCTGTTACCAGTGAAATAGCCATGACTTCTCCATTCCTTCGGCACCGAGTCGTTTCAGAGAGGAGGGATGGAAATTAATTTTGCTCTACCTTGGAAACGCACGCTCGCCCCTGGCAATTCAGCGGCGCGGGGGGATGTGCGGTCTTTAAAGTTTTATTTACGCAGAAATAATGCCGGAGAGTTGGGGCATTGTACCCCTTTTTCACAGCGTAAAGTGCGTATATAAGCCTTTTTGCTCGATGGGGGAAAAATCATCTGCAAATAAAGGTCGGTCTGTGCTGTATTATGGGATGTCTAGCTTCAAGTGAAAGCTCATAGACCAGATTTCTTGCCAGCTCGGCCCATTAAAAGAGGATAGGACCTGAATGGATAAAAATCATGTTGTGGTGGTGCCCCTAACAGCTTCTCACATACGTATAAGCCGTGGGTTTACTGTGACGGCTTAGGGATTAATGAAGTGCGGTTTAATTAAATAATTGGTCAATAGAGAAAGGACAGCAAAATGAATGCCTGCAGGAAATAATTGGGCTCTCGCATTGCCAAACTTAAACATTTAGGTAAACAAAACAATTAAAGCTTCATCAAGCATTGTTAGACGAGTCAGCAGCATATAGATTGTTGGCACAACAGAAATCCCTGCCTTCCTCTGATTTATTTGCACACTCAGGGGGTGCTCAGACTGTTATCAGTGTGTGTCTGAGCAGAAGTCAGCTGCAGAGGTGGGAAAGCACCAGGCTGGCTCAGCAGCAGCAGTGACCATGGGGCACCCTCTCTCCACGCCTTTAGGCTTCGCAGTGCCTTGTTTTAGAGATTCTTCACAAGAGCTGCTGGAGAGTCTTCAAAAAACGTGTTAATTTATGAGACACATATGAGGGCTGTTCGACTTAGTGGCATTTTCATTCTCAGGCAATTAGCTTTCTGGAACAAGAATATTTGTCCAATATTTGCCTTTCCAGATAAACTGTATTATTTATTCATCCCATTATTTCTGTTGCAGCTATTGGATTTTTTTCTTTCCTTCTTTTTTGTTTTTTTTTTTTTTAATGCTGTTATCATAACAAGAGGAGGAGCAAAATCCTGACTTCCAAATGTGTATTTCTGACTGTGCGTAGCATTCGATGTGCTTCCCTAGGAAATACTGCCCAGTGCTGTGCATGTACAAATTCATGGCAGGGACTGTTGTGCTCACTGTGGGAAGATGAGCCACAGTCACTCTGAGCCGAGCAGACCCAACTAATGCAAGGTGCAAATAATTTGTCATTATTTGCTTGGGTGGTGTTTTGCAGTAACTTTTTTCCTCTGGTGTTTTGCAGAAGGCAAACAAGGCACTTCATCAGTTCATTCTTTTGGCAGGTGGGAAGCGAAGAGGGAAGGAAAGGCAGAGAAAAACAAGCTTGCAGTAAAAAAAGGTCAAAAAGGATCATTTTTCTTTGCAAAACACACAGTTGTTGTTCTCTGATTTCTAGAAGGTGAAAGCATCTCCCAGTAGAAGGGGATGTGCGTGTCAGGGTGAGGGAGGAATGGAATTCAATTGGAGAAAAGATCAGGTATGATCAGGAGACAGTCAAAACACCAGCAGTTTAGATAAAGCATTAATAAACAAACAGCCTTTGGAGTGTGAAAGAATTGAGCTTGCCAGCTAGGACTGCTTCTGGGTCTGCTGTATTTACTGCTATGGAAAATGGACTGGGAAAAAAATCTGCTATTCGTTTTGAATTTTCATTATGGGGACCAAATTAAATCACTTTAAAAATCCTAATTATGTATGGAAATGAATGCAGGTACCCTTTTCAGTTCATGGATTTTACCATCTCCATTTTTCTCTTCTGCAGGCTGGACTTTACTTCTAGTAACTAAATATCAGCGATTACATACACTAGATCAAAACAGAAGCATTCTTCCTTCCTATTTTTTTACATATTTGACCTGAAAACATAATACATATGAAAATAAGCTGAAGACCGTGTTGGGCCACCAGACTCAAAACATGATGTAATGTGCATGACTAAGAAGCGTACACGGAAATGGGGGCCAAGCCCTCTGGGTTTCTGCATGGGTATTTAGCGGGGCAGGGTTTAGGATGCTCTCAGCTTCTCATTTTCCCTCTGTCCCCCAGAATTGCGGAGTACTCCTACGGGCATCAAAAGAAATCAAGCAAGAAGAAGAAAATCAGCAAGAATGATATCCGCCTGGTACCGCGGGACGTGGAGGAGACGGATAAAATGAACGTTGTGAGCTGCTCCTCTCTCACTTCCTCCCTCAACTACTTCGACTACCACCAGCAGACCCTGCCGCTGGGCTGCCGGCGCTCCGAGAGCACCTTCCTCAACGTGGAGAGCCAGAACAACAGGAACGCCGGCTCCAACCACATTTACCACCACACCTTCACCGGGCAGAGCCCCCAGCAGCCCGACCTCATCATCAACGGGATGCCGCTGCCGGAGGTGAGTGCGGGCAGGACTCCGTGCCGCGGGGTGTCGGGAGTGGGTTTGTGCTGGACTGCGTGCGGGACTGTCGGTGTCGGCGCTGCCAAAACGGGGTGCTGAGCAAACAGGCACTGGTGGCTTCTGTGAGCTGGACAGAGCACACTTCGTGTGCTGGACACCCCAGGGGGAGGCAGTGATGGAGGGTGGGCAGGAGGGAGCAGCAGGCACTCACTCACCTGTGGGTGCTGGGGCAGCCCTGATGTGTGGCCATGGGTGAATGTTTCATCCCCAGACACTGCAGAGACCCTCAGAAGTGCCCAGGTGGAGATGGGCCAGGCCAGGCTGCCTCTGTGTGTCTGGGAGGCTGGAGGTGGCTGCTTTGCAGGTGGCTTCTGAGTGTGGCGATGCTCAAGGGAGGAGACACTTGCCTTCATAAAAGTTTTTTTAAAAGGTTGTTGAAAGTGGTGTTGGTGGCTGTTGCTCTGGAGGCAGCTGGGGATGCAGACAGCGCAGGATGCTCCGTTGTGACCACCTGCACACCTGGCCCGGTGCTGTCCCTTCACTGAGCAGGACCCTGGCTGGCATGGGAGGGATGTGTGGTACCCGCCGAAGGCAGGGAAAGGGGCCGCTCTCATCCACACCATCCTCATCAGTTTCTTCTAATTCTTCGGCTTTCCTGTACATCACAGGCATCATTTAATGTTGCTTGTTTGTCTCTCTTTGAATTATTGTTTGGTATTAAGCAAAACAATCAAAGGTTTGTCATGTTTCCTACTTTGAACAGAATAACAAAGCTGAAAAAGCAGCTGAAATATTTATGGCTCACTCTGTTTTGTGTTCAGCGTGCTGGTGTAAATGCAAAATGTTGCTGCTGAAGGCAGTGGAGCTGCTTCAGATTCATCCTGGTGCTGCAGAGAGCCGAGCCCAGCCCTCTGCAGGGCTGCTGGAGAGGGCTGGTGCCGGGGGCCTGGTCCTGCTGTGGTTGTATTGGCAGAATGCTCACTGAACGCTGGTGTTTAACTTCCACTGAGGCAGAACCAGCTCTGAGAGGTCGTGTACCAGAGTTGGCCCGTATGAGTGACCATTGCTGTTGGCATGCTGTGGGCAGTGGTCCTTGAGGAATTCCTGTCTTCCTGGAGCAGTGTCCTTTGGAGAGGATTCTGGAGTGCATCTCTGTCTGGTGCCTTGCTATGGGCACTGGAGCAGTGGAGCATCCTGTCAGCCTGTGATTCACTGCCACCAGTCACAAAATCCATCGCATGCTGGCACTATCCAGAAGTGCATGCCAGCAGTGGGAGGTCTCTGGTGCCGGGGAGGATGGAAGGACCATCAGGAACATCATAACTCAGCTGATAAAGTTAACGGGCAGCTGGAGGCAGAAGGCAGTGCTGCCCGTGCTTCTCTTTGATACAACAGCTGGGCTGGGGTCTCATGGAATGTGCCCTCCAGAGATTTCCCTGCCTTGTTCACCCTCTTGTGAGGGAGATGGGATGTTTATCCCTGTTGCTCCAACTCGCCCCATTTTTCCATCACTTGTGCAGGTGAGATGCACTGTGAAGAGCTGGTGCCTTGCCTGGAGAAAGAAGTTTGTCTCTTGTAGTGAGCAGCCGGAGTGTCAGTGGAACGTTTTCCCCCAGCAGCCCTGGGAGCTGGCAGGAGGGCAGCAGCAGCTCGCCTGTCCTCCGAAGGGACTGGCGGCTCTTGTGTGAGAGAAACGTGTCCTGGTGGGGATCTGCTCACTCTCTGGAGGTGCTTTTGGACAAAAGGGCAGGGTCAGGCTATGGGGTGAAGAAATCCTAACTGGATGCTGTTTGGAAGTTTGGTTTAGGGTGGGAATGTCTTATGTTTTTTGGCAGAGCCCCAGTGTTACGCTTCCAGCTGTTGCAGGCAGAGCTATCCCCCTGGTGGTGTGGGTTCTACAGGCTTCTAAAAATCCCAGTGACCTCTAAGAGTGAGGAGGTTCATTGGTGCTAGAGTGACAGCCCTGTCCTGGCACACAGGGTGACACAGAAACTCCACAGAAGTTGTTTCCATGGAGGAGCATGGCAGCCCTGTGCCCGCTGTAGCCCGTCACTGCCGGAGCAGGCGCCGTGGTGTGATGCTGTGGCTGTGCAGGGTGCTATTGGTACACCTCCAGGTGGTGAGGATTTAATAAACACAGTCCCTGCCCAGAGTTTACAGAGCCAAACCGTTCCCTGCAGTGCTTCCAGTGGCACTTTGTCTGGGCTGGTTTGAATCGCTTCCAGTGATGAAGCTGCCGTTGTTTCCCCTGGGAGGCTTTATGAGGTGTCAGCATTGGGGAGATATCACTGCTGCTCCACCTAGGAGTGACTTTTCCTGATGGGAAGGCAAAGCATCGGTTGATAACAGATAAAATACGAGGTAAATGTGTCTCTGGCAATGTCACTTGGCATATGATGGTTGTGGCTGGAGGTAAGCGGTTGCCTCTGCAGACACGCGCTGCCCCGGCAGCGGTGGGTTTGTGATGTAGCTGGTCTTTAACGTGAGCCTCATTTACTTTAACAGTCAGGAGCCTTGAAATAAAAGTCCCCAAGGATGGCTTGTTTGTGGAGCTTCAGGAAATGTTTCTTCTTGTGCGGTGGCAGGTCTCGGGGCTGGGAATAATTGGGTTTGTTGGTGCTTCCCATCTTTCCCTGGTGATCTGGGAGGGATTAAAGAGTGGTGTCTGTGGGGGCTGCAGCCCTGCTCTGGGGATGTAAAAGAAGTTTGAGACCACCCTTAAAAAGCTTTTGCCTTTGGGTGGGGCCGGGCTTGGCTGCCAGCTCTGCTTGTGCCGGGGCATGGCTGCCAAGAGAGCATCGGGAGGCAGTGGGGGATATCTTTGGGTGTTCTGGCCCTGCTGGGATTCAGTGGTCTCATGGATTCCAGGGTTCCACTTGGGGATGCCTGCCCACAGCCTCTCAGCATCCTTGTGGCTGTAGGCAGCGATGGCAAAAAGCGTTTGTGAGCAGCTCTGGTGATCGTGGCTGACAGCAGGAGGCTTGGCCCCCGTTTGGACTTGTTTTGCAGCAGGGAGAGTGGGACATGTTGGAGCTGCAAGGGCACTGCTGCTCAGAGGCTTTGCTGCTGCCGAGGGCTCCTTTTTATCTTCCTTCTGAGCTGGAGGAGAAGTTGGCTTTGAATCCGAAAGGGCTTGTTGTCAGGTTTTGCATGCATATTGCTGGGAGTTGTACCAGGAGATTAAAAATCAAAACTAATAGGAGCCATTAGGCAGCTTCCTTGATAAAAATGTGTGTTGCATTGGGGTGGTGTGGAAAGTGGTCTGAATGCTGAGCCTTTTAGGATCCAGGGGACATGACTTGCATGTAGAGTAGCCACCCTTGGGTAACACTTAACATTTCTGGATTTTGACTTGATGGTTTAAAAAGTAAACAGTATGTGTGTGATGGCTGTATTTGTGTTTCTGAGGCAGTTTTACATCCCAGATTTGTACTGCTTTGGGAAATGATGTTCATTTACTGCTCCAGGATGGGAAACGTACCCTGTTTGTGAGACAGCAGCTCACTCTGCCCCTGGGTCTCCCCTGGGGCCACCCAGTGGTGGCCAGTCCCAGGCAGGATCTGGCCTGTGAGAGGCGAGGAGGTGTGACATGGGACCAGGAGAGCCCTCTTTGAGAGGCTGGATGTCCCGAGGGGGAATTAGCACGGAGGTTCTTGAGTGACTCTCTCTGGGGGTCGGGGATGGCTCTGCTGTGGCAGCGTTGGGAAGGGAAGTGGCAGCAGTGACATGACCCTGTAAGCAGGGTGTGGATCAGGCATGCTCTTGCTCTGGTGCTGCTTTGGTAGGGCCCACTGGAGAAGCACTTCAAGGTGGAGCAGCCTCTGATCCAACAGGACCCGAGTCCTCTGGGGACCCGCACGCCCAACAGCTCCCAGAGCCGTGTCTGGCACCGGGGGGAACGTGGCGATCCGCCGTCTCCCGAGCTGATGGCCACCATCACTAAGATGGGGAATTACTGGTTTTAGTGATAATCCTGGTCTAATCCCCCAACCTTGATACACTCCCGCATAATCCTCACTCGCACTGATTTAGTTTGGGCTCCTCATGGCTGCAGGGATTATTTGAGGGAGCAACAGTTGCAGGATGAGGCCCTGTTGGTTTCAGATCTGCTTTATGCTACCTGGAAAACGTTCTCCTCACTGTGGGAAACGGTTTTCTAATCACAATAGAGCAATTTTCGTTTCAGGCAGCACCAGCAGCTTTTGCTCTGGCTATCTGGCGGTGTTAACTAAAGCACATTTCTACAACACACAAAGATTTTTGTTTTGTAAGAAATGAAATCAGCGTGGCTGTTTCTCTTTCTCTGTCATTTCTCTACTTGTCAATTCTTTCTTCCCCTCCAGCTTATCCTTCTCTTCTCCGCTAGCCTTAAAAAGCCCCCAAAGTGTCTGTTATAATCACATTTTGTGTGTTACAACCAGAATGAATGTACTCACTTTAATATGCTGGGTTTGAGGAAATCAGTTTCTGTCTGGTATAACAGACAATTTGTTATAAACCATGCCATTTAGAAGTGAAGGGCCTTGCTTTAGTGCAGCACTGGGGAAACGTCATGATATATAATTGGAAGGGATTTGGCTTGCTTCTGAGTAATGCTGTGTACAGAGCAGGGCAAAAAGGAAAAAAAGGAGATGATTTCCAGCCCAGAGAAAGTCTACGGTGTTGAGACAGGTCAGGCTGATGAAATAAGGCTTATTTTCAGGAGGGATAGTAATTAAAGCATTATCAGAGATGATGTTCGACTAGCGGGAAGGCTGACTTCGCAGCCAGCGTTGCCAGTCTTGTTTTCTCCTTGGGAGGTCACTGTAACTCAGCACTTTTTTGTGCCTGCGACGTGATGCGCACCGCGACGGGTAAGCGCAGGTCACAGCTCTGCTCGCGCCTTCCCGTGCCTGAGCAGCCCTGTCTGGGAGCCAGCCCCAGCCTTCGTCCTGCAGGAACCCCCCGAACGGGAGCGATGCTCTCAGCTTTACACATCCACTGGTTATCCCCTCCCTGGGGCAGCTCCTGGTCCCTGCCTGGGCAGCCAGCATCGCTCTGCATTGCCAGGGACCAGAGCTGGTGGGGTGGGGCCCCCAAACCTCCCCGTCTGCTGTCCCTGCTCTCTCCAAGTCCCAGCAGATCGCTCAGCTTAACTACTCCCAAAGCGTTTCGTGTATCGCTGTAGGTTCCCTGACCTCTCTGAGCGTTGGAGGCTGACATTATGGAAATCAGCAGCTCTTTATTCCATTCTGAGGTCAGCCTAACCAAATTACACATCTCTTAATATAATCGCTCCAAGCTGTTGTATGGAGAAATTCACTTGAATACCTTGCAACAGAGATAAATACGCCAGCTCCCATTCATGTTTAACCACGCCACGCTCCCTGGGTCTTGGGCAAGCCCTCAGTTCAACACTCTTTGGCTTTTCCTAAGATCATCAAATCATTTAGGTTGGAAAAAGCACTTAAGATTGAGTTCAGCTAAGAGCTGAACTTTGCCAAGTTCCCCAGTGAACAGCACATGTTTTGTGTTGGTGATTTGGGGCTGCCACCCTGTCCTGGCAGCTCTTTGGGCTTTCCAGCGGTTTTCTAGCCCATGGTAGGGTCGTGGTCAGGAGGGACCAAAGGGGTTTGCTCCAAGGGTCCATGGAGGATTAGGGCTGGTGTGGCAGTAGCTTGCTTGTGTTTGACAGCAAGGCCTGAGTGCTCCCGTGGATGCGATCTCACTGTTACAGATCACATACTGTATATTATATCTTGTACTTGTGGTACACTACACAGAATCACAGACTCTTTTAGGTTGGGAAAGACCTCTGAGATCATCAAGTTGAAACATTAACCTAACACTGCCAGGTTCACACTTGTGTCCCTATGCACACAAAAAGTGTGTATAGAATTATTACATACTGCACCTAATTATGTAAATGAGTATACAGTATGTCATATCATCAGATACATCTCATTTGTTTTTATGCTACTACTTTGGGTTTTATGGTTTGCTTTTACTGGAAGTGGAGAGGCTCTTGTTTTCGTAGAATCATAGAATGGTTTGGGTTGGTAGGTTCCTTAAATATTTCCTCTTGGAAAATTTGAATTTCTGATGCATATTTCTAATGCATAACTTGTGAAGTCTATAAAAAAAGCTTTTGCAACTATATTTACATGGCAGATAAGAATTTTCTTTTAAATTGGGAAAGATTTCTAGTAAGTTTTTTTAAAAATTTCATCTAAAGGGTAGTCTTGCATGGTACTTTGTGGGCTTTCTTACAGCAGTATCCAAGTGATCTGTGTTGTATTGAGTGGTTTGAACTCTGTGGTTTCTCCCTCTGATGTCCTTTACATATAGCACGTGCTCAGGCAGAGGCATCATTGAGGCCAAGTGCAGTAGCCTTTGAATAACCTTGTGTGCATCTGCTTGGCTGGGTGGAAGAGCTGTATTTTCCAGCTGCCATTTCCTGAAGTCCCTCCTGAGGGCTTTGAGCCAGAGAAGCTCCTCAGCCAGGTGCCCTTCCAGGCCCTTGGGCTCCTGCCCTCACTGACTGTGCCCTGCTCAGGTCTTTCCTAAATTCTCATCAGCCAGCAGGGGCAGAGCCCGGCCCACCCATTGTGCCCTGCCTGCTTCCATCCCCAGGCTCTGCCTGCAGGCTCTCCAGGGATGAGCCCTCCATCTCTCCTGGCAGCCCTCTCTCCCGACCTCTTGCCCGCTCTGGCAGTGGCTCCTGCTCTTGTGTGAGAGCTCGGATGGCCTTGCCCACTCCCTGTCTCCTGCCAGGCTGCTTGTGGGGCTGGGCATGGCCTTGCTTCAATAAATTTTTAGATATTGTTCCCAGTAGAGGCTATAGTTGAGTTCCAATCATTTTCTGTTAATTAAAAATACAGGATGGTATTATTTGTAGCATAAATAGTTGTAATCTCTGTACTTATAAGTGTAATTATAATTTAAATTAGAGCGTGTTCTGAATCGGCGATGGTGGGGTGCTCTGCAGGCAGTGCTGCCCTGGCAGGGCTGTGCTGGGACTTGTCCCCTGGGGCACCCCACAGTTGCAGTCCCCACTGTCCCCAGGAGAGCATCACCCAGGGCTCGTCAAAGGGACACTGAGGCTGTTGGCAGCTCCCAATTTCACTGTTCCTGCTGGGGCAGAGCTTGTCCGTGGCACCTGTAGGAGGGCTTGCTGGAGAAGATAGCACAACATCATTGCTTCAGTGTCTCCCTCTAGTTCCCTGTCTAAATTTGGAGGGAAGTAATGGCTTATGTCAGCTGGACAAGCGATTAGTGCTGAGCCTTGAGGTGTCCCCCTGTTTAACATGGAATTACAGTGAGTTCTCCTAGGTCTGGTGAAGGCTGGAGTGTAGCTGATGCTGCAGCTGGCAGGTGTGTGACAGGTACTGCACTTCCTACACCCTCTGATGGAACCCTGAGCACCCACAGGCAACTGCAGCACTGCTGCTCCTGACACCAGGACAGGCAGGTCGGTGATGAATGGTGTAGGTCAAAGTGTGTTGGAGCCCTGTAGATGAGGTCCTCATCTCAACACCCTGTTGAGACCTGGGCGTGAATCCTTCATGATTCTCACGGGGATCTGGAGCTTGTTGGCTGACACCATCTTTTGTAATGGCAGGTGTATGCCACAGGGCAGGTTTTAAAATTCCCGTGTTGGTGGATTGCATTAACCCATCCTAAGTCAGGTATGTAAAATTCCATTAAGCAAAACCCCTCTGGCATTTTCTCACCCATGCTCGAGCTCTGCAGGCTATGCTAATGCAGTGTGTTTGCTCATCTATTAGAAGGATGATGGCTTTAAAATAATAACATTTATCTTTGGCAGCAGACCTACAATAGTGCACACCGAGTACAATTTTGTGAAAGGCTCTGCAGATGTTGCCTCATTCAATCTGGGTCAAAAAGAGTGCTTGGAATCATAAAGGTTACAAAGAGATCAAATAATTCGGTGGTTTTATTGCTGAATAATGTACTTGGAAAATATCATTCACCGTTATTAGACTAAGTGAGTACAGAAAACACAGGACTCAATAGTCATTTCTCAGTATTGGCTGATTTTACTGTTTTTATAATGTAGCTAAATTCCCTGTTATTGATTCCAGCATCGATTATCGATCTGGAAATGTAAATGTAAGTGATGGTGGGAGCACACGGAAGCTGGACAGTTAGGGAATTAGGCTGCCTCTTCCCTGCCGTGCCTGTGTGGGCCACACATGCTGGGCAGACATGCTGTTTTTGGGGAGCTGTCAGGGTTTTGGGAGCTGTTTTCAAAAGCAAAGATGAAAAAACAGGAAAACACCCATTATGTGTGTTCTTTTCCATGCCTGAGAGCTTGTGTAAACTTGCTGAGATAAACCCAGATGGGCTGGGACGCCGGCACCAGGATGGGGCTCGGAGCCCGCGCCTGCGCCTCTGTCACCTGCTCCCTCCTGGACTTTTCATATTCAGATTCACATCTGGATGCTCTGGCAGGGACCCAGCTCAGGCGACATTCAGTAAGCAGATCCGCCTGGCTGTGGGCTTAGGCACAGCACCCGAACCTGTCTGCCCGGTGAAACTTCTCCAGGCATTCACAAGCGGTTCCTCTGCTTCCTTGTTCTGCCCCCAGCCTGGCTGTGTCTGGGGGAAATACCGCACTTGGGCTGAGAGCTCTCCCTGTACGACAACTAATTATGGGGATTGGGTTAGTGAGAGACCAAAGCTGTGTCCCATCCAGGCTCTGCGTCCCGCGGTGAGCCCGTGGACCAGAGCCGGCAGCATCGCTGTGGGAGCCACAGGCTCCTGCCGGGCTGGGGCTTGCTCAGCCACGCCATGGGTTCCTTAGTTTGGAAAAAAAAAAGATGAATTTTGGAATATGTTCATCTCTTGTTCTCTGCACTTAGTTGTTGTCAGCATTAATATGCCATTAACACATGCTCATTAGGAGGAGAATGATTGTACCCTGCAGAGTATGGGGGAAACCTTCATTAGGCACTAACATATTGAACTGAGCTGCAGACTTCACTTGGGAGAACTCGGGAATGTTCTGCTCGGCGTCAGGTTTCCCTAATTTCTCCTTTTGGTCTTAAAAAAGCACCTCATCTTCTGGCATGTACTTTTGGCTACAACTGGGGAGGATGTGCAGGCGAGCCTGGGCTCAGCCTGGGATCAGGGTCCAGTGCTGGAATCCTTGCGGGACCTCAAATCCACCTTCCCCCAGATCTAAGACTTCCTCATCAGCGCTTATTTTGCCGTGCAGAGAGGACACGAGCCCATGTCCCCCTCCAAGGGCTCTGTTGGCTCTTCGGGCTTAATGAGATGAATTCTTCACAGAGCTGGGAGATGCTCGGGGAACAGATTTGTTGAGAAAGGAGGTGTCATTTCTACATCCTCGCTTTTCACACTGTAACGACGTTTTAAGCGTTCATCTGGCCTTGCTGCCTCCAGTCTGAAGCCATAACCTGCCATGTGTGACAGGGCAATTGCTTGCCCTGGTAATGATTACAGCGGAGCCCGGCGTTGTTCCCTTGTTTGCTCGGCGCGTGGCAGCTCGAGGCATGTGCATGGTGCTCTCTTGAAGTCAATCAATAAGAATAATTGCAAGTTCAGGCGGATGTGAGGGAGGAGGGGGCCGTAGCAGACAAATATTTGCCGGTTAAGACCCTGTTTACGTGCAGATGCCTCTGTGATAGGTAACAAGGGATGGACAATAAGGACCGTATGTGGTATTTAATCAGAATTTATTCTAAATGGAGTGATTTCATAGATTTCCATGGAGCCGGCAGCTGTCCTCTGTATTACAAGTGAACGTCCTGCCTCTGTCCCTGCCCCACTGCCCTCTCTGCCCTGGGGTTTTGCAGGATTTTTCAGCGTGGGCACAGTGTGGTCCCATCCCCTCTTGCCTCTGTGTAGGTATAGCCAGAGGGAATCCCACAGATCAGTTTTCACCAGTAAACCTCAGCAAAGCTAAAATGACATTTCACTGGCCTGGGCTTGTTGTTATGAAGGTAAATAAGAGCATTGCCCTGTCAGGAGCACGGGAAGGTCCTGGAGGAGGTGGCTCCTTCTGAAGCCAGCAGCAGGCTCAGGAGGAACAGTGCTGGGCTGAGCAGTGCCTGCTGCCTGCAGGACAGTCACTGATTGCAGGGGTGTGCTGGGGCTGCAGCTCCTCGTGGAGAGACCCAAACTGCAAGTTGAAGGGCTTCTCCCTGCAAAGATGAAGACAGAGAGGGCTGGGACTGTCCACCCCAAGCTCACGTTGCCTCTGGTGATCTAACCCGCCTTTTGTCATTGATCCTAAACCTAATGGACGTATGCCAAAACCAGAGAGGTGATCCGTGATCATCTGTCCTTGACAGGGAGGCAAATGAGGTGGTGAGGTGAGATACCAACACTTGACAGGTCAGGCTTGGAAGCTTTTTGGTGCCTCCATTAGAGAACCATCTCCTGTGGTGGCCAGCCGGCCACTCCAGCGGTTGAAGAGGCAGGTTGGTGACTGTCCTACCTCAACCCAGCTCATGGTTATTTCTCCTCCGAGCTCCCTGACGTCTCCTTCTCATCCTGCCGTGCTGTCTGCAGGCAGAGCAGCCACAGGCTCCCATCTAGTCACATCTCTCCATGTTGGAGATGTGGCTGTGTTTGCTGGATGCTGTGTGACTCATGTAATCACCATGCGAAATGCATCATTCATAAACTGTTTAGCGCGACCTTTTGTACAGTAGCACTAATTATTATTATCACAGAAGCCCAGTAAACTAGACTAGTAATTATCAGGGATTTATTTGAATGGACAGCTAAGCTATTCTTGGCAAGTTAGTCAAAGCAGTTGTCATGACAGCCACACAAATGTGTTTTATGAATTGGGTTAATTAGGGTAATTAATAACTGTTGTTTTGCCCTTTTTAACAAGGTATTGCTGAGACACTGTCAAAAAATAGCAATTGTACCTAACAGAAATAGTCTTCTTTTAGCAGCAACCCTCACATCACAAAATAAAAGTAGTAAATACCTGTTGGGTTGTTGTTTCACGAAGAAATGTGTCATCCAACCTTCTCTTTGAGAAAAAGCAGGGGGTTAGAGGTTCTGTTGTAGTTTTTCTGCTGTGCTTCCCCTCCTGGGCCGTATTACCAAGAGATTGATCATCATCCTTATTGATATTATCATTATTTATTGTGATGCTGTGCTGCACCGAGCCGCTGTTGCGGAAAGGTCTCTGCCATGCCCGGCTCTGTGCGAGTGGTGAGGGCAGCCCCAAGGTGCTCCTGTCAATCGGAGCAGGCTCCACAAGGACTTAAAGCCAAATTTAAAGTTGTGACCATAAATTATAGCTGTTTTGCTGATGCATCGTCACCATCGTCATCAGGACAGCAGGTGCCAAACCGCCGCGTCCTCGCTCAGCAGAGCATCTGCTTCTTTTGAAAGGAGGGTTTTGCTGAATAAATGGATTTGGTTTTCATAGAATCGTGGAAGATCCTGAGTTGAAAGAGACCCACAAGGATCATGGAGTCCAACTCCTGGCTCTCTCCAAAAACAAAACCGTGATTGTCGTGGTTGTTGCTGATACTGAGTAATGGTGGTAACTAAAGCTCTTAATAACCAAATAGCACCAAAAAGCCTCAAAAGGAAAAAACCCATTGTCCCCATCTCAGAGAGCACCCTGGGCACCCTTGGCAGCCTCGTGGTGGGTTGCAGCCTGGGGTGGTGATGGTCCTGTCCCACACCAGTGGGCTGGGTGCTTTCCAGCACAGAGCACTGTCTCCCCAAGGACTGCAAGATTTGGTGCTGATTATTAAAAATGACCCAAGATTATGGATGCAACTGAGGAATATTACGTAAGTTTTGTAGAAAAATGACCTGAATAGATGAGTGAAGGCTCTGGCTGGTTCTCTAGCTGCACTGAGCTCTATTTATATCACCTCTGGGCTTTCGGAGCCCTCTTTTAACTAAAGCTCATTTGATAACGCATGTTTTTTAAAAAGAAAATAATAATAATAATAAAAAAAAAGGGGAATAAAAAAAGTAAGAAGGAAAGGGGGGAAAAAAAACCCTAAAGAAAAACACCTCTATGGAGAAGGTAGGGTTTTAATGAAGAAATATTTTATACTATTCTCCTACAACCTTAGGGCTAATAGCCTGGAACTGGTACTTTGGCTCCTTAAAAAGCCCAACAAGACAAGCCAATTACGGCCTCTGAAACATTTTTATTTTTAGTTCCTTGTAATAGCAATTTATCCTCGGCTATGGTACATTAACTGGAAGGAACAAGAAGTAGTAAGGTTTTGGCATCTTTGTAATAACCAACAGGCTGTGTTTACCAGGCTGTTAATAATGTGGGGTGGCTGTGGGCAGTGGAGAGGACAGCGTGGGGATGGAGAAGGGCATCCAGCTAGTGCCAGACAGAGATCCCCTAATGTGTGAACGCTTTATTGTCATTCATTTCCCTGCACTTTGTTCTGGGAGAACACAGGCTCCTGTTAGCTTGAATTCCTCAGTTTGCTGCTGCCCCGGTGCTGGTAGCACGGCTCAGAGGGGAGAAAGGGCTATTCAGAGGGTGCTGCTGTGCCCCAAGGATGCTGGTGCCAGCGCAGCACCTTTGGGAGGCAGTGGGTTCTGAGAGGGGCTGAGCTGAGCAGAGCCAGGCTTCACATCCACTCCCCACGCAGGGTGAGACAGCGATGGCAGTGGGAGGAAGGCCAGTCCTGCTCAGATTTGCTGCCAATCTCATGGCTGCAGGGCAATTTTGTGGGCTGGAGAGCTGTGTTTTTCTGCCCAAGTAGGGAAAAAAAATTAAAATAAGGGAAAACTGGTTTTGATAAAGAGTTTTGTTGTGAGTGAAATCCCCTCGAGGCTTCGAGTGGGAGCTGCCTGAGGCTATCCTGATTGCAAGCCTTCCCATACAATTCCAGATAGACAGTGTGAATGATAATACCATGAGCATGCAGGACAGTGTTTGTGTCGGTTTGATTATCTGCCAGTGCGGGGGGGATTTTAGCTGAAGCCAGGCAGGAGCTGCTGGTGCGGAGGTTCCACTCCAGAGCTGGGTCTGGTTGCCCGTGACCGTGTGCCAGGGCACGCGTGGGACCAGGTCTGGCCTCTGGTGAAGCCATGGGAGGAGACGTCTGGGGGGTGTGTAGGCTGGGGAGCTCTGTCTGCTTGCCCAAAAATCAGAAGAAATGGGGTTTGTCCTGGAAAACGGCACAGGGCCAAGGTCCCTCCTGTGCGCCCTGACTGCCCTGGGGATGCAGCCCGGGCATCCCATCGCTCCGATGTGCCGAGCTGGCAGCAGCATCTCACGCCTTCCCTATTTTTAACTCAGCTGCAATGATTTTTGCTTTTTGGTGGTTTTTTTTNNNNTTTTTTTTTTTTTGTTTTTTCTTTTTGCAGTGACAAATCTGTGATTTCTCCTGTTCCCTACAAAACACATTGGTCTGACCTGCCACTCCAGAAGGTGAATGACAGGGAGTTTTATTTAGCGCTAGAGATGGGAACATTTAAAAAAAGGTTTTTCTGTTATATTTGTTTTCATTCCTAATGGCAGGAGGCAGGGAAAGAACAGTTCTGAAAGGGTTTTTAACAAATCTCTAAGTCATGCCCCATCACCCTGGGGCTGCTGATTAGATCCAGATTGTTTTTTGCACTGCTTAGGGAGGGGTGTAGTCTGTGCTGGGAGCTGCACACATGGGTCCATTAAACATCTGAAACTCCCAGGTACAGGTGATGGGAAAGCCCCTTTTATTGGGTTTATTGGCTATTATATCCCTGCAAGGAGTTTTCCTTGCCATATCAAGGCAGGACCCCTGTGCAGAAGGCTGTGCCCCAGGGGGCTGGCAAGCTCAGCCCCCTGCCCATCAGTGGGCACATGGGAGGGAGGCATTGCCCTGGCTGACCCCAAATCCCTCCTGTCCCAGCCGGGGGGGAAGCACTGGGTGGCTGCCAAGCATCACCAGCCTCCTGGCTGCTCTTGGTCCGTGTGAGAACGTGTCTGTATGCTCCTCTCTAGAAAGCCTGCTCCACTTTTGGATCAGTATTTCACTTTTCAGTAGATTTTGAGGGGTGGTGCCAAGCAGGTATCTGCTGTGACGGTTCTAATGGAGGGACTCTTGTGCCATGTCCCCCAAAAAGCTTTGGGGTTATAGATAACCATGTGAATGTAATGCAGGTTTTTAGGATTGCATTTTTGCTCTTTATAACCATACTGTAGATTTCTGATCTGTTGACAAATCCAACAGGGTGACACAATTTGTGGCTTTGTGGGGTGCAATTCTGACTTTGTTGTGTGTTGCTGCTCCTGGATTCAATGTGGGTTTTTAATCCTATACCTTTTTTCAAAATCACATCTCAGCAGCAACTTTTCTCTTGCCTCCGATCCATTTTCAAACAAAAAATGACAAAGCCTGTATTTATTTGGGGAGGGGACAGGAGTTCAGCATGGATTAGTGGGATGCTTGCACTGTAATACAGTCTGGCTTGATACTTCTGCTTAGTCTGATGAGAGGAGTGATGCTAAAGGATGAATTCTCCCAGTGATTTCTCTGCAATGCCTTTTATTTCATCAAGAGAAAATGGAGGCTGGACTCAGTTCTTTCTATGTTAATAATGTCCATCAGAACAAAATGCCCTTTATTTTAACTGCAGTAGTAATTAGAGGCCTGGTGGTGTTAAGTAGCCATAGAGTCTGGCTCTGAGGAATGTTCATAGTACCTCATTAAATTTGGAATTACTACTTAAAAGGCCAGAAATAAATACTCTGTTTATATTTCGGGGATAGTAAATCTAAATGGATGCTGTGTTTGCACATCCTTGTCTCTGCTCGTTCCTGCTGAAGCGAGCGAGGCACTGCTCCAGTAGGCTTAGGCAGCAATCAGTGTCTGCAAAACAGCCTAACCCCAAACCCAGCCCTGGTTTCATTGATCAAGTGCAGGAAAATGATCTGCTGTATTACATCTAATTATAAAACATCAATATCAGATGCTAAATGCACTTACTTTTTCAGAGACGCTATGTTGGTAGTTCACAGTTTGCAGTCTCCTCTATGAGAAGCTTTGTCAGTGGGCTGGGTGTGGGGAGATGGCTGCAGAGGGGGATGCCAGAGGTCAGGTCCTTTCAGCTCTTCCAGGTGACTGGCTCTTAAATACTCCTTAAGAGCTGAATCGCTTCGTGTTTTCCTTCTGTCTTGCCTGGGGCTGTTGACAAAGGTGCGTCCTCTGCCCCCTCCCTTGGCTTGTGCTCCAGTGCCCGTGGAGTGGCTGGAGCTCCTGATGGACACCAGTGGCCAGATGGGTCCTTTCCAAAGGCGCTGGCCCTGCGGGGGTCTCAGAGCCACAGCACAGCTTGGCTGCCAGGGGAGAGGGCGGTGGGTTCCTTGGTGTGACATGGGCGTTGCTCTCCCCGCTGTGTCTGTCAGCGTTTGCTGATTTTCCCCATGGTGGAAGCCCCGGTAGCTATTTGGGTGGAGTTTGCACTGGTGTTTAACCCAAAGCCTCGGGCTGCTGCTGCTCGCAAACCTCTGACACCCACCATGCCAGGAGGCGCCGATATGGGAGAGTCAGGATGTGGGAAATAGGGGCCTGTTTGGTGTCTCCCCAGCGGTGGTGCTCAGACCCCCGTGCGCGGCTGCGGATGTCGCAGGTGCCGTCAGTGCCAGAGCGGAGCCGGTGGTGAGCAGGGACAGGAGGAGCAGAGCTCCTCAAGTGGGTCAGGCACTGCACCTGGTCACGGGTTCTGGCCCCTGACCCGTGCTCTGAGGCAGCAGCGTCCTCGTCAGCGGCCGTAGCATGGGGCTAATTACGTGCCATCACACGCAACGGGGAAAATCTCTCCTGACGTCCTTTGTGATGCGCTCCCAGCCCGGAGCTGGATCTGATGAGTCTCCTGCCGGTGTGCAGAGGGAGACCAGCCGTGTTGCTGGGTGTGAGAGCATCAGCACCAGCCTGGCTGTTCCTCTTGGGCCGTGGGGCTCGATTCTGGTGTTCCATGGGGTTTCCTACTGCGCCTGCTCCCGGCGGGCAGGAGTCTCAGACTGCTTCCTTATTTCCCATGGGCTAAATAAGCAGCTTGCTAAATGATAATGACTTTCCCTCATTGCTGATGCGTACTTCATTTGACCTGGTCCCTACTTTGAAATTTTCACTATTGCCCAAGTGCAGCTGGAGCGTTCTTATTTAATTTGCATGAATTCTGTATTACCCACAATATAATTCAAACCATAAGAATTAAATGCTGGTGAGATCTCCTAATAGGCAGCATCAGTTCTATTGCAGATGCTGGAGCCTGTGATTGAGTGGCCCATGGAGAACAGGACTGAGGATACAGAAGGACCAGGAGAAGCGGTCTTACAAGCCCTACCCTTCCCACCAGGGAGGCCCAGTGGATTTTTGGGAACAATTTGCCATTTCTGTGGTCCCCAGTGATGCCTGCAGCACAGAGGGAAAGTCAGGAGACTGGTGCTCCGGGTGGAGATGTGCAGCTTGATGCAGAGGATGAGGAGCTGTCGCATGTTTCTGGAGGATTTTGTGAAACCCAAAAGGAGAGATGCACACTGCAGCCTTGGAGAAAGGTCCGCTTTGTTTTTTAATAATAAAGGATGACATGCAAGCTTTATTAACAAGGCACGTAGGGGAAAAAAAGGCTCAAGGGATAACCCTGAAAAAGTGGCGCTAAATGTGTCATTTTTATGAAGCTGATTTTGTGAAGGGTCCCTACATGCTTTGGCAGGAGGTTGCAGCAGGTTTACAATAATTTGTGGAAAGATAGAAATGTTTTCACCCTGAAGTGAGAAGAAGGGCAAAAACCCCTGTGTTGAGATGCTTCAGAGCCGTCTTTCGAGGCAGAGGCTGGCGGATGGATGGATACCTGTCAGTTCGGGTCGGGAGAGATGGGCCCAGCTCCGAACAGCCATGGACTTTGCTGGGGGCTGGCTGATGTGTGGACTGAGGAACCAAACCCTTTATCAGGAGCCTGGATCCACATGCAGTGGAGAAATCTGGATTTTCACCTCTGTGGAGTTTGCTTTGAAAAAAATCCCACATTTGAAATAGCTGAAAAGAGGGAAGAGTGATGAAGAACCAGATGCCAGGCATCTGCCCTGAGGCGAGCAGGCTACGGGGACATGGCTGTGCTGTGCTGATCCCAGCCTGCTGGCATGGCCCAGGACACATCCCTCCCACCCTGGGGACTGACCCCAGCCAGCATCCTCTATTTCTCCAGCAGTCTGCAGTGCTGGTCGTGCCCGGAGTTGCTGCAGCCCGCTGACCTTTCTGCTGGCACTTGCATTAGTTCCTCTTAAACTGCCTTTGGATCCGCTTTATTTCTCTTTCTAAGGCAGAGAGTGAGCAGTCGTTAGAGCAGTGCCCTGTTGCTAACAGACCTTTTGCTGTCGGAGAGGTCACCCCATCGATATCCAGGTCAAGAAGAGTTGTACTGACGTTTGTATATCCTTTTTTTTCTAATTTAATGGAATTGGCAGTCCTCAACCAAAAGCAACCGCTAGGGGAAAAAAAAAAGTTTAATGTTTCCCTCCTGATTGCTCGATTCGGAGTGTGTCTGTTGTTATATTTATATTTGTGTTGCTAAGGCAGCGGTTGAAAGCATTTTTCAAATTAGGCACTGGTAAGTTGTATGCCGAGCCAGGGCTCCTTTTGATGGCATTGACACCACCACATCTGCATCTGGAAAGCAAATCCCAATCTCGGAGGACAGCAGGGTTTCTCTCCTCCAAGAGAAATGCAGGCCAAGGCTACAGACTTTATGCAAGGTGTTATTCAGCGTTTCCCAATGTCTGGAATGCATTGTTTATTCATGGCACAGAGGCTGTGGGGCTGATCATGACAAGTGTGAGCATCCTTTCTTTGCATTACAGCGAGCAGGAGTTGGCAGCATGTTTGGGAGGTCCTTGCTGCGCCTGGCTCTGAATATGGAAAGGAGAGGCTGGACTTGGGGCTGGGCTCCCCTTTGATTTCTACAGGAGCAATGCTGATTAGTGAGAAAGTGTTCAGTTCATTTGCTTTTGCCAGGATAATGAAGAAGATGAGGGCCAGCCTCTCAATGATGCACTTGATGAAGAGCACACTTTCATTGGTGCCAGCCAGCCTTACCTTTTCCCTCTTTTTTGTTCTTTGACTTTGTTCTTTGGGTCTCATTAAGAGAGGGAGCGGATCTTTTCCCAATTAAAATGTTGGCATGTTGAAGACACTCTCCTTTCCTGTCATTTTGCCTCTGTTTGTAAGTGATTGCACCTTGAAGGATGAACTAGAATTAAATCAAGTGAACTTTGATTGAATAATGCAAGCTGTAAAGCAGCCCTTCTCCATGAAAAATATGATTTCTTTTTTATTTTTCTGTTTTGATCCCCTAGTCTGCATGGAGATAACCTTGACAGATAATCCCATGGGCTGCAGGGAGTGCACCAGTGCGGGAAGGATGGGCAGCCCACCCTTGTGCCGGTGTGGGCAGCACAGGCAGCTCTCACCTCCGAGGGTGCAGACCCAGGGAAGAGGATTTCCCATCCTTGTGGCCGTGTCACTCCTTGTTTTGTCTGAAGTCTGGAAGTAATTATCATTACTTGTGCTGTGTCCAGCGGTGGGGGAATTCGAAGCCTGGGAACGGATGCTGTGTCCAACCCCTCAGGAGCCCTCTTGTTCCGTGTGGATGTGGGGGTTTCATCAGTGGCGTGGTGCAGAGCATCCTGAGGAGGGGGGACACATGGAGCAGGGGATACACAGGAAGGACGTTACTTCAGTCCATCAAACATAAATCACGGGGAATTTGCTCATCGGTGAGTGAGTTGAGCCAGGATATGGTCTTTGTTTTCGGTTTGAAATCAATAGCAAAGCTCCCAGTGATGTTGGTCCGAGGAGGATTTAGTGCCAGGTCTGTATCTGGGCTATGGCAGTTTACTGGCAGCACATGTGGCATCTCCTCAGCTTGCAGGGTTTTGGTGGCACTGGTCAATCTTTCCCTGTGGATGACCTTGGGTGTTCCTTGGCCCCTGAACCCTGGGCGATGCAGTGTCCATGCTCTGAGTGTTTTAAAGCTCTTCAATGTATCTGTATGTATTGAAATTTGCTGTCTGCATCCTCTCACCCAGCTGGTCCTCTCCTGGTTTTCCCAGGGCTGAACTGTGCACACGCAGGGATGGAGGTGATGGAGGTGGTGGTGGGTGCAGGGGGTCTCCCTGCTGCTGGGCATGGTGGTGGGGCTGGGGATGCAGGGATAGAGCCAGCTGAGGCTCTGGGCTTGTGGGAGCTGTTCCCCCGTCTGCCAGTGCTGGGTGATAGAGGAGGCTCCCCACTGTGCAAGGATTGTGCCAAAACTGGCTCCGATCCCTTCTGCCCCCCATTGCTTGGCTGCTCTCAGCTCATTTGTGGGGCTGGGGTCTGCTGTGAGGCTGCCTGAGGGGGGATGCTGTGGGGTAACATCCACCCCCTTGGGATGGCAGCACCAGGACTGATGGATAAACACAGGATCAGGTATTTTCTATGGTATTTAGGTTCTTTGGTATCGTATGCTTTGGAAATACGTGTGCCTGTTTGCTCCTGAGCTCTGAGCATCAAAGTTGTCCGGCAGGACCGCGGATGCAGGAACTGCAGGGACCAGTAGTTTGTGCAGTAAATCTCCTGCGTGACTCTCCAGCAGTAATTACTGTGTGAAAGTAATAACCGAGCTGTGCTGAGAGCTAGGCCAACTCCCCCGGCTCGCTGCTGCTCGCATGTTTCTCTCTGGGAGGTTCCTGTTTGGTAAATTAGATATTGTGCTGTATTTCGGAAAAGGTTACACTTAACCAATGCTGCCTCTGCTTTATTATCTTGGCAGAGCTGTGTAACCTCTGCTGGGGTACGATTGGATTTCACATTCGGCTCTGCTGCAGTGGCCCCACTCCCTGCATCCTGCCATTGTGATTACGTTAGCAGCAGACTCTGCTTTCCTTTATTTATTGAGACATTAAAGATGCATGCATTTATTTTTACCGTGTTCATAATTGCCATAAAAACAGGCCATAGTATCCCAGAGTGGCTCTTTGGGAAGGAGAACAACCACGGGGCTGGGGCGAGGAGGAGCGTGGCAGAGAGAAGGCACGGCAGGGCTGTGGGGCAGGTGGATGTCCCCGTTTCTGTCCTGGGAGGATGCTGCTGTTTTGAGGAAGGGGAGCAGAGCAAAGACTGCTCCTTCTGCTGCCCAGGGTTTAAGGAGCATCCCCAGGGCCAGGCGTGGTGCTGGTGGGAGCCCAGGTGGGATCCCTGCAGGTCTGAGGGGACTTTGGGTGGATGGGGACAGCTGGACTGGGGTGTCCGACTTGTACAAGGTCCCACATCCTCAGGGCTCCCTGAAGTGCAGGAAGGATCCTGGCCAGGCTGTGCAGGTCCCACCGTGTTCCACCACTGTGGTTCACCATGCACCTCCCATCACATCCTACCACGCACCTGCCACCGCATCCCACTGCACAGCTCCCACCACGTGCCCCCTGACGGCTCCCTCCATGGTCTCGTGGCTTTCCCCCTGCTCTCTCCCCTACCTTCTGGTTGCCTTTTTTTGGTTCCTTACCTGCTGGCAGCACCAGACCCCCAGGGCTGTGTAATCTGAGGTTAAAAGACGGTGTTTCAATTGCAGAGTGAGTTAGTGGGTTTTGCTTGCAAATAACAACTCCTTTGACTTTTCTCCCCTTCTTGTACTCCCCTTCAACTTTTAAGCATGTCACCCATTGTTTGCTTTTTTATTAATAACAGAGCCCACTGTCTCTGCAAATGAAATGATGTAAAACCAAGAAAAGTGCCCGCATTAAATTCTCCGGCAGGGGATTACCTTGCTGGCATTTACATATCTATGCAATAAATATTTTAACATGTTAATTATACACTAATAAGAAAAATACCTTTTGAACTTTCAGTCAAATTGACACACACAGAACTGAGTCCATCAGGGAATTAAAAGCAATTAGTTTTGTAACGGAGCATAGTCAAATTGTTTCTTCTCTGCAAATTGTTCTGTGGTCACCAGCCAGCCTCTTTTTTGGTGAAAGTTGTTGGAAAGACTGACGAGTACCAGAGTTTTCCATGCCTGGCTCTGTCCTGCCCACAGGGGCCTGTCCGATGATGGGATGCTCCTTCCCTCTTGCAGGGTTTCATCCTGGCCCTGCAAACCTGACTCTTCCCAGTCAGGGAGAAATCAGACTTGTAACCATCTCCGTTTTCTTTTCCTCCTTCCAGACTGAAAACTACTCCTTTGATTCCAACTACGTGAACAGCAGAGCTCATTTAATAAAAAGGTACGTAGGCTTTCTTGAAGGGCTTGGCTTTGCCCTGCCAAGTCCCAGGGGTTTAATGTTCTTCCATACTGCGTTATATACCACTTGCTTATTTTAATATGCAAAACTTTTCAAGAGGAATAATTTGATTTTAAAACAGTACTTACTTCCCATTAAGTCCCATTGCTCATGGTTTGCAATAAAGGAAAGTATTTTTTTCCTTCTCTTTGGCTTTTTCATGCTGGGAAGGTGCAGTAAGTGAGGTAGAGTGCTGTTACCCTGACAACTTTCAAATTCTGAGAGTTTATTCCATTTGAATGCACAGGAATAAAAGGATAGATTTGGGTGGTGAGATCTCCCTGCCGTATGAGGCGGGGAAAATTAAAAAAAAACCAAGTTGTTTGGGGGCAGGTAATTGGGTTGGATGCAGCTCACTGTTCTAGCTCACTGTTTTAGTCTGAATACCGAGGCAAACAGCACTTTGCTAGGCTGATTTCTTCCGTGGGTAAAAAGGAAACAATCAGTTCAAGTTCAGCTGCAACCTGGCAGTTACCCTTGGGGGAATCGAACCCTTTGGGTGAAATACCGCTGTCCTCAGAGCCTAGCGGTGCTGAGGGAATGTCTTTGGGAGTTTCATGCCGGGGTCACCCAGCTGAACCCCACTGGGCTGTGTTAGCCCAGAGGCGAGCATCGCCCCGGGGGCAGGAGGCCGGGCTTGCCGCTGCCTCCCGGGAAAGGCACTGGCACAGCACGATCAATACTGCTCACCAGGAGCTGCCGTGCAGGGCTGCAGGGCCAGCTCCCTGTGCAGGATGAGGGTGCAGGACACGGCCAGCAGCTCCTTGCCCACCTCCCTCCTCTCCCCAGGGCCCAGCCGAGGTGTGTGGGGAGCAGACCGTGCCCGTGCCCATGCCCAGCGGGGCTGTGCGCGGTGGCTCTGCAGAAGCCATCACTGAACCAAGGGTTTTACAGAGAGCAGAAGCCGGCCCTCAACTGTTGAGATCTGATCTGAGCAGTAAAAATATCCAATTATCTGCCTGGCTGAGATCCCATTTGTTTACATCTTAAAAACCTGAGCAGTAAGGGAGCTGCGAGCGCATTGTTTAAGCAGTGCGGGTTCAGCCAGCGAAGGGCAGGTGTATTTGCCTGCGTGGCTCGTCGTGTTTAATGATGCTAATGTGACTGTGAGAGTTGCCTGGCCTGTGCCACGCTGCTCCTCGCCAGAGGTCTTCAGACACTCTGAAAAACCCCAAATCTATTAATCTTTCCTCGTTCACACCTAAGATAAAGGCAAAGAGCGCTCCCGCCTGCCGCAGCGGGGCTTACTCCGAGGCTGTATTGTTTGGGAAATGCTGCTGCCGCCGGTTCCCCCAGACCTGCCCATCCTTTAGAGAAGTGTCAGCCGTGGAAACATGTCGTGTGGCTGCTGCATTACGGTCTGGCTCACTGCAGGGAAGATAAATGCCTTGTAACATGGGTTGCCTGCGCATTCTGAACAGCAACTCCGTGTAGGACAGCGCTTCCCCTTGCTTTCTACCTTTGTCTTGTATCTTAAGTACAACGGGTGCCAGGAATGCTGTGCAGACATCTGAGAACAAAAAATATTTTCTGTAACATACTGTGGCATCATTTTCATCCTTTGCCTTTATGAAGATGTTGTAGCTCTACTATCTTTGGTGAGTGAATCTTCTCAAATCCAGCACTTAATTAATCTATTTGTACTGTGTTGTCTGCCTGCCTCTCTCGCTCATCTACACACACACAAATGAATTGTAGATTTGTAGTGCTTTCTTAACTTAAAAATCTTTGATGTCACCTGGAATCAAAGTCAGTGGCTTCAACAGGGACATCTTTATTTAAAAGGTAATGTTTGAAGGTTTACCAATTTATATGTATCTCAGAGCTCCCCCCTCATGTGCTTTTGCAGAGCATCAGATGGTAGGTGGTCTGCTTGGTTTCCGTGGAGACACAAAAGGGCTTTTCAAAGTAATGAAAATCTCCAGCTCTTTGGGGCTTTGAAGCACGGGCCACATTGTTCACTGATGTGTCACACCAGATCAACCACTGAGAAAGTTTGGAGAAGTGGGTGCAGGTGGATCCTCCCAATGAGCACAGTTTTCCCATGCCAAGGCTGGGCGTGGAAGGAGCACAGGGTGGGTGTCCCCAGGGACACCCTGATGGCTGTGCCACCTGGGGCAGGTGCATCTCAAGGTGTCCCTGCCGCTGCAGCAGCCCGGTGTCCTGGGGCACGGCCCCTCTCAGGGTGTTGGGGAGTAGCAGAAGGGTCCCAAATGCAGCCAGAAATGCAGCTCTTCATAGAATCACAAAATGGTTTGGGTTGGAAGGGGCCTTAAAGATCATCCAGTTCCAACCCCCTGCCATGGGCAGGGACACCTTCCACTATCCCAGGCTGCTCCAAGCCCTGTCCAACCTGGCCTGGAACACTTCCCAGGGATGGGGCACCTGTGCCAGGGCCTGCCCCCCCTCACAGGGAAGAATTTCTTTCTAATATCTAAATCTCATCTCTCGTCTTTCAGTTTAAAACCATTCCCCCTTGTCCTATCACTATCTGTCTGTGTAAAAAGCCACTCTCCCTCTTTTTTGTATGTCCTATCACTCTTTCCCCATGTAAAAAGTTACTCATTTTTGTAAGTCTCCTTTAGGAACTGGAAGGGGCTCTAAGGTCTTCCCAGAGTTTTGTCCAGGATGAACAGTCCCAGCTCTCTCAGCCTGTCTTCATAGGAGCTGTCCTTCTTCCATCCCTCTGGCCTGGGGGCTGTGTTCCATGGGGTGTTGGGGCTGCTCAGCCCTTTGGGGGAAATCTGGCAGCAGCTCAGTCCTTGGGTCCTCCCAGTGGTGGCTGTGCTTGCAGGGGCTGTCAAGGATGTTTGACTACATATCAGATTTTCTTAAAGCTGCATGAACTTGGACCCAGAACCACTGGTTTATTTTTAAAAATAAGAATGCATCATCATGATTAAAAGAAATTCCTGTTTCTGGGAAGACTTTTGTTTTTAAGGTTTAAGTGATTAGGATTTGGCTTATAGCCTAAAAAAATGGTGTTTAGATCTTGTGTAACTTCAATATGAGATAGTACAACTTGGGAGAGCCAAGTTCTAGAAGCAGCTCATTTAATGTATATTTTTAAAAATTTTATTTCAAATCCCGCTTCACTCTGAGCTTCCACTAGACCCACGGCAGCCTGACTGTACCCACAGGCTGACACACCACACCCATGGGCAGGAGCAGCCTGTGGGGTGGTGCAGGCTAGACGCTGTGTTTTGGGGTGCAGAGGTGCCAGTCAGGGAGCGTTCCCCCCGCGCTCCCTGCCCCAGCTCTCCATGCCTGGGCAGTCTCGCTGGGTGCTGTGGAGGGCAGGGACCTCCCATCCCCGCGGGTCTCGTGGGGTGTCGGGGGCCACCGTGTCCCACCCAGCAAGTGACAGCTGTGTTTCCCCAGCAGCTCCACGTTCAAGGACTTGGAGGGGAACAGTCTGAAGGACAGTGGCCATGAGGAGAGTGACCAGACGGACAGCGAGCATGACGTGCAGCGGGGCCTTTACTGCGACACGGCTGTCAACGATGTGCTGAACACCAGCGTCCCCTCCATGGGGTCCCAGGGCCCCGAGCAAGGTGAGCCACTGCTGCGCCCTGGGGTGGTGCCCACTGCCCCCCACATGCCCCATCTGGTGGCTCTGGTGCTGCCCAGGTGGCTGTGCAGTGAGGATGCTTAGTGCTCGCTGGGGATAATGCCTGTCATCGTCAGAGCGCTGGGTTGATGTAAATTAATCTTCACGCCACGCCTGTCAGGTAAGGCAGCAGTTGGGATTATCCTCTATTCACAGGCAGAAAACCCAAGGCCCTGAGTGTCTCCCTGACAGTGAGTGTTGGGATTAGGGCAGGAATTAGAGGCGCTGTGCCCGGGGCTGGTCCCCGCCCGCGCTCCTCTCTGGAGTGCCGATGGTGCATGCCCTTCCCAGCGCTCCTGGCCCAGCTCCGGAGCTCATACGCAGGCCCTGTCCAGGCAACTTTTCTCAAAGGTCAGCAGAGCATGTAGGCAATTAGTCAGGCATCCCACGAGGGATTAGCTCAGGCCAGTGAGTGAGGGTTTGCATCTTTTCTCCTGCATAGGTGGCAGATTTCAGCTCTTATCATCCCCACGTGCAGGGATGAAGTCCTGCTCTGAAATCAGACTGGTATTAGCTAGAGGAAGGAAGTCAGAGGAGTTCAGCTGAACCCAAGTGTCATTTGTACTTGGGCATGAATGTTGCTTTTAATGTCTGAGGGATGCAAACATCCTATGCAAACATCCTGTCTTTTTCAATTAAGGAGCCTGAGTGTGGCTTGGTGCTCCGGCGCGGGGGAGCCTCGGGGCACTTGGCTATATCTTGAGATAAGCTGTAGCTGAGGCTCAACTGGAAGCCCCACTGCTAAAAGACTTAAGGATATGAAAACAAAATGCTGTGATTATGAACTGGTCTTCAGCTGTTTAATTCAATTCATGGTAAACATCATTAAAAGCCTTTGTTTAGCTGTCATAAAAGAGTCAAATGGGGGAGAGAGAGTTCTTGCCATCTGCGCCTCCGAGTGTGGGATTTTTCTGGAGAGAATCTGATCGCTGTATTAATTCTCGATAGAGTCTGTTAAATGGCCGTAGTTAACCCTGTAAGACTCCACGAGGAGGGGAACACAGAGGTCACCTACACATTCCACACTGCCCGCCACACTAATTGGAGAGGGATGGCATCCGCAGCGATAATGTATTTCTAGACAACCCTACTGTGGCCAAAGATGAAAAAAAATTAAACATTTATATAACTGTACAGTGGCAGTTTAATTCTCCGCGGACCAGCACCGTGTCAGAGAATGCAGGCTGATAGCTATCATTTATTATTCTTCTATTACAAAGAAATGCTTTTTCATTTCGATCAGGAGAGGGTTTCCTAAAATGCATTTGTAGTGAGGGATGACTGCAGGAGCAAAGATGTTCATAATTGATTCCCATCCTGGTGAATGGTCTGAGCAACATCTGTTAATTTTTTGTCACATTTCTTCAGCAAAAAACCCAATCTCAATGGACTGCAGATAGGGTTTTACAGGGATTACATTTCTGATAAGTCTGCGTGCTGGCTTTGATAACAATGCAAATAAGTTAAAGAGGCTGAGTTGGAGGCAGAGCTCATTGGAGGAGTCAGATGGAAGTAAATATGGTTCAGTCCACTGTAGCATGAACTCCTCGCTGCATGTACAATACACCCCAAAAATCAGATGTATTTCCGGAAGGGATGTTGGTGGACCAATGAGAGGAGCAATGAGAGGAGCAGCACAGGCAGGGAAGTTAGTGGTTTCTGTCACAGGAGCTGGAAAAAAGGTTAAAGAGAGTGTTGCCTGAGCTGATTTGTCAAACAGGAACTGCAGAAAATAATCAGGAAAATCAAGATGCTGAGGTGATGGTGATAACAGTGGTTCCCACATGATTAAAGCAATGGTTTTGGCTTGGTAATTTTTACCCGATTTTGGGGCAGAGTGGCAGGATGGGGAGGAAACAGAAGAAATTCAGTGACAAGGATGTGCAGGACTGTTGGCTGACTACTGCTCCAAACACACAGTCCTTGTCTGAAGAGCAGCCTGGCAGCTCGTGCTCAGGCTTTGCTTTTGCTTGTTGTCCCTGCCCAAACTGCATCTCATGTAATCCCAGAGAAATGGGGTGGGGGAGTTGTCAGAGTTTGCTTGTCGATGGTAATGATCTCCTGTCTGGGAGCCTGGCATGGTTCCCCCGTGGCCAATCTCTGCTGGGCTTGGACCTCAGCTGGTGACACCAGGAGTCCTTCATGAGTGGCCAGCTCTCAGACTTTATCCCAATAATCTGTGAGTCTTTATCTGCTCAGCGGGTACCCCAGGATCTGCCAAGGCAGACACTGGTTGGCAGAAATCCTTGTAGCTGGGTATCAGTGAATGATCCCTCTGTGGTGGCTCTGGGTGGTCAGTGTGGACCTGTCTGGCCAGTCTTTGCCTACTGAGATGCTGGATTTCCTGAAGAGGGAGGTAGGCTTGGATGGGTCCAAGCTCCTTTGTCTTCTTAAACCAATGTGTGAGCTGGCACCAGTGGTGAGTGGTACTTGGGTGTGGAAGCCCCAGGGACCTGCTGGTGTTTCGCTTTCCTGGTGCCACTCTTGGGTGGGAGTGACACCAGATGCCAGTCTTGCTGGCAGGAGCCCTTTCTCCTCCTTTGGAAATGACCTAGATTTCCAGAAAAATGGCAAACCATAGTATGGAGAGTGTTGAGTTTTAGTGGGTAGCAGCAGGTCATCAGAAATGCTGCCTGGAGCTCAGCCACGTTGCGTATTTTGGGAGCAGGACTTCTGCCCAGTCCCTCTTTACCTCAGGATCTTAATTATTGATTATAAATTCATCTGATGAAAAGATGGCTTTAATTGCTCTAATATGTACCCAATTTGGAGTTCATTATCGCCCAGGATTGTTTTCCTTCCCTTGCTAATTGACACCAAATGGGATGCAGAGGGAGGCGGGCACTGGTGCCGTTCCACCTTCAGCGATTGCCTGGCTGCCGTTTAATTGTTTGTTTATTTGTGGAGGTGTAAAGCAGTGCTGGAAGTTTATATGTACTCTCTTCCTAACGACGTCCTCAGCTGAACTTCCAAACGGATTTGTTTGAGAGAGGGGTGTTTTCAGCGGCTCTTGGATCTCAGCGATGTTTTGGGATGGCTGGAAAAGTCTGCTGGAGGACGGGGGTAAATCCTGGGGTCCCCTTCGTGTCTTGGCCTATTTCACCGCAAGATGGGGTGGATTTTCTCCATATCCTGGAGTAACCGTGACTCGAAGTCCAGCACTGGAGGAAACCCTGATTTCCAGGAGGAGCTGAAGCGCGCGGTGCTGCCGGGCAGGGACCCACCAGCACATCGCCCCTGTGCGCGGTGTGGGGGATGGCGACGCTGGCGGGTTCGAAGCTCCTGACACCTGTTCCTCCCAGCAACACGGGGAAAGCTCAGCGTGAAATGTTTTCCAACACTGCAGACTGTGGTGGTGGTTTTCCCAGGAAATGGCAGCACGGACCAGATGTTTCACAGGGTAATTGAAAATTCCGTTTTATCAGAAAGCATTTGCTGTCAAAAAGTTTTATCTTTACTTCAACAAAGAGGTTGATTAGATCCCTCAGGACCTGAATTAGCATCTTTGAGGCTAGGTACTCTGTTTTGTGATTCAGGTAGTTATTCCTCCCTTGGTTTTGCTCATACTGGTACTTTTTTCTTTAAATCCCTTTGCCCTCTTCCAAACATAGTGTTTGTGCAGGTTTGGCTTGTTTTCTTTGTGTGGATGTGCACGAGCACCTAGATCTGCTTAAATGTATTCTACTGCCTTTTTCACCTTGCCTTGAGCAAGAGCCATTCTCGTACTCTGTAAGTCATAGGAGCTCTTGCCAGCATAGAAATCAGAAGGCAATATTTCAAATATAAGTTTTTAATGTTAGAAGCAACAGATTTCACACTTATCTTAATTCCCAGTGCTGGCCAGTATTTTAACCATCAATTGTAGAAAGAAAATCATTGGTCCAATGAAGCAGTGATTCACTGTTTAAGATAAAAATAGAAAATACGAAAATAATAAGCACACACTAATCATAAAAATGGCAGTGTTAGAAATAGTCACCGCAGCCATAAAATAGTGAAAAAGCTTTAAAATCAAAATGAGAAGGTTTTAAGCAATGTCAGTAATGGATCTCTACAGAGAATTGCTTCTAAAAGCATCACTTCCACTTTTCTGGTGCCAGATCAGCAGTAAAGGTTCACGTGAAATGTCATCTGGAAAGACCTGATCCCGCATACATTTCCACATCTGTGTAACTTTGCTCACAGGAGAGATTTAATTGTGTCCGAGTCCCATAAACTCCAGCAAGATGAAGGGTTCTTTGAATAGAAATGGGTTATATTTAAATAGTTGTGTTAAGTCTTCTTTATACTATCGCACAGTATAGAAATAAGATTTGGATGTAAAGGAGAAACGGGCCCATGATATTCACTGGAACTTCTCTTGCTGGTTGCATCCCAGATTATTCAGATGTATCATCATTTAGGGGATCAGGTTTTATCTAGAATATTCCAATTGGTTCTTGTGCTCGTCTCCATAGTATCTGGATGTATTTCAGTTGTGAATTGAGAACATGACTAATGGTATTAACTGGAGGCAAACACAGGTATTAGAAGCTGTTTATTTTTTTAAGCTGATTTCCAGCAGTCGTTCTACCTACACCCCCCTTTTACTCTGCAGAAAAGCCTTTCTCTAGAGCTGCATGTATGTGAAGACCTAAGTGACACGTTCTAGAGCTTTGGAGGCTGCATTTCTCTGGAAATTTCTACAAATTAATAAAAGTATCTACTTTCTTGTATACATATATGCAGCACAAGACATAAAATACAGCATTCATACGTGAGTGACAGCACATCCCTTAAGATGGATAAATGCTGTAAGCTTTCTTTACAGGGCAGTGGCAATTATTACAGCTCCTCTGATTTCTGTATTATTGCACGGCTCTCTGGTAAAGCAGCCTCAGTGAGCTCAGTGGTGCTCCTGCAGTGGCCAGCGTGGAGGGAGCTATCAGCTTCTCACGGAACTTTGAAAGCCCAGAGAAGGATTTTTCTGATGAGTGGGTAAGCTGGTCTTTGGGAAGAGGAGTTGATTGTCTTATGATTCCCACACTTCTAAATGATTGCATGTTGAGTGTCTAAGTCAGCCCTGCGTGGAGGTTACTGATGCTTTTGTCCCTGTTCTCTCCATCCTCCCCAAGTTCCTGCTGGCGTTGCCTAACCAGGATTGTGGAGGGGCGTAATATCTTTTGTTAGACCATTGAATGTAACTGGGAAAAAAGTCTGTCGTGCTCAGTCTAATGAGCCTCTCTTCAGGATGACCCTTACCATTGCCAGGAGCGTGGTGATCAGCTCCTTCTTCAGAGGGTGATGTGGACAGGCAGAACTGGACAGAGGGACAGGCGGCCCCGCCTTTGGGCTCAGCTCCCTTCAGCTCCACGCCATGTCACTGCAGAGCAGGGCAGTGGTCCCTCCAGGAGGTGTAATCCATGCATGGGCGTGCTGGTTGGCACGGACAGATCCCTCGTGCTGCTCTCCTTCAGTTTCTCAGTAGCACTGAGCACAGCTTGGAGAAGTCCTTGCTGGGAGGTGATGGGGGGCAGGGGTGACACTGAAGCCATCTCCGTAGCAGTAAATGAAGCCAATCCCTCTTTGCAACAGCAGAACGAAATAACAAACAGATGTGCAGCCTCCTTTGTTTGCATAAGAAGCATTATCCTATATCCCACATTCCTGGCACCCTTCCTTCAGTTTTCAGGTTCCTTCAAAGATAGTTCTTGCAGAGACTTCATCACTGAAGTTACTCCATTCAGGGTCACAGGAGTTACAACCTTTAGATCCTCAAGTTTTTTCCCCCTAAGCACAGAGAAAACTCACCAGATGTGAACATTTTGGCAACTTGGAGAGGAAAATTAAAACTTGAATCCATGCCCTGTTGTGTAGGTTTGTAATGGATGAATGATCAGCTCAGAAATTTGGAGAGTTTCTACTGTTTTATTGTACTTTTTAATGAGATTTTGTCAAATTCAGTCATTGCTTACCCATATTTTTGCTGGGTGACTGGAGAGCAATTTATAGGAGATATGAAGAAGAGGTATTTCTGATTAGAGAATTTCAGCTTCTATTTGTGCTTGGTTTAGTTAACTGTTCCTAAACTCCAGCCCAAGCAGAACCTTTGCAGAGAAGATCTTTGTCTCGGGGTTCAGCTGAGGGATGGGGCAGTTGTAACCCTGGCTCTTCCAAAGCAACCTTTTCCAAAACCACTACCCAATACTTGGATTTTAAGATATTTAAGATAAATAAACAGTTCAGTCAAGCTTGCAGCTTCCTTTTGCCTTATAAACAAGTCAAGAAAAGGCTCACGTGGCGTCTTTTTCCCCTTTGCCAGTAACTTCTAAGGAAACCTTTAACACTTTCCTTCTCACAGCAGTTAAGACTGGCAAAGTGGTCAAGGTAATGGCCATCAGATTTAACAGTAGGGAAGGTATATGAATAAAACCAAACCTTCTGCTAACGCAGCAAGCCAGCACTTCCCAATCTCCTCCCGTAATCAATCTACATCGTTAATGACTCTGAAAACAGACTGAACTGCTGGGGCTGGCACCGGGAAACTTGCATTACAAACTAACCATCTCTTATTAACCTTTCGGTGTTTCCTTCACAACACTAATTAGAGCCAAATAAAACTACTGTTTGTGAAACTCCTAAGTTAAAATATAATTTTCAGAGAAAATATGGTAAACTCCAGAGCTCCTGTTTGCTTGGCCTTTCTTTTTAATTATGATGGAGGATGGCTGTTACTTGTTTAACAGAGGCTTACATGATTAATGCTGCAATGTTACTGTAATTAAAACAGCAAAAAAAGATGTGATTGAGGCCCATATAATTTACAGACATCTCGGCATTCTGGTGGCAGAGCTGCTCTAAGTGTTGCAAAGAGGAATCATAAAAATTTATCCTAATTAAAATTGCCAGATTGACTAAACAACAGGTGACTTATGTAACTTGAGCGACTTGCACTTGGGGTGCGAAATCATCTGAAATCAGTGAATTATACAAAGCTGCCTATTATTCTGCTAAATGGGAAAGTATGTGCTTACCATGGCAACCCGCATCAATTTTGCAGCCGCTGGAAAATACAGGGCCCTTTATTAAAGGAATAATCACCACCAGCAGCGCGGTGACCCCCGGCTCTGCGGGTGCAGGCCCACGGCGGGTTCGGGGCGGCTCCTGGGCAGGGTGGGTGCCACAGGTGGAACCCGCTGCGGCACTGGGACACGCACCTGGCAGCCTGGGCTGTTCAGGTGTGGCCCAGCATCTCCAGAGGGGCTGCCACAAGTTGGGTGCCTCTTGTTTTTCCCTCCAAAACGTGGTGCAATTACATTTATATGCACGATAACAATAAATCGTTTGGGCCTCTCTTAATTAGGCTGCACGCTGCAGAGAGCTGTAGGGCAGGGACTGTGTCTCCCCTGGGTGCAGGGGAAGGAGCCCACCCGTCTCTGAAATATGGTGATATGGGTGAGTGTCTGAACTGCTCCAGTTCCTGCAGAAATCTGCTGAAGGGAGACACACCACTGGGTTTGTATGTAGGTTGTTTTACTAAATGATCTATGTAATAATATATAAGTCAAAACTCTGTAATAATTGGCACCAAACAGCAAAGAGAACTCGCAGCTTTTATCTGTCTTGAGGGAAGAGCTGCCACTCAAAACTCGTGAGTGCTATATTTTATTTCTCATACAGCATATATGAATGTAAGAGTAGATATTTTTAAATGGGTCACAGAATTATTAAGAAGTTTGGCAGCCTTTCCTCCCGGTGCACACAGGTACGCAGGGAGCAGGTAGGCTGGGAAGCAGGAGCGTGGGCTGTGCCAGGCTCTCTCTGGCTGGGTGTGTGTTGCCTTTGCGCAGTCATTTCCCCTTCCATCCTGCATTTAACCCCTGTGTCTGTTTGGGAAATAAGTTCTTTATAGCAAGTATATTATAGATCTGTGTTAGTCACGATGTGTATAATCAGAGTACGCATAATGTGGCCCCTATTTTTGCTGAGTATCTGTAATGGTAGTGATCAGCCTCCCCACTCTCAGCATTAGCTCTCCTAGTGTTTTTATTTTTCAGCAGAACCCCCTTTTTGTTCCATTTTCCTTATTGCATTTTCACCCTTTTTCAAGTGTGAAGAACGACTTGGTTTGTAACCAGCTTCATTAGCTACCAGCACGTTGTGTTTCATTACCAACATCCACAGCTGGCTGGGGGTGCTGGCACACGGCAGCCGGTGACAGGCGGTCCCTGCTGTGTCACCTCACCTTCGGGCAGTGACAGTCACACCTGGGGCAGGGCAGTGCAGTCGGGTCGAGGGGGGTCGGGCTCAAGGTCTGGGTGTCATAATAGGGGGACATCTGGGTATGTGGAATGACTGGCTGGAGTGAATCCAGAGCTGTATCCCAAAGAAATCCTGGGTTAGCGTCAGTCCCTGCAGGAAAAGGAGAAAATTGAACCACAGAAGAAAAAAAAAAAAAGAAAAAAAAGATGAAAAACTCCCTCTCTGAATTGAAGCAATAGGAAATGAAAATTGCTGAGATATACTGTCATGTGGGTAGTGGTGCTACCAACCTTGTGCTGCAGTAATTACCTCTATGCATGCAATTTGTGCTCGGCTACGACTGATTTCCCACATCATCCGGTGCCCAGGCTATATTCAATCAGTCCCAGCTGGAGAAAACTATCTTGGATCATTTGGTGAGATTTCACCACAGATGCTACCTTGCATCCCGGGGACGCGCCGCAGAGCCGCCCTGGCACACGGCTGGAGGTGTGGGGACGGTCACGGGAGGGTCCCTCCACCCAGGGACACGGGCTGCCACGTCCTGGGGGGTGCTGAGGACCTGCAGCTGCTGGGGGTGAAAGGCGAGGAGCTTCTGGCACTTCCTGGGGAGAAGACTTGGCTCTGCTGGGCGCGTGCTGGAGAGAGAGCAGGTTTTGTGGTTGTTCCTGCACTGTGTTGTGTGAAAAATGAAAGAGTGAAGAGCGTCGGTTGGAAATTTTTGCGAGAAGCCAAGGGAGGTGGGTGTCCTCATCTCTTGCAAACCAAAATAGGTCGAGCACTTGATTTCCTCTGACTGCTTTGGAAGTGTTAGCTTCACTAAAGAGATGAGGCAGAGGAGGAGCTGGTGCGAGTTCAGCACACGGCGCTGCCTCGTCTGCCTCGGGCACATTCCCAGTCAGCTGCTTCAGTAGGCGAAGGGCTCCCGAGCCAGGAGGGGAGCCCCCGGATTTGCCCTGGGAGAGGCACTTTCTCAACTCAACTACCTGCGGTCCTGGATTAGGCACAGCTTGGTGAGAAGTTATGAAGGGGCAGCTTTTGTGTGGGAAGAGGAATTTGGCTAGAAACCTGAAGTTATAACTGTGCATAGTAGTAATTCAGGAACAGTCAGAGAGACAGTGTTTTTTGGGAACAGTAGCTGCATTATTGGAGGGTATAAATGCGTTTGATGAGGGTCTGGCACACTCAGGTGTGTCCTGGAAGGTTACTGTGTGTATACTGGACTTTGCTTTGTTTTTTACTCTCTGTGCTTACCAGTCCATCATCATCATCACAGAATGGTTTGTGTTGGAAGGGACTTTAAGGATCATCTACTTCCAACCCCCCTGCAATGGGCAGGGACACCTTCCACTATCCCAGATTTCTCAGAGCCCCATCCAGGCTGGCCTTGAACACTTCCAGGAGTGAGGCACCCTCATCTTCTCTGGGCAACCTGTGCCAGTGTCTCACCACCCTCACAGTAAAGAATTAATTCCTAATGTCTTATCTCAACCTGTGAGTCTAAAGCTATTCCCCCTTGCCTTATCACTCCATGCCCTTGTCAAAAGTCCCTTTTGGTTCTCCTGCAGCCTCTTCATTTGTTATTTGTGGCACTGACATTGCTGCTCACCAGCACATTTCAGTGGGAGCTGTGAGTTCTGGATGTCCTGCCATGTGTCCTGTGGCAGGCTCCCAGGGAGGCACCCCTGGAGCCCAGGAACGCCGAGTGCTTGCAGCACTCACGGGGTGACTTCCACGTCCCGCATCTGTTCTGACAGGCGCTGCTTTTGCAGCTGCTCTCTGATTAGTTTTGGTCCCTCAGATGCATTGATTTACAGACCTTTCCTGTGCAGTGCAGCTTTTCTCGATGACAGGCCACGAAGCACATGATAACTCAGCAGCCTAAATTATTCAGGCAAATTGAGTGTGTTTGGCTTGTTCCAAACTTTTGTTTCCTTTCAGTGCTGTCAGGAGCACAGGTAGCCCTGATGCTTGTATTGCAGCTCATTCAAGTGCCAAGGAGACACAAACAGCTCAAGTATAACCCATGTTTTACCTCATTTGTCACTTACTTCCACCTTGTTGTGCTTTTTCTGGGCACTTCTGTTGCTCATAAAAATGTTTGTCTTGCACCTACGGATTGCTCCCCTCTGGTATGCTGCTGGGTTCTGGGAATTCTCTTCATCATGTTGTGGAAAAGCCCCTGTAAAATCCAAAGAAAATTCTGTGTCTGTTCCACCATTTAGCAGAAGTATATTCACTCATGCAAATATTTTGACCCATTAGTCATCACTGTAGGATCCAGAAACCTCACCTTAATGAAGACAAGTAATTAAAATTAACAATTCTACCTACAGTTCCCTCATTGCCTGACCTCTGCTTTGTCAGTCTTCCTCCATTGTTTTGAGGTGGATATGTTAAATTAATTCACTGTAAAAATCCACACAAGCCCTTCTTTGGGCAGCCTTGCCTTGCAGGGACCACTGAGCTATGGCAAGCAGATGGAGAGGAGATGCCTTGTCAGTACAAACGTGTCCCCTGGCTTTCTGGAGACTGTTCAGGAGCTTCTGGGTATAGCTGAAGGGATTGGCTTTCACCCTCCAAACACGTGTCTGGAGATTTAGGACCTCACTCGAAGCCTTTTGAATCCAGCAGGATTCTTTCAGCTGAGACCATTGGGCTTGAAATAGGACCCGAGAGAGATGGCATCCTCGGGGGATGTGCTCTGAACCTTACTTGAGGCATCGGTCATCTAAGCCTGTGTTCAGAAGTGAACTGAGGGAAGAGGAGATCTCTGCTGCTGAGCATCTCCCTAATTCAGTGAACAAGACAGAGCCTTGGGAGATGGAGGTTTGCCTTGGAAAATTCCAGCTGCAAATGAGATGCATGATTTTAGGAATTAGAATAATTACCCCCTGGAACAGGTTCCCAAGGGATGTGATATATTCTGTATCACTTAGAGTCTTTAAATCACATTTGCATGTTTTTTGGAAAAGCGTGCCTAGTCACTCAAAGTGAAGGGCTGTGCTTGAGAAGCTCAGCGTGACAGGGCTGAGCATCCTCTGCTTTGCAAGGGAGCAGGGCAGGGAGTCACCGTGGTCCTGCATGGATTAAGCTCTGCAGATCCCCAGAGCAGTGAGTTCTGGCACATCCTCAGGAAGAGCTCATGACTGTCCCCTTGGTTGTGCAGGAATGTGCAGAACTGAGCAAGTAATGCTGGGGATGATTCAGGAGTGAACTCCCCCAGCCAAAATCTGCCTTCTCCTTCCAAACACACGCAGTCCCTTCCTCTGAATCAGATGTCCCCAGGCGCTGAGCAATCCTGGCTGTATCAGTGTTTCCAGGACCTTCCCTCCCACCACTCCCTGAGCAATGAGAATATTTTTGAAGATCTCATTTCCTGGCCTTTCCCTTTCATCTCTCAAAACAGCAAGCAAATGAACAGGCTTTTAGTTTTTAGTTACTGCTCTGCACTCAGTGAGCTATCAGAGGCTGTTGACAGTGACTTTTCTCTTTTCCGTGCTCCTGCCTGCAGGATTTGGAGAGATAATTCATTTGGTCCTGGTGCTTTGTCAACTTTCAGCAGTTGTAATTGCCTAATGATCAGTGCTGATGCTGTTGTTAAGCCTGTTAAAACTTTGTCCTGCTGAACAGCCAGACTGTGCCTGTCTCATCATGTTGTGCCTGCTGTGCTGACTGGGGCTGCCTTTGATGCTCCCACCCTGGCCCCGTCTTTGGTTGATGCTTCCCACCCACCTCAGGCGCTGCCGAGGGGATGGATGGATGCAGCAGGGTGCTACCCACGCTGGGGAACTGCACCTGGAGTTACAAATAGCTGAAGAATAATCCCACAGAGAGCCAGATGCTTTCCAGGATGAATCCCCTCTTGCCTGTGCCGGCCCCAAGGAGCCTGGAGCTGGTTGGTGAAGGTGGTCTGGTGCCCTGGTGGGGTGGATGGGAGCAGCTCTTTGGAGGAGGCTGTCACTGGTAGAGCACTGCTATTTAGCAACCTGCTGCCATTTGTGCTTTTCCATCTCTCAGGTGCCTTTTCCACCCTCATTATAATTTTTTAGGGCTCTAATTGGCCGTATTTCGTGCTATCGCCTTCTTTGCTGTTCATCTGAGGTGCCCAACTGGCTGGTGCCTCTCTCGAAGCCCCCGTCTCTCATCCTCGCCTCTTCCAAGGCTGGTTTTTAATGGCACACACTGAACATTAGTGCATTACCATCCCTTTTCCAAGAACAGTCTCCATCCACTCTTCTCTCGTCCCCTAGTGCCTCATCCAATTTAATTAATTATACTTAGTATATTACGCATCCTGTCAAAGTTTTTCCTTTCCGAGGTTTAATGGTTTTTTAATTCTAATGCATGCTGCATGTGTAAGTGTTTTAGCAATGAGGCGGGCGTGCAGTGGCAGAGAGGCAGCATTACATCCGTGTGCCGCAGACAGCCAGGGTGGGTCCCTGTAGAGAGGCTCCGGTGGAATTGCTGCAGGACCGTGCTGCCTGCCTTCCCTCTGCATCCCCCCTCTTGCGCTCAGGGAAAATCAGGCTGATTCCACTGCAGAGGAGCACGTTGGGGTTGAACCCACTCGCTTGTGGTGCATCTCTGTGGAACAGGAGCCCGGCCGGCAGCCCAGCCCCAGCACCGGCTGTGTCCTCTCTGCGGCTGCAGCCCCGTGCTGAACTCCAGTGTAATGAACTTGACTCTTCTCGTGCTAACTCTGTCTGAAAGCACCAATTACATCAGTCATTTCAGCCCTGCTTTATCCCTTTGAAGAAGGGCGGTGTTGAGGATGCGGTGGGGACTAGACTAATCAGGTAACGCTGGCTGGGGCTGGTACCTATCGCTCTTTATTTCCCAGTGACCCTTAAAAGGTTTGGTCAGGAAAGTGGTTCAGAAGGAATGACTTTGTGGGGTCTTATACTGACTAGCTTTGGGTATTTCCAGATAAAACCTGCTCAGACTAAGAGGGTTGTGGGCTGGTGGTTATTTTTTTCTTGCCTGTCAGTGTTGCAAAGTGCTTAGGTTTTGAAAATCCAGCTGGGCTCAGTCTGTCTCTCACACCATCACTGGGAGTAAGGATGCTGTGGTGCAATTTAGCTGACAGCCCCATGAACCAGGGCCAGGAGCCAACACAATCCAGCCTGACCTCGGGGCAGTGCTGCAGGAATGTGCCTCAGGAAACCAGAAATCCTTGGAGGCTGTGCTGGCAGAGGCTGGGGCAGAGCCTGCCGTGCTCCAGCAGGGCTGGAACAGCTCTTGGGGAGCAGGGGCCTTCGACCTCTGCATTGGAGCCACAGTAAGGGATGAGTGGGAGGATCCCAGTGTGCTATGCAGACCCCCATGTAGGACTCAAAATCACTGCCCAGGTGCCCATGGGTTGGCAGCAGCTTGGCTGGGAGGGCTGGAGCTGTGGAGCCAACTGCTTTCCTTGCAGTGCTCGAGCAGGTCATGAAAATACAGTTATTTTCCATTCCTCTTGTTCAGCTGTCTCCCTGTGGCTCTGCACAACCCCAGACATACTCCAGGACTCATTCTCCATCTCACCCCCATGGTTGTGGGGCCAACAGAATGGGATGGGGTGGGGCAGGATGGGACCCCGGCTGGATTTCTGGAATTGTGCTTGTCTGTGACTCACGGGTAATGTTGTTTCCCCAGGCTTATAATGAGGTTTTAGATTTAACTATTGACCTTATAGTAATTTTATGTGCATGTTTATCTGCCCTCTGGATTAATGAAGGTAAACTTAATTGTCAGACTGAAGTTTCATCTAATTAAATGGACCAGATTCCCAGACTTTGGCAATTCTGTCATCTCTTCTGTTGGCCCCGGGGCCAGTGTAACCCACAGCTGGCATTTCCCTGGCATTGCCATTATCCCTCATTGGTGTGGAGCTGGAGCCTGCTTTGAGCTCTCTCTGTAGCTCCGTGGCCGTGCAGAGAGAGCAGGAATGTCCCTGTGAGTCATGGTGCTGGGTCAGGCACTTTTGGGTGCTGGACAGTGTAGAGCAGCTTTTGCAGACCTGTCCCTGTGGCTGTCCCAGATCCCTGTGGGATTTTCTGATGCACCCACTGCCGTAGGCAAACATCTCATCATGGCACATCCCTGTACTTCAGAGTTAAGATCCACCAGCATGGAAAAACCCCCGTGTTCATCTGAAAAAGACTTAAAGTAGAGCACCAGGGAGGGGATAATGCCGAGCTCCAGGGTGGAGGCATGAGAGGTCAATGTCATGATGAGAGATGGCCAGCAACCAACATTTCGGTTCCTTAAGAAAAGGCAAAAAATTCCCTAGCTCTCTCTTGATGATGGGGAACGCCCCATCGTGCTGGGAAGCCTTCCAGCTCCCTCCACTCTTCAGAGCTGCACACTTTCAGAAAGTACAAAGAGCTTCTCATAATGTTTTGCCTTGTGGGTACGTCTATGATTAATTCCGTGCAAGCATTACTGGTGCAATAACAATACTGGAGGTCCTAAAACTGAAAAAGGAAACACATTTGGCTTGTACTTCATACACAATCACTTACACTTAAGCTATTGATAGTTGATTGGGATCTGTAGACTGCTGGGCTGGTGCCACTGGGTTTCTGAGCGCGTTCAATGGCTGGAACAGACAGCGAGGCTGTAGGTTTTGGCAAGCTGTAGGTCTCATTAGTCAGGCTGACTGTATCTGACACGAGAGATTCCCATCCACCAAGATGAAGCTCACTTCCCTAGGCTTTGGCTGACATCCCAACAATATTTACATGAAGGACAACAGAGGATCAGTGTTAGATTAAGGCTGTGGGTTTCCAGTAGGCAGACAGTTAAATATTCTATAGAAATACTCTTTTGATTATGTAGATAATAATGAAGTTTATGCATGTCCTTGAGAAATCTGGGGAAAGGCAGTTGTTTTATGCTAAGCATGCAAAGATGTGTTTAATCTTGATAATAGGAGTAAATTATGTATCAGCGTTTATAACCTCGGCTCCTTTATTTCTCACTTGTTGTGTGGAGCCACCAGAAACCTCGCAGGGAAGGGGGAGCCGTGCTGGGCGGGTGGCAGGAGGAGGGGGCAGGCAGCATCCCTGCAGCACCCTGGCCTTCGCATCCCTGCGGGAAGAGGGTCAGGATGGGTTGTTCTGTTTTGTCCTGGCTGAGGGAGGTGCTGGTTGAAGTAAGACATTAACCATGAGCCCCCCGAGGAGAGGGCAGGGATACTTCTCCAACAGGCGCTGGGCCAGCAGCTGGCCCAGTACAGGCATCCAGGAATTGCTTCTTATCTCCCCCAACTGTAATTTCTGTTTTGTTGGATTTTTATCAGAATCACTGAGTTGCCGTTTTCTGACCGATGCCTAGTTTTGAATAGGACAGAGTAATAATTCGATTTATTGCTGCCATTGGAATGTGGCTGCCTGGCTGGCCCCGTGTTGCCCTAACAGCATATGTGAATTTGCTTCGTCTGTGACAATAGCAGAGAACAGCAACCTTTGGATTAATTTGTTTTAGCGACTAAAGTCCCATTAAATGGAAGGCAGCTGGTGTCAGAGGCATAAATGGAGACAAAGTTTTGCTCCCAATTGTGGGAAATGTGTTTAAACAGACTAGAAATGTTTCCATCTCTGCAGGGTATAATATACTCAAATGGTTGCATTAACATGAAAAAAGTATAAGAAAGAGTGTATTTAGGACAATCCCTCTGTATCCAGTGCTAATGAAATTGAATTCCAGTAATGAAGTCGAGGGTTGTATTCTGCACCGTGCAGGCGGCGCAGGAGCTGCCATCAGCATCAGTGGGAGCGGTGCTGAGGAGCTGTGGAGCCGCAGTGGCTCGGGATGGAAGAGGTCCATCAGAGCCCTGAGTGCTTTCCTCTCGGAGGGCTGGGTCCCGCATCCCACATCACTTAGGATGCTAATGAGCCCTGGGTGGAGGCATGAGTAGTGGAGTTTCGGAGGTGAAATCCCCGCCGCTCAGGGGCCAGCACGAGCTCCACGGACCACTTAAGGAAAGGATTAATTGGAGTTTAAATGGTGTGTTCTGCCGGCCTTCTGTAATGGAATTAATTTTTCCTTGTGAATGAGGTGGGGATTGGCCTGCGGTCCTGGATAAAGGGGAGCAGCCAGCATTAAATTGCATTCCAGCCCATAATACCTTCTGGGTCTGACTCTGCTGTAGTGCATGGCATACCCACACACCAGCTCCTCCTGCTTCTGGTGATCACCCTCCTTCACACAGCCTGCTTCTCATCCCAAAGGCATCAGCATCCCCAGAGGAGATCCTTCGCATCAAGTCTGTCCTTCCCCTCTAGCATGCAGCGCCCAGGTCTGTCTGGCCCCCAGTCCTCATTGATAAAACAGGGACAGTTCTGCAGAAGAGAGAAAGTTATTAATGGCAGTACAGAACAGGGGAAGAGATGAATGGGCCAGCTTTTGGCTGGTGTAAATCCGTGGGAGTCCTCAGCGTTTCCTGGGAGCTGTCTGTGTCTGCAGCAGCTGGGAACGAGCCCCCTTGCACACCTCCACTGACCATTCCAGAAGCACTACCCATGAGCTGCATGCAGCCATGGGTCCTTATCAGCAATTGCCCAATAAATTAATCTAAATCACAGCCCTTGTTTCATTAAAATAATTCCAGTGCTTTGTCCAAGCACTGTTGACCTTCTGTGTCCTGACAGACAATCCAGGATTAAAAAGACAGCATTTTTAGCTTGCATAAATCCCACATAATGGTGAAAGAGAGGAAAAGAAAGGCTTCTTGTTGCAGTAAAGAGCATTTGTCACTGTCCCTGGTTATTAGTATCCTCTGAGCATTGTGCAGGGGAAGCCACGCCAGGATTATATTGGTGCATTGACTGGAGATTTCTTATTAGGAAAGGCGAGGAAGGCTCTGTAAAGCCCATAGGTCAAAAATATAATACACTATTCCCCACCTCTTGTTTTCTGATATTATGCTATTAGAGGAGATAAGGGAGAGGTGCAGAGTCTTAATTTACAAGCAGATGATGAACCATGGCTGGGGACTATTTGTATTTTGCTGGAGCTTATTATTTTGTCCTGAGTGTAATGCAGTGGATCACTGGCCTCGAGCCGGGAACAACCACTCCTGTTGGGGTGGAGGGGGCATGGGCTCCACTGGTGTGCTGAGGGTGCTGGGTGCTGCACAGGGGCTGGGGGACCAGCCTTGCACCTTGTGCATATACCCCTGAGAAAAGGAAGGTGCTGGAGTTGAAAAGAAACCCTGAAGTAGCTGGAAGAGGAGTGTTAAATAATGCAGTTGCGCATTGTCCATGAAAGATGGCTAACCATGAGTAAACATCCACAACAGTGTTTGATCCCTTCGTGTTTACTATTTATTCATATTTATTATTCATAAATTCTGTCACAAATGTTGGGTCCGCACCCCAGTGAGACATTTGCATTTTATTTTAAGTTTGACTCCCCCTCAACCCCTCAGTTTCATGAACTGAGATTTAATGATTTGCTTTTCCACATTGCTCCCGTGCTGGCTCTCCCTGGTTCTCCTCTTCTTGTTTCAGGAAGAGATTTCTAACATGGCAAAGTGATATTTGAATAGATTCCCCTAAGGCAATCAATTTACTTCTAATTTGTCTGGAACTAAGCTTTTCTTTGTTGCAATGAGAAAGGATTGAAACTGCTGTAAAATTTATTAGCTTCCAGGAAGATTTTGAAATGAATTTTTTAATGATCGTGCTGTTTGCTGTACCCAGGAGCAGTGTCATCGTGATTACAGTATAATCATACGGTTGCTGAAGAAACACTGAAATGTGGAGCTAGAGCCAGGCTCCCGCACGAGGGGACCCGTGGCAGCGCCCAGGTACGGGCACCGCGGCTGGACTCCCCGCAGGGCTGCGGGCTGCGGGCTGGGGCCGCTCGGCACGGCGCTCACCCGCCCGTGCATGTCCCAGCAGGCTGGGATTCTTCCAGACACTCTTTTCTGCCCTTATTTTTCGTTTTCAAGCAACTCCTCCGCTCCTCTTCCTTGCTCCCCATGTAATAGCACAAATGAGCTCTACTCACCTCGGCAAAGCTGCTCTGACATGGATTGGATTGAACTGAGCGGCTGTTTGGAAATGGAAACTCCAGGGACTATTGTCATCGCCCAAATTGCACCTTAGATTGTATAACAGCACATGTCATCTGGCCATTTATCAGGAATATTACATTCCCAGGCACTTGCACCTTGCTACGATTTAACTTTGTCTCTTTGGCCAGCGCTGCAGATCCACTGGAGATAATTCAATTGCTCTGAGAGCTGAATGGGCACTTCACGCACCCGCTCCGTGTTGCTCTGCCGCAGATGTGCAGGTGGTGGACAGGAGGCTGGAGTGCTTGTAAACTATGGACATTCCTTAATCCCTCCCTGTAATGAGGGAAGAGCCCGTGCTGTGTGGAGCTGGAGGCTCTTCAGCTCCAGTGCCCACCACGTGTCCTCTGCCAGCTCCTCCCGGGCTCCGCCAGCTCCTCCTGGGCTCTGGCTTTTGGGCATCCATCCTGTCTCCCTGCTCCTCTGACCAAGAGCTTGTACGGTGGGATTGGGAAGTGCTGAGGGTCTTGGCTAGGTGGAGGATTTTTCTCTCTCCCACCAGGTCTCCCTGCAGCTGCTGGTCCTCGGCCACTGCTGCGTGGCTGGGACCCACAGCAGTTGCCTTCGTGCTGGTCTTCTGCGTTGCAAGTAGAGCTGTGATTTGAAATGTGGAGCTTAACATGGGTTTTGCTTTACTTATTGAGGAACATATTTATTCCAGAGGTGGCTGTGGATTTTATGTTACTTCATATTTGCTATGCAGGAGTTTATGTTTAGTAATGACATACTTTTTCCTGCCAAGTTTGACTTCCGGATAACTGCTCACCTCTTGATGAAAAGACTTCTGCCAGGATGTTTTGTACCTGGGGAACATTTTAAAAGTGACCCTGCCCTAAGGTGCTCTGAAACAAGGTTCTGGATTTGTGCTGGGTGAGGGCAGTCTGGCTGAAATATGGATATTGCTGCAGTGGAACCTGCACGTCGCTGGTACAGCCGCTCCCATGTAGGGCACCTGCCCTCAGGCGAGCTGCTCAGCATCTTTCTGGGCCACCTGGGTGCTACAGGGGTGTCCCCACAGCCTGACGGGCAACAGGACTATCCCCTCAGTGTGTGCAGTGTCCTCAGCTCCTTAGGAAGCCCAGCCCAGGTCATGCCCTGGGCCATGGTGGTCTCCATCCCAGGGCTGTGGTGTTCTTGGTCCCCAGGCCGTGGTGTTCCCTAGCCCCAGCCCATGCCAGCTGGCAGGTCCTTGCCAGCCTGGTGTGCTGGGGCCCTTGGGGTCTGCGTGTCAGGATAAGGTGCTCACTCCACGCTCACCCAGAGCAGTGCCAGAGCTCGGTGGCTCTCACCCCGCTCTGCCCCTCCGTTGTTTCTCCCTCCCTTTGCCTCTCTCCTGGCCCGGTCAGGCAGCAGTTTCACGCCAGCCTGCTCAGCCCCCTGTCATGAGCACAGGGGTGGGGAGCTGCCTGTTTTGGCTGCCGGGCACTCACCATGTCGTGTGTGTGTGTGGTAGTTATTACCTGGGCTTTGCTCCTTGCGTCAAGAACATTTTGTTAGTGCAGACAGTAGCAGTTGTATTGACTAGGGCAGGTCTAGGGCTGTAAAAGAATTTCCTGTTGTCCTATTTCTGATTGTTAAAGACAGAGCAGTACAGTAATGTGAATGTGAATGTGTATGACCGTCCTGGGTGCCGTCAGGGCTGGGTGAGTCAGACTGAGCTGCAAAGGGCAGCACCAGGAGCGTGCCCGGTGGCTCCCTGCCTGCCCCGGCTTTGGGCAGGAGGAGGATGCAGGGATCAGCCATGGGATCAGCCAGTGGAGGAGCCCAGACCCTGCTGTGCATGCCTTCTTTGCAGGAGAAAAATAGCAGGGGAATGGTGTTTCTGTGTATCGACAGAACTTGCTTGTGGCGTAAAAATAGTATTTTATATCAGCTACAGGGCTAAGATAGTGATGGATGGGTGGGTAGCTGAAGGTCCCCATTCTGCCATGGAGAAGAGGCTGCTGCTTGGGGCTCTGTGCCGGTCCTTGCGTCTGCTGCCAGGTCAGGGCTGCTCTGGGCAGCCCAGACACATGTTGTCCCTGAGAGCAGGACAGTTTCTGGCTGCAGGACATGGTCTCAAAGCTGAGATGTGTGCTGAGCACAGAAGCAGAGTGACAGAATGTGCTGTGGAACTACCTGTTGTCTTGGGTCTGTGGATGGTGGTGACTTTTGCCCCTCTGCCTGTCAGCCTGGCCTCTTTGAGACTTGTTAACATTCCCTTCCTAATATAAAAGATTGAAACAGTATAATTTAATGTAATGCTTTTCAGCTCCTCTCCTCCCTGCATTTCAGCTGCTGCTGGTGCGAGTTCTAGACAAGCATCGTGGTGTCCAAGGCCGATCATCTCCCTGGCAGAGAGGCACCAGGGCAGTGCTCTTTAATGAACTGCTCTTAAAGCACAGGTCCCTTTCTAGGCTTGGAGGAATATCCACTTGCAGTAACCAGGGAAGTCCTCCAATTGTTTTTAACTGTGAAATGTGCCAGTTTGGAATAAATGGGTCAAGACAAACCTGCCTGTGCTCCCTCTGGACTGAGGTTTGCCTTGGCTGTGGTGGTCCCATGGATTTGGGGCTGAGCCGTGGTGCTGGGCAGGGCAGGTGAGGAGCAGCAGCTGCCCTGTGCCTTCCTGCACTGGACCAGCCAGCCCAGCACACTCCCAGATCCAGCCTTTCATATTTGTGGAGATGCTGAAGTGATGTGTGCTCCAGCAACGTGCCCAAGGTCACACAACACAATAAATCAGTGTCTCATCGGGGATGAGAATCCAAGATATTTCTGTAGCCCCTCCAGCCATCACCAAGTCCTCTGCTATCACAGCCAGACTACACAACTCTGTATGCCTGTAGCACCCTTTTGAAGTTAAGCTGTGGATAAATAGGGAGACAGCAACATTTTCTGGGCAATTTTTCTTTTTTTTTCTTTCTGTTTTGCTCAAGTGCTTGAAATTAACAGAATCAAAGTATAAGATCATGGGCTTTTAGAGCTCAGTGCAGGTTGTTCTGTGTGGAGGGCTCAGGGCATCCTTCTCTCAAGCTGCTGTAAAGGCAGCTGCCAAAACCCAGACCTCCTCCCCTCCACCCAGCCCTGTGCTCCACATCACTGGGTTGCTGCTCTGGTGTAGAGAAAAAGCTGATATTTTACCCATATATTTTTCAATTAATTGGCTTCTTCTCTTTTAAAAACAAATCCTTTCTTGGTGTTTTTTTCTTTTTTTTTT
>VXAD01013705.1:0-175412 GCA_013399195.1 Dicrurus megarhynchus | reverse complement strand
TTATTTGGTTTTTTCTCTTTTAAAAACAAATCCTTTCTTGGTTTTTTTTTTTTTTTTTTTTTTTTTTTTTGAGGTCTGCCTTTTACTCGTTTATTCTCTGTAAGTGTTAAGCTGCTCATATTTTGGTGCATTGTGTTATGTGCTGAGAATTTTTATCAGCTGCCCTAGTGCTCGCATGTGGTGGAAATACCAATGTGTCTGAGGAGCGGAGGTTATGCACACAGATGTACAGAGCATCAAAATGAGCGGTTTGCAGACGGACGGGAAGGAAACCCAGGCTGAGTCTGCACCTTTGCCGCCTTCGATCCATCAAACCGGCCCCGACCGAGCGTGGTCTCGTATGGGTAATGGCATTAGAGCTTTAGTGCTGCTCCGAGTGTGTGCAGGTTATGGGAGGAAGGAGCCACGTCTTTGCGTGGGGAGAGGTTGTGCTTTATGAGGGCCAGCTGCAATTACAAGCTCTTATCAAATGAAGGAAAAGCCGAGACTGAAAAGCAGCCAGGATCCTGCGGTTTTCAGCGGGAGCCACGGTCGGATGCTCAGCAAAGGCTGGGGATGGTGAAACTGCTGAATTTGATTTCCAGCTTTGCACTTGGCTGAGCCTGGCTGCTTCTCTGAGCCCCAGTGTGTCCATCTGTGATGTGGGGGTGAAGCTGTTCAGTCCCCTGGGACTGACTGACAGTGCAGGAATGCACGCAGGCCTCGGGCACGAGGGTTTGCACTCGCCTGGGAGCCCTTGGACCCAGTCATGGACGGTCCTTGGAAAGGGTTAAACCACCAGTCCATATTTCAGCACTGTAAAGTGGTGTTGGGACAGCCCCAAGTCAAGTGAAGGGATCTTTATTGCTCCTATATGAATAAAGCCCCAGCACTGGGAATGGCACATTTAATCTTCAGTGGAGTAGACAATCTTGGAGATTTATAAAGCCTCTGTTGTGTGAGAGGTCAGTGGGGATTAAGCAACAAGTTAAAACACACGTACAGCAGAACCAAAAAGAACCTTCCCTCCTCCCCCTTTTCTTTCCTCCCTCTGTTCCTTTCTCCTCTCTGCAAAAAGTCAAGCTTAAATGTCACATCAAACCAAACTTAAATCATGGTGGCTTTTAACACTGGTCACTAAACCCCGGAACCACTGGCTCTGGGGGCTTGCCACATGGACAGCCCTGTTGTGATGGATTTGCTGCCATCACTCCTTCCCCCGGCTTCTGTTCTGGTGGTGACAGGTGACACACAACCTGCTGGAAATTAAACTCCAGTCTGTAGAGCCTTAAAACTGATGGCTGTTGGAGGTACAGTCAACTGCTGTTTGGGGTAGGATCACCTCTGCTCGGGACGGGGGCAAAGTGTAGCACCCGGCTCAGGGCGGTCTCCCCCAGCCCGGGCAGGCTGGTGGGTGTGGGCACTCCCAGCTGGGCTCCCCCGTTCACCATCCCTTGTGTTTTGCCCCCACAGAGCAGAGCGAGGGGTTCCACTGCCGGGAGGAGTGCCGCATCCTGGGCCACTCGGACAGGTGCTGGATGCCCCGCGGCGCCGTGCCCAGCCGCGCCAAGTCCCCCGAGCACGGCAGGAACGTCATCGCCCTGTCCATCGAGGCCACGGCGGTGGACGCAGAGCCTTACGCAGACTGCAGCACAAAAAGGACCTTCGCCACCTTCGGCAAGGAGGGCAGCGAGCCCCCGGCCGAGGAGCGGCTCGCCAACCCCAAAGGCAAAAGAACGGTGGACTCGGCCGCGTGCAGCCCCAAGGTGAGCGGCGCCGTCCGCGAGGCCGGCAACGGCTGCGAGGCCGTCAGCCCCGTCACCTCGCCCCTGCACCTGAAGAGCCCCTTGTCCGGCAAGCCGGCGGCGCCGTACGGTGCCGGGCACTGCACCGGCAGCCGGGAGCGGGAGCCCTTTGGGAACAGTGGCCCTTCCCGGCCCACGGAGGCAGAGCCCCGCGGGGCGGACAGCGAGAGCAGCGGGCAGGAGGGCAACCCGCTCCTGCAGGAACGCCGGGACAAGGACTCGCCCAGCGCCCGGAGACTAAAGGACATCGTCCTCTGAGCAGCGCTTGGCGAGAGGAGGATGAGGATGAGGATGAGGGACCGCACGACTCCCAGCGCAGATTGTTTTTATTGCTTACCAATGGTTCACAGATTGCTGTATTTAAAAGCTTTCCCTAAATGTATTGTTTATAATTGAAGCTATCGTTAATGTGACAATCCCACGTGTCTCGACAGGCGGCAGGGGTGTGCAGCCGGAGCGGAGGAGCCGGTGTTTTGCTTTTGCCGGGAGGCGGCGGGTGGCGGGGGCAGAGGTGAGAGCCCCCCCCAGGCCTCAGGAGCGCTCGGTATCCCCTCCTCAGAATTTATATATTTTTATATCTCAAAACGAAGATAAATTTCCATTCCAGGAAAGAATTGAGTGGCAAATTCCTTATTCGGACAGCTTTAGTAACCACCCCGGCGGTTTTGTAGTCTGGACAAAGTAGCGGCTGTTTCTTGTGTGGGACTGTTCCAGGCGACAGTCGGGTGAGTTTCAGTTCAAATTCACCCAGCACGAGGTTGTTTGTATTTTAAGGTGTTGATGTTTTGCTATGGACACCCCTGCGTTTATGAATCCTTTTGCTGTCACATACTTATCTGTACTATTATTGTATTTGATATTGCAAATTACTGTATGTCTAGTGATGGCAAAAGGCTTTCAGGCTTGAAAAAAAAGAATAAAAAAAAAAATCACAATCATCTTACTTAAACTTTGGGGAACCTGCAGTTTGCAGTCCCGGTGGAGCAAGCGCTTCTTCCAGCCCCCACCATTGCCTGCAGCCTCCCCCGGCTCCTGCAGGAAAATGACAGGGCATTATGGGAAGACATTTTGGGGAAAATCCTGCCTGGATTGCAATTGTCGGATGCACTGTGCTGAACTTTTCCCCTTATCCGTTTCTTTTGCATAATTTCAAGGCAATGCATGGAAAGGTTTTTTCCCAGAAGTTGGTTATTTTGGTTTTTTTCCAGTTCCCAGATTTAGATATCCCTCGCCTCCAGTCATTTCCAAGTCAAAGAGATGGAATTATTTTAAGAGATCTAAATTACCTTCTCAATTAGACACACGCACACTTCCAAGTCAGCGTTTCCTAGTCGTGATTACGCCAAGAGTGTGTATGTATGTATGACATCATGGCATGGATTTTAGACTGTTCTGATTTCTTTCTATCCCTGCATCATAAATAAGTATGGGATGAGCAATAGTGATGTTAATTTAGGGGCAGACAGGTGATATGTAACAACGCTACTAATTCAATTAATGTGCCTTCTTAATGGAGAAAAAATTAAAGCAATTCATTATTTTTTCTCATAATTAAGGACTTTTTTGTGTGGGTACAAATCTACTCATATAAAATTGATTTGAAAATTGAGCTACTTTAATAGCCATTTTGTAGAAGGGAGAGAGGGAAGGGATTCCACAGCTCTCTGCTCTCTTGCAGTGATGATTCCTCAGTGAGGTATGAGTAAGGTAGGAGGATTTCAGTTAGTGCATTATTATTATTATTATTATTATTATTGCTATTATTATTAACCCTTCACTGAAAAGATTTTTCCTACCCTCAATAATGTTTCCTAGAATTTAAAATTGATTATGGAAGGAAAAATATATAGCTCTTGCCAATGTTTGCTGTACCAGCAAGTTGAAATTAGTGGTTTCTAGAGAAAAGAGTCTTTCTAGGTCTACATATCATGATAAAGTATTTGTTACTTGATTTATTTAAATGAAAAACAACAAGAAAACAAGTTCCAGTCATTATTAACCTCAAAATAAAATTAAACTCCAGCCGCTTATTTCATCAGGGCAGATTGATCTTGCCTGAAGCCACAGACGATCCGAGACAGGTCTGCAGTCATCCTGTTCCCCCTGCCACTTGCTAGGGCCAGGAATTGGGAAAGAATCAACAAAAAACCAGTTGTCTAATGAAATTTGTGATGCTTCCCTCACTGGTGTGATGACTACCTCATTCAGCTCCCATCCCATGCGTTAACATGATGTCCTGCATCCCTTCAGAAAGCAAACTGGGGATTTTCTCCCCTCTTCTGGATTCTGAGCCCATTTTTCAGGGATATGTTGTTTCTGTTCCCGCTGTGTTTCCTGCCTGTGTACTGTTACTGCTGTCATTTATTTCTGTTTTTTTCCCAAATGTGTGTTTTATTATAACACAAGCAAAGAGGAGAGGGGCTGGCTCGGGGCTGTTGGAATAACTGGGTGTTCTGTAACTGTTAAGCTGAGTTTATTCTGATGTTACCTGGTTTTGTCAGCTCTGGGAGGTTTTTTGTGGGGGGAAACCTCTCCCCTGTGTTTGCTGAGAGACAGAGCCTGCAATGCCCCGTCTGTCAGATGCTCTTGGCTTCACAGGGCAATGACTCCATGTGGCCTCATCACCACCCCACACCTCTGCCAGGAGGGGACCCAGCTTCCCCATAGCCCATTGTGGGGTGGGGAGTGTGGGTCCCCCCCAGATGCCCCCTCATCATCCCCAGCTGCCCAGAAAAGCGCCGGCCGTTAATTCCTGCCAAGCGTTGCCCTCTGCCTGTGGAGCTGCCACCACCAGCCTGGTGTTTCGGATGAAAAATAGATGCTAACTGAAAAGGAAGAGAGAAAAAAAAAAAGAAAAAATAGAAACATTTCTCTAATTTACCCAGAGGAAACGTTCCTTGCCACTCTGAATAAAAGCACAGCCGAGAAAGAATGTGAAATAATTCTGTATTAAAAGGGGGCATTAAAGAGGTCAGTAAACCCTTATGCCTCCAAGAAAATCATTTAAACACCAGTTTTCTGGGCTGACCCAGGCTGCAGTGAGGGATGTGAGCGAGGGGCCCTTCCCTGGTACGGCCTTGCTGCGTGGGGCCAAGGGGAGACCCAGAGAGCAGCCCTGGCTTCGATGCCTTGGCCCTCTCGAGAATATTTTGGTTCTCCTGTCACTGTCCCTCTGTGTCACTCGAGATGAGTTCAGGCTCCTGGGCAAATCACAGTCTCTTGTTTTTTTCCTACTTGCATCGCAACTGGCCATGCAAAAAAATGTTCTGAGCTGCAGGGCGGGCAGGAAGGCTTTTTGGAAGGGTTCCAGATGTAATTATTGTGCTTTTTAATGACTTAAACCTGTCCTCAGATTTGGTTTAGGAAAAATAGCTGGGATCTGTTGGTTTCCTTCAGGCAAACTTGCTCTGCTCCCCTGTTTATCCAGGAGAGCAGCAAGCAGCGACGATTCTCCCCCGAGCATGACGAGGACCCCATCTGGAGCAGCTTTGGGGCTGGGGGCCGGGGGCTGAGCTCTTCCCTGCTCCCTTGGGAGCCCTGGCCTTTCCCAGCCTCGAGGCTGCAGGACTGTGCCGGGAGGGATGGTGGAGGGCTGGGGGGCACAACTGATGGCTGGAAAAGTCCCCGCCCCCACCAAGCACTGTCTGCTGAGGTTGTTGCCGTTCCCTGTTTGTTGTGAGCTGGAGGTGGCCTGTGGATCACACTTTGTGCAAAAGTGAATTCCTTTCTTTTTTATTTTTTCCAAATAGGAAACAAGTTGCTTTTGTGAAGAACACACTGTCTGATGAATATGTTGAAATTATTCTTGGGGGGCGGGGGGGGGAGAAAAAAAAAAATCTAATTATGAGTGGAAACACATTTGTCTGTCATTGGGGAAAATTGATGGTCTTGTTGCTACAGCTGCTTTTGCAGCTATGGGTAATCTCTGATCCAACCTGTGAGCTGCGGTACCCGCCGGGGAGAAGCCCGGCCGCCCCCGCTGCGAGCTCTGCTGAGACTGAGATGGAGCCTTCGCCGGCGTCAGCTGATGTTCAGCTGATCTAAGCTGGGGTAGAGTCTCCAGACACCCCTCACAAACTGGCTCTCAGCAGCACCCGCCCCCGGCAGCCCGGCGGGCGGCGGTGGCTGGGCGGCCGCGGGACTGAGCGCGGTACGTCTCGTCATGGTGTCTCCGTTGCCGAGTATATGAAGAATAAATTGTTGTATATGCTGATATGTATGTTATGTACATTTTCACAGTGATTGAATCATTGTAAACAACAAAATGGAAAAAGGAAAAAAAAAAGAATCACCATTCTGTCTATTTTATGAAGATGATAAAGCAGCTTTATTAAATTATTATGATTCTGTTTCCAAATGGTGTACCTGCCACATTGGGATTTTTTCATCTGATGAGAACTTTGTTTTCCACCTAAATGTGATTTTCTTTTCTCTGCTTTGAGCATCTAATGCATTTTAGTATTAAAGCAATTATTGAATAAAATGGAAAGTAAGTGTTTGGTTAAATACGCCTCAGTGGGTTTGCTTTGATGGGCTCCAGGTGCTGGTCCTGCAGAAGCCAGCACATGGCTGGGTGCCACCCCAGCCCTGTCCCTGTCCCACGGCTGATCATCTTGGGCACCCAAGAGGCTGCAAACCTCAGGCAGAACTTTCCTGGTCCTGAGGAGAGGTCATCACCATCCCCACCGGTGATCAACTGGGACAGGCAGGCTCTGAGCTCCCGTGAAACTGGGCACGGTGCTGGTCCTTTGCACTGCCACCTTCACCTTCAAGGGAAACATGGCTGTGAGAGGGATGAGCATGGGTAGGAAACACCTCCAACACACACTTCTCCACTGAGGCATGGCAGAGAAGACTTACTTTCTGTAGTTTCTCAGGAGGGTGCTTCAGAGGAGATGCACTGCCTCTGAATTACCTGTGGTTCATGGACCATGTTTACACACGGAGCATCTGAGCACTTTGTGGCTACGAGGCCAAATGCCCCCCACGAGGCCTCTGGCTCGGGGTGACACCAAAGTGGATTTGGAACAAGAGCAGCGACATGGGAAGCCCTTTCCGTGGGATGGGAAGATGCTTGAGCTGCACACCGAGTGTCATCCTGCGTGACAGGGACACACAGGAGCAGAGGCCAGCTGCAGTTAACCACACCTGGATGAGCCCCCGTCACTTTAAACCGGCAGGGTCTGGCCGTGTGTCCTGGGGCCAGCTTTGTCACAGGTGTGTGTTGGCACAGGTAGTGGTTCACAGCCAGCCCGGTGCCAGCACCTGCAGCCTGTTTGCATTCTAGTTAGTGAGTCATTCGGCAGGTGGGTAAAAGGAGAGCTACCCGGGCTGTGGAAGGGAGGTTGGTGGTTTTTTGGGGGGGTGGTGGTGATTTGCAGCTGGTCTGGGGAGCAGTGGTGCCGCAGCAGAGCAGTTCCCGTGCCCGAGGAGGCACTGGGCTGTGCAGCATTGCCAGGCTGTGACCCTGCCTGCACCGAGGATCTGGAGCCAGGGCTGTGCCAGCACCATGGACTCGTCTGCTAGGTAGGAACCGGCCCTGTCCGGGGAGGAGGTGCCCCGGTGAGCTGCTCTAGAGCAGAGGCGGTGGGTGGAGGAGGGCAGCAGCTGGGGGCTGTCCAGGCTGAGTGGGGCTCACTGGGGGCCAGTGCAGAGCCCCAGCCCAGGGCTAGGCGTGGGCTCACTGCCGGTTGAGAGGTGAAATGGGGCTGAAACACCCCCCCCCCGAAAGGGAAGACTCCTCTCGTGGCATCCCAGACCAGCCCCAATCCAGAACCTGCGGGAGCCCTGCGGGTGCTGGGCTTGCTCCCGATTTAATCACCTCTCTCCGCTCCAAGGCCAATCAGCTGCGCTGGCTGGGGGATTGGAGATGTCGGGTTGCAGACGTGTCCCCGCAGTGCTCCCCGGCCAGCTGTCGCTGTCCCCTGTCCCCCCCGGCGCACCCCAAAGAGCCGCAGCGTTTCCCGTGCCGAGGCAGCGGCGCTGGGCTCCGCATCCACAGCAGCGCCGGGAAGGGCCGAGGTGGGCGGCCCGAGGGAGGGATTGAGCGTCTGCTGCAGATAAAAACGGGATCTCTTCTGTCTGGAAACGCCGCTGGCCCCCAGGGCTGTGCTGGATCTCAGTGCTTGGCGGCTGCTGGGTGCCGAGGGAAGGATCCTGGCACGCAGCGATCCCCAGGGAAGTCCCTGGGACCGGGGGCTTTGGCCAGGCAGGTCTGTGTCTGGCACCGCTGGGCTGCAGGCGCTGCTCTGTGCCCCTGCTGATAACAGCAGCAGTCGGTGTGGAGAGCTGGGTGCTGCAGGTGGGCCGCACTCCCCAGGGATCTGCGGGAATCCATCACTGGTCCCCTGAGCTCCCCACCCTCCCTGGGAAGGGGTTCCTGGGGTTGGACAGGTGGCTGGCTGTCCCTTTCCCACGGGAGAGAGCTTCTAGGGGTGCTGTCCTGCACCCCGAGGTACAAAGCCCCCACCCTGCTGTGCCTCCGGCTGCAGTGAGGGGCTCAGCTGTGAAGACCAGCTCAGTGAAGCCAGTGGGAGACTAAATTAGCAAAGAAAGCAGGCAGGCCTCACCGGGCAAGGTTCAGAGACACGAATCTTGTTCCTGTTTCTTCTGGACATTATTCTATATTACATTTGATGTTAAACTGGAATATCTAAATAGATCCAAATTGGATTAAGAAGCAATGACTTATTGTACACTCTGACTGTTAAGCCCACAAAGACAAGAACAAATAAATTGGAGGAATCAAAGGCGTGAAAGCACAGAGCAAAGATATATTATATCTTTGTTTGAAGCAGGGCCCTGCTCAGAGAGTGCTGTGGGTCCAGAGGGGTGAGTGATGGTCCCTGTCCTGCCTTTCTGTTGTCTGGTTCCAGGTTCTTGTGCTGGTGGGAAAGGTGCTGGGCCAGCTGCCTGCTTGCCTTGGGCAGGAACCAGGGTCCAACTTCCCCAGCAGCCCCAGTGGGCTTCCACTTGTTTAACTTGCAGCTGCTTTTTGTTTTGTGGTGTTGTCCTTTCCTTCTGAACGTGATGTAAGCGAGCATCCCCAAAGAGCCGTGGCAGAACAAACACAGGCAGGTGCACAATTATAGAGCTCACCTCTGCTGCTGCACACAGCCCTGCTCAGCTGCTCCTCCCCGGCCCTCGCCGACCGAACGGGCTCTGCAGGAGGGATGGCTCTTTGGGGACAGACTCTGGGCTTTAGGGTAGACATCACACCACTGGCAGGGGTGTCTGGGCAGCTTCTGTGGGGACATGGCTGCAATCCGCTGTGCTGCAGAGTGATCAGTCACTGCAGCCCAGCCTGGAAAATAAAACAACCCAAGAAAGCAGCACTGTGGTGCTGCTGTGGAAAACCCTGCTGTGACAGTTTCCATTAATACAGATAAAAAATTGAGACACAGGGCAAACAATATTAACCCCATCACTGATCAAGCTTAAAAGCTTTTCCCAAGAAAAATTGTCTCTGGATTGCAGTTAAGTAACGGGCAAGGGGATGGCTGCCTGCAGAAGCCTCTGCCATGGTGCTGGCAGGTTCTGCTGGCCAGGGCAAGGGAAGGTGGCTGGGGTGGCAGCAGAGGGTCAAACACCAGGCTGATCCCTTGCAGAGCTTTAGGACATAAGAAGCTCCAAGTTGGTCCTGTGCTTCAGGGGGAAGCGGCACAGAAGCAGATCATCAGCCTTGGCAGAGGCCAATCTATGCTGCCTGAGGGTGATGGATCGTCTTCCAAGGTGAAAATAGAAAGGAATTACGGTAATAAAACCTCCGAGAGAGGCTTAGTGTAAGGGTTTCCGGCTTCCCAGACGGGAGGAGTGGAGGTTGATTGGTGGGAGCTCGTGTCCCCCAAACATGGAGGTAACTGGAGCAGGGACTCCCTGTACCCTTAGGGCTGCCCATCACCTGTGCCAGCCTTGGAGGGCGTGAGACCCCAGCATGTCAGACCTGCTTGGCTGCTGTGGTGCTGATGCAGCTTCATGGGGCAGGGACCACCTTGGGTATTGGGGGTGGGGATCTGGGTAGGAGGCTCCAAGGATAGGGACTGCAGCAGCTTCATCCTGGCACTGCTGTCAGAAACCCTCTGCTGCTCTGCTCCCTCAGTGCCGATGGGGAGAGCAGGCACAGACAGGGTTGTTTTGACTGAGAAAGGGAAAATGAGCAAACAACCTTCTCCAGGTTCCTTTATTTTTTTTTTTTTTCCCTTTTATTTTTTTTTCTTTCCTAACTCTCCTGATAAGGGAAGAACCTTTTTTTAAACTCCCCTCTCTGCATCTGCTGCACACCAGCTCAAAGGCTGTTCTTTATGTATTTGATTCTCAGTAAAATTGATCTTATTCTCTTTGGAGGAGTTAGGTTTAAATCACAGGATGAAATTCTGGCCACAGTGAATCGATAACAAATCTCCTATCAACCTCAGCCTGGGTAGAGACTTTGGCCATGGAGCTGAGGTTCCCTGCTTCCCAGTGGGAAATGTCATCTGTTGATAGAGGACATTCTTTCCTTGCTCAGCAAGTGAGTCCCAAGGTGTCCATTAGAGCACATTGGTTCTTCAGTCTTTCTGCTCCAGCCCTGCCAGCCTGTGCTTGGGACTGAGAAAAGGGATAAAGTCCCCAGTTCTAAATTCCAATGGAATGCCTCCAACACGCTGCCGGTTGCCTCCCCAGCCCTCCTCTGGCTCACTCTCCACCTCTGTCAGGAAGGTGCTCATGGGTGTGAAGGCACAGCACAGCAGTGCTGGGTGAGCCGGGAGTGTTGCTCAGCCAGCAGGGAGCTCTGTGCCATCCCTCCTCTGTCGTTTGCCCCAGTCTCCAAAGCCTAGCACGGCTCTGCATCCTGCAGTGCCTCTTCCCTGGCTCATGGCATAGGGAAATTGTCTAGCATTGACACTCAGAGCCTTTCTGAGAGGGTCTCCCAGGAGGAAAAAAAAGTTTTTTTTACTCCTTTAATTATTTTTTAGCTGTTTAATTCTTTCTTCTTGTTGCCATACTAAATTCATCCCACCTCCTGGAAGGTGATGGGGGATGTCTGGACAGCCATGAGCAGGATGCAGCCCCTCTCACGGGAAGGGTCATCCTGGGTCCTGCAGCCCCAGTGCTGCGCTGGACGGTGGCAGGGTCCCACCTCTGCGGAGATGTCCCCGCGGCAGCCCCGTCTCCCCTCCCCACTGCCGGCGGAGGGAAGATCCCCCGAGGCAGATGGTAGAGCAAAGCTGTGTCTTTATCGGAGGATACTGGTAGTGTTCAGCTGCTTTTGAAGTCTCCAAAGAGAGCTGGGATATTTCTTGATCTGCTCTTAAATAAGTCATTGCCACTGCTGTTAACTCGCATTAAGCGCGGAAGATGCCGGGAGAGGCGGGCGCGGCTCGGCGCGCCGGGACGGGAGCCTGCCTGCACGGGGCGCGCAGCCGTGGGCCACGGCCTCGGGAGCGGACTTGGGGGTATTAAATATTTGATGTGCAAAGTTTATTTTAGCCCGAGCCAGGCTGGAGTTGCTGTGCCTCCAGAATGCAGTTAGTCGGAGGAGCAGCCTCGCACGGTTTAGCGTTGGTTTTGCACCTCGGTTTCTCATTTCCACCTCACCCCCGGTCCCTGCGCGTCCCTGGCCACGGGGGCTGTGCCCGAGCCCTGCCTGCTGCCCACAGAGCTGCTCGCTGGCAGCACCCTGGTCTCCTACATGTGCCCACGTGTGCTGGGGCATTGCACCCCTTCCGAGAGCCCTGACTGAGGCAGGAGTTGCTTTTTGCTTGCACACGCAGTGGCTGACGCTCGGATATCCTTTTTTTTCCTGGTCCTTTGCTTGTGCTTAGCTGTGGAAGGAGGAGAGCTTGCAGGAGGCTGAAACAGTGCCTGGTGTCCAGGAGGTATTCAGTGTTGACAGAAACATTGACAGGTCAGATTGTGTTTTTTAAATGCTACTTTTTCACTTTTGCTCGTTCCCCTTGGACTCTCTTCCCACCAGCAGCACCTTTAGCATTTATCTCATTCGAGTCCTCTAAGCAAATCTTATCTCTACGTTTATTGCATCTTTGGGAATAGTAATTTTCTAGTCAGCTTTCACATTATTCCATATTTGTTACTAGTCCTCTGTCGAGGGAAAACCTGACTCTTTATTAGTTCTCTGCCTGATACAAAACATTTAATTTGAACAGAAACCACCAGGAGAGAGATACATATTGCTTTTCATAACCAAAGTGTCAACATCTTGACCAGACTGTAGCTGAAGCAATCTTTACCATATGGTGGATTTTTATACTTTAACGTCACATCTGCATCCCCGCTGCCTCTCCTTTCATTCCAGAGATGCTGTGCTGGTGATAAAAGGCGCTGTCTCCGTGTCCTTCCACAACACAATCACAAAAGGACCCCTCAGCAGATAAGGAACTAAACCAGAGATACAATAGCTGTGGCTTCCCACTGGCTTTCTGCTCAATAGCTTTCTGCTATGCAGTTAACAAAAAAAAAAAAAAAAAGGAAAAGAAGAAAAAGAATAGCAATGAAGGAGCATGTGTTGGGAAAATAAGCCCCAGTAAATCCCAGGGAGGGCACGGCTGCAGAACATGCTGGGAATAGCGACTAGAACTGGGCTGAAACAAGATGAAACAGTTTTTTCTTTCCCAGATTCCTGGTAAATGGGATGCTCCTTACAGCTTCACTGAAGCTCAGGGGCCTTCAGAATATACAGACTTGGTTTTCAGGAAAATGGGGCTGTGCTAGTGTTGAATTTTATTGCAAGGTAATGCAAAAATCTGTATTAATCTCTGCTGGATCCTGATAGGAACCGGATGTACAAAGTTGCTTGCTTGAAAGCCTGTTCAGAGCCCAGTGCAGTGGGGAAGGACCTGTGTCTCTGAACAGCAGGAAAAGGTTGTGCACAGACCTCTGCTGAGCGGGGTCAGGGCCGTGCCCACGGCGCTGAGAGAGCTCCAAGCTTCGCCTCTGATTTCTGCCTGCTCGACACCCGCTGGCTCGGCTCCCCACCAGGCCCTGCCTCTGGGCTGCTCCCCACCCCTCCTGGAGGATGCCAGGAGCTTTGTTCCTTGCAGAGTGCTGTGAGCATCGGTCCCCTTCCTGGCAACTGAATTTCTTGGCATGTTGTCTAAATTGGCTACAGATGCCTAGTTATATTGTATTGAGGATGCACAGGCTCTGTCGCCAGCTCTTCCCTCGCCTGGGCTGGTCCAGAGCTCTGACCTGTGAGCCACCACACCGTGATTCCACAATGGATATTTTCACTCTTGTTTGTCCTCTTTCCTACCCCTGGGGCCTCGTGTTTCGCCCACCTGCCTTCCCACACCACTTTCCACATCCCCACTTTGCAGAGCCTGTGGGCTTTGCTTGGGTGCAAGGCATACAAGGATTGGGCTCCGTGCTTGGCACGTGCCCCAAACGCTTGCCTCAGCATTTTGCATGCCGCAGAGGATTTTATTGTATTGCTTTAATGGGAAGTCATGCAGCTCTGAACCCCAAATACACAGCTCTGTAAGAGTAGTGGCTGGAGGAATCCACAGATAATTCAGTCCTGCCTCCCTTAAGTGAAATAGGATGTTAATACAATACAGTGGAGAATCGCTAATACAATCCTATTTTTATACTAGCACTTTCATGTCATATTAGAAGAAGATTCGACTTTTAGATCTTTTTTAGCAATTTAGCACAGTGAGGATTTCATTATACTGACAGAACTATTGACAAAAAGAAACACATTAGAATTGGGAGGATAATGGTCCTGGGGAAGAGGAAGTTTTGCAAGGCTTTTCATTTAAAACTGGACTGGGCAAAGTAACAGGCACTGTGCTGAGTGGAATAATCCTGCATTAGCAAAGGGGTGGACTGGCTGACCTTTTAAGTCTTGTCACAGACTAATAGAAGTCGGAGATGGAAGAGACTTTTAGGTCACATCAAACGCTTCTTCCAACCCAGCGCAAGATTATTTCTTGATATATTTGATGGTGTTTTTTTCCACTTCTAAAAGTTCCAAGTCACGAAGCTTTCTCTCCTAAGGAGCCTTTTTCACACTGTTTTACCCAGTAAGCGCACGCTTAACTTTGCGCACTATCATTAATTCCCCTGAATTAAAGTTGTTAAATCCTGCCGAGACTTAAATTGGATTACTCGCAGCCTGCAAAGTTAAGCACCTGTATAAGACTTTGCAAGAGGGAGTTTTAACAGATCTTAGCATTAACTTCTTCTCACTTTTCCACCTTAATCTTTATTTTACTTCACAGTCCTCTCACCTTTCCCTTGCCTGGTTCAGCTCAGCCTCTCCTTCTCCCTCCTCCTGATGCGCTGACAGTTCTCACCTTCCCCGAGGTCGGAGATGTCGATATCTCCTCCCCAGACTGACTGTGGCTCTGCAGGCACGTGAGAGATGGGGAACAGCAGTAATAGTGTAACTTCTGGCACTGGATTTAAACTGGGATAGCCTTGCTGCAGTGAACAATTAAAGTGCTTTTGCCACCCCCTGCTCCACAGCTGCTCTGGAGCAAGAGGAGAGGGAAGCGTGGGGATGGGTGGTGAACCTCGCTTGCTGTGGGTCTGTGACAAGAGGAGGAGAAACTTTCCTGTTCCATCTGCTCCCAGCCTCCATGACTAGGTACCCATTTTCCATGCCGAGAGCAGATGTTCCTGCTGGAAATAGGCTTCCCTTCTGAAGTTGGAGCCATCACTTTGCATTAGAGCCTGCAAGCCTGCTTTCTGCCTTATAGTGCTTTCCCTGCTGACAGGGTGTGAGGCACAAAACATTTTAAATGAAGATCTTTACAATTGTGAACATGCTGCAATAAATATTAATGCTAACTTGTTAAATGGCGAATCAGCAATTTATGTAATGGCTGGGGATGCCTCTTCTTAAGTGACACACGGCACTTTGGTGTTGCTGTTCCCCAGCCTTGGCTCCTGCTGCCTTCCAAAGATGGGTGTTGCCTGTTCTCCTGCTGCCCTGGGGACGTGGTCGCTGCTGCTGTGCCACGCATGCCACCTTTAGGGGCTGCAGCATGAGTGGTTTGTAGGGAGGGCTTGAAGCTGCTCTGGCTGGCTCCAGGCATTTTTCTGTGTGAACCATCCAGGAGGGTTTGAGGGCTGTCCTGCAAAGCCCACTTCAGCCCAGATTCCCTCTTCCTCTGTTTAATCATCTCAAAGGGACAGACAAGGCACTTGTGTACCTTTGTTCTGGGGGGTGCAGATGAGCATTGGTGGAATTCTTGTTATCATTGAATAAAAGGCTCCTCAGAGGGTGACCTGTTGCTGTTAATTAACATATTACATTAATATGGTGGAGATCTGAATAGGTCAACCAAAGCAAATGCTCAGGTTCTGTTGTTCCCCCAGTGAGCTCCGGGGTTGTAAGCAGAGCTTGTCCAGGCTCCAGCCCAGCTCTCTGTCTGCCTCTTGCCTCCTGAATAGCCATGTATTGTCCAGGCAGGAGGTGGATTTTCAGCAGAGACAAAAGCAAGACAAGTTCCTTTTTTAGATTTTAAGCTTGAGTTCATCCAGAGGAGACAATTTACTTCTCTTTGTTGTTTCCAGCATCATTCATCCCTTCTGTTTGTGCTCTGTAGACGCTAAGCCTGGGATATTATCTGAAAGAAGTTTCCCTTTCAGGATCTTTGATGTTAGGTTTGTTATATGTATATTTGAAAAGTACTTCGCAGTGACAAAGCTCGGTACTTCTCCTGCTGGGCTGATGTGTGTGTGAAGCTCGCCAGTGAGTGGCAGCGATTAATCCAACAGCACCATGTGCTTTTGTTGCTGAGCCGCTCTCAGTGTGGACAGAGCAGCAGCACGCTGGATTTAAATTGGTGACAAAGAGGATGGAGTAGTTTTCCTTGTCCTCAGGTGTGGAGGAGTTTGGGGTGGGGCGTTGGTGTGACCCCACGACCTGCCGGGGATGGATGGGCTCCTGCTCTGTTTTGCCAGGGGGGCTTCCAGCCCTTTGTGCCCAGCAGGGCAGGTCCAGCCACAGCGTGAGAAATGCTGCAGTGCCCCTGATGAGCCTGTGAAGATGGGCTGACTTGTGGCACAGTGTACTGATTTTAAACAAAAAAAAAGCTCCACATCCTCTGCAGGTGGCTACCCCCAACCAGGAGGGCTCTGCTGAGGCCTGAAACGAAACCATCCCTCAAATGCCTGTCCTGCAGAGCGCAGCTGGAGCACTTCCCAGCTCCTGCCAGGGTGCCACTGACTCCAGGTTTGCTCTTTAGCACCTTGCTACCCTTGAGCAGAGCAGAGAGTGGCTGTGCCAGCCCAGCCCAGGACTCAGCTCTGTGCTCAGCCAGTAGCAGATTCTAGGAGAAGGTCTTGGAAACAGGGTCTGAGCTTTCCTACAGCAGAGCCTGCCTGCTTCCAGCAGGGAGAGACATGGCATGCCCTGAGCCAGGGATGGCAGCCAGGCTGCCAGGCCTGCTAGCCAGCTGATCCACTCCCCTGTTTATGTGTGTTGTCTCTTTTGAAGCAGCTTGTGCCCTTGGCAACCGCAACATCTGGTGGTAATAAGCTGTACCATGTAATTGTGCTCTGTGTGGAAAAGGGTCTCTTCTTTTTTCCGTTTAAATTTACTCATTGTGGCACTGGTGGTAATTTGTGGGGTGTTCTTCTTGCTACAGCCTGTGGTGCTGTGGAAGACCTGACGCCCACAGGGACACACTGAGTGCACCGAGCAAGCCAAGGTGACCCAGCACGTGGCCCTGCCAGGCTCCGTGTCCCTGTTAGATGGGGCCGAAATCTGCTTTTATTTGCTAGATGCTACATAAATAAAATCCAGGTCTGTCACATTTGCTGCTAATTGGCTTGCAAGGGCTGCTTGTTTGAATTGTGGAGCTCTCACAGAAATGGGTGACCTTTGGCAGTACTAATGTTTCCAGAGAAATCCCCAAAGCTCCGTGCCTTCCGTCACTCCTGCTGTGAAAATCTGCTGAGAGGAGCTGCTCCCCTGCTCTCCCATGCCTTCCCCCTCTCTCATTCTCCCAGGCCTTCCCCACCACTGCACTCAACTTCTCCTCAATGACACATGCCAGGAATGCTGCTTGTTAATTAACAACGAGTTAATTAACGAGCAGCAAAAGTCCAGTGCTCAGAGCTGTTAGGAAAGGGCACTGAAGAAAACATTTTCAATTTTTTTGGCTTCTGGGCTGTTTCTGAGGCAGCATTCAGGGCACTGGCACATCTGTAGGTGTTTCCCAGGCTGGGTTGCATCGTGGAGAGGAGCAAAGACTTCCCTGCAGGAGAAAATCCTGATGTGGCTTGGATTGTGATCTGCAGAGGACCCTGATGTGGATGGCAGTGGGGACAGAGCTCTGCTCCGTCCCTTCCCAGCCCTGTGTCGAGCCAGCTGCACTGCTCTGTGCGGGGATGGGGCTATCTGCCTCTGGAGCAGCCTGGCTCCATCATCCCATGGGGCTCTACTCTGTAGGTTTTTGGGTTTTTTGCTGGTTCAGCTGCTTGACTCAGCTCAGCAACCCACCAGCTAATCACCAGTGCTGGGCCAGGGCAGGGTGAGCAGCAGAGTGGGACAGCGCCCTAAACACGTCCCACAACACCCTAAACCTACTCCATGGAACTGCCTGGAGCTCAGCAGGATTTGTGCTCTTTTTCTAGCAGAGCAGTTGGCTATTTCTTTCCCATCCATCCTTGCAATGTCTCTTCCTATTATTCCTTTATTTGTATTGATTTTAGTTCACTGGAACCTGAATTGCTGGGTGTGTAAATTGCTGGAGTCTGGCTCTCTCTTCCATGTGGCTCTGATTTGGGGTGTAATCCCCGAAACAAAATCCCCCCTGAGGGGTCAAGGCCCCCATGCCAGCCCATCCATCATGTCCCTTCATGCCTGCAAATTCTCCCGAAGTGCCCCTGGGTTCTGCTGCTGGCAGGGAGTTTTGGGTGATGCATGCTCAGCCTCTGCTATTTGTGCTCTCAGTTACCAGCTTAACCATGGTGATTTACATGGCAACCCGATGAGGCCTGGCATTTCAGTGCCTTTATGCATTTAGCAGCATCAGCTCCCATGTAATTTAATTGTCTGTGTTTTAAACATAAATCAGCAAACTGTGGGCTGGAGCAGAGCAAACTCCTCGCCGGGCATGGAGGCTGCTCCTGCTGACTGCCCCTCTGGCGAGACACGGCCCATCCTGGTGTCCCTGCTCCCCAGGGATGTGCCACTGGAGAAAAATCAGGCTGTGGGTGTTTCAGCTGGATGAGCCTCCCTTCGGGGCTCCTGATGTAGGTCAGCATGGAGCTGCGTCCTGGGGGTGCTCAGAGTGGGAGGTGGCCCCTGCATCCCCCTTCGGAGCGGGCTCTGCAGCCCCCAAAGCCCCTCAGAATGTGACACCTCGAGGACTCCCCTTCCAGCCGGTTTTCGTTTGAACTTGGCCAAGGGGCTCAGAATTCATTAGGCACTGTGACTAATAGTTGTGACTCAACCAGCCTCATTTCCTGAGGAAATTGGGCTAACTGCTTCCCCACAAGTTCATGGAGAGCCGCTCCTCTCAGCAAGGCTTTGATCACCCAGTGTCAAGCATCTGGGCAAAATGGTGTTTGGGTTTCACTCCCCTTTCTTTGTGCAGTGGCTCCCTGATTGAACAGGGCGAGAGTAGCACCCTGCCGCCTGCTGCTTCCCCAAGGCCTGGGGAGAATGTGCCAACAGTGTGGGAATGAGAACGAGGATGTGCTAATTGGACAGTGTTTGGGCTGGGGGACAGGCTCCCCCTGTACCCCCCTTCCTGCATCCTGGCTGACACCGGGGGATTTCTGCCGGCAGATTCCCACTGCCACAGCTGTGTCCCTGCTAGTGGTGCTGGGAAGCAGCGCCAAAATCCTCGAGGGCAGTTGGCCCTGCTGTCCTTCCATCCCCAGGAAGCCGCTGTGCTGGCCAAGGCCGCTGGTTCCCGTCGCAGTCAGGGCCAGGGATGATCTGCATCTCCCTGCCAGGTCCCCGGGCTGCAGGGAGCAAACAGGGGGATGATCCCCATGCTGGGCAAGTCACAGCTGCAGGCTTGCCAGCCAAGGTGATGCTTTTCCCAGACATCCCCCAGTATGTCCTGCCCTTGGTGCACTACAGGCACTGCAAGGTGGGAGGGAACTGGGATGAAGCTGCTTGTGTGGCCACCCCAGCAGCCCCTTGCACTTCTCTCACACTCGCTTCCTGCACCCCTGGCCGGCTATCTCTAGCCCACAGGAACAGCAAATATCGGTGCTGTTTTACCCTTCCTTCGCCCTCTTCCACAAAGCATTTTGCAGGCTCTTTGGAAAGCATAAATCCTGCCATGCAGGGTAAATCAAGGACCAGAGGGAGGTAAAAAATAACTTAGGGAAAAAATAAACCTTACACTGCCAGGTCTTAGCAGATGTATGTCAGGGTACACGTTATACTCCTGCTAGGTTGGAGCTGCGGCAATAAGGAGCTTCTTGACACCAGCTTTTTGTAAGCCTTTTTGTATGCGAGTGCTCCCTGTAGGGTAAAGCAGCTCCCCGGAGCAGCTATCAGCTGCAGCAGCACGGCATCTCCGCACACGGAGCGGGGCAGCCGGGGGCTGGGAGGGTCGCGCTGCAGAGCCGGTCCCGGCTGGGCAGGGCGTCCTTGCAGACAGGGCTATCTGTGCCAGGAGCCCGGCTGCTGCCTGCGCGTGGTAGGAGCAGTGTGTGGAGCTGATTATCATAGCTAATTCAGCTCCGCGATTTTCGCTGGAGGAGGTTGGTATTTTGGGATGCGTCAGGTGAGGCAGGGCGAGCCAGGCGGTGACCTGCAAGCATTCCCACAAACGCCGTAGCGGGCTGGGGCCAGGAGGGCACAGGGTAGCTGGGGGCAATTTGTTCCCTTAACTGCATTCACAGTCTGCAGGCTTGAACAGAGAATTATCTATTTTTGTGTGCTGGGTTTATGCCCATGGAAAGGCTTGTCTTCTGTCCTTAACACAGAGCAGTGCAGGAGCATGTGGCTTGTGCAGAGCAGAGTCCCTGTCTCCCAGGATGGGCTGGAGGTGGCTCTGCTGTGTGAGAACACACCCGTGCTACAAACCCTCCTCTTGCTGGGGCTCTGCTCCTCACAGCTGGTGCCAGCTGAGTCCCTCCTCGGTGGTGCCCAAGGTGCTGCTCCTCTCCTTTGCAGCAGAGCTTGGGAAGGTGATGCAGGCTGGGGCTGCTCCACACCAGGGAGCTCCAGCCTGGCAGCAGGGTGGATGCTGGGCAGCTGGAGTCAGCCTGGCAGGGTCCTGCTGCCATGTGGGCATGAGGAACTGGCCTACAGCAGAGGGATTATCCTTGCCAGCAGTAGGGCTGGAGTCCTTGTGGCCTTGTGGAGCCGGCATTAGGGCAGAAAGAGTTGGCACTGGTATTGTACAGACGCTCACGGCTCCGGACAGTGCGAGAGTGACACAGAACCTGCATGCCCTGACAGATAGTGCTGCCAGTCACACTCACAGCAGCTCTAGATCTGGGTTGGCTGTGCCTGAGGGATGCTCCCAGCCCCTAAGTACAACCTCTGTCTCACCACCCAAGTTGGAGCCATCTCCCAGATGGAGCCTTTGCTGCTTAGCTCGGGGCCTTGCACCCCCCGGGAGCACAGGGAGGGTGGTGGGCACAGCCTCTCACACGGTCTGGCTGCTCCTGGAGCCTGGGCATGCAGCAGAAAACACTTGCCAGGCTCCGTGCCCTTCTCATCCTGCAGCTCCTGGATAATTTATGAGGAGCCTCCGCTGTATATTTCTCATAATGAACGTCGGGCTCATTTTCACACTTTTCTTCTGCTCTGTTTGTTTTATTTAATTTGATTTTATCATGGGAGATCCACTCTTTGCCTTCTGCCTAGTCCTGCCCAGTGCTATGGTGCTCCCTGTCCTGGTCGGGCTGTGTCCCTGTCCTGTGCAGGCTGTGTGTCTGTCCTGGCCAGGCTGTGTCCCTGTCCTGGCCGGGTTCTGTCCGTCCTGGCTGGGCTGTGTCCCTGTCCTGGCCGGGCTGTGTCCTTGTCCTGGCCTGGCTGTGTCCCTGTCCTGTGCAGGCTGTGTCCCTGTCCTGTGCAGGCTCTGTCCCTGTCCTGTGCAGGCTGTGTCCCTGTCCCGGCCGGGCTGTGTCCCTGTCCTGTGCAGGCTGTGTCCCTGTCCTGGCCGGGCTCTGTCCCTGTGGCTTTGTTGGCTCCTTTCAGAGGTCAGCGCCGGGCTCGCCGCGGCGCGGGCAGCGTGGGGCAGGGACAGCAACAAAGGGAAGCAAAGAATCCTCTTCAAAAGGCCAGGGAGGAAGGCAGGTGGCCAGTGAGCATCGGGCAGGAGGACAAAGAGCCGGGAACAATAGAGCTCCGCGGAGCACAAACACTCGCCGCTCTCATCATCCCCCCTGTGCCCAGATGTGTCCCAGGCAGGCGCCGAACCCCGCATCTCCGGAGTCGGAGCAGGGGAGGGATGGCTGGCTGGAAAAGGGGGCTGGGTGCTCAGAACACAGCACCGTGGGGCATTATCGGCCTGGGCCAAGGGACAGGGCTGCTCCGGGGTGCAGGCACTTGGACAAGGACAGCTTCAGTCACAGGAGCGCCTGGGCCACCTCCAGGCTGTAAGGACGGGGCTGATCCCGAAGGGCAGATGCTTATCAGCAAAGCCAGGAGGCAGGGGCTCCTCAGGGACACCCCATGGTTGGATAAAAAGGGAGATTTTATCTCCCAATGGCTCTTAAATGGTGTTGGAGGCTGCATACAGCCTGAGGAACAGGTCCCCTTCGAGAGGAGATAAGGTGTAATTCAGGCGTTTCGCTGGGAAATCGTCCTGAGCGGGTCCTGTCCTCAGCGGGGCCGTGCTAAGCTGCTTCGAGGGTGGACAAACGCGTGCCTGTTGAAAGATGACGCTGTCAGGAGTGAAGTAGAGGAAAATAAACCTCTTAGCTGGATGAATTCCGCAGGTCAGGCATTGGCTGCCGGCAAATACAGAGCTAATGACTTGGTTTTTGTCATGTACCCATTCAGGGACCTACCAGTATGCAGGTGGAGGGCAGGGGCAAGTTTTATCTTAGCACACTCATATTTAAAGGTGCTACTTTGTGATTATGTCAATTTCTTCTGCTTTTTCCATTCATCTGTGACTCTGTGATGAGCATCTGTTTGTGTCAGAACAAGGAGTTGTTGACGGCACTCGAGCTGAGCTGCTTTGACCTGCACTTCACGGTGCACAGAGGCTTTTCTCTTACAGTGATTAGCTCTGTGGTGCAATATTAAGGCTCTGTCTCCCTCCCTACGTGCCTTTTGCAGAGTCTGTTAGGTGAGGTGCTTCAAAGGGCTTTGCTGGAGGGTCCTGCGGTTGTCTGACTCAGATCTGCTGCTGCCCTCATTCCTCCTGGAGCAGGAAATCATCTGACTCAGTATGACTCCATCAGAAATGTGCAGAGGGAGAGAAGAGACGCAGGGAGAGATTACCATGTGAAACTAGGAGCCACGGACTGTGCAGTGCTGATCTGGGTGAGATTGGATGTTTATAAGTGCAGCAGCAACGCCGTGAGTTAGAGGAACGTGGAAGCAAGGACTCAGGAGGAGACCTGGAGGTGCCTGTAGGAGGCCTGGGGTCACCAGGACTCCCCTCTCTGCCTGTCCTTTTGCTGGCTGCTGCTCTCTTCCATCCTGCAAAACAGCAGCCGTGGGCCCTTCTCAGCACTGAGTTAGCTGGGAAAGAAATCCAGAAGCTCCCAGGCTGTGAAGGGGAACTGTTCAGTGCTTGAAGGTCCTTCTGAGCTGTTTCATGGACTCTCCCATAGATGGGGATAGTATTTTTCCTAGATGGAGACGGTATTTTTCCTACATGCAAAACCCTTGATTTCACATTTTTTGGGACTCCAGCTTTCTGGAAACATTTGTGAAGTGTCTTGTACGACCCTGAATATCTCTGGGCTTTGCCATGGTCTTCTGAGCTCCTGCTGCCACAGGCACCAGAGCACAGGGTGTCCATGGGCCGAGGTCCCACTGGGGACAAGCACTGACTGACCCTAGAACTTGAGATTCAGCACAGATTTTGGACTTGGGTATCACACAGAGAAGATGTGTGGGCACAGTGACCTCACAGGGACCACTCTCACCCCACTTATGTGTGACCAGAGAATTCGTCTCATCTCTTCCCAAGCCTTTGGTAGAAATCTGAGAAGGAAAGCCTTTCCCTCCATCCCTTTTCTTTGATAATTAATTAAATAAATAGAACCCTTGAGCAAATGAAATGTCATTTCCCATTCAGGCAAATACATTTGGGTTAGAAATCTAGGTCAGAATGTAAATTATCTTGCTGCCTTCTTGAAGGTGAAGTCCCTGAAATGCACTCAATTTAACTGAAATTGGGGATTTCCCAGTTTTTGCAAGCACTTTATTTTCCTTCTAATGAATACAAGGAAAAAAACTTTTCTGAAACTGCCAGGGGATACAATCCATCTCGAATGGCTGTAATATTGTATAATAAAATAAACCTTAACAATACATGCCTTATTCTCTTGGAGGCTCTATTTTGAGCACAACATGTAGGGTGTTAAATTTGGTGGAAAATCTGACCAGAAGTCAGAAAATCAATTGTATTTTTTTCAAGACTGCTGCTTGACAAAGAGACTTTCATTTTGGTGCCACAGAGAAGAGGGACCTGTGGATGCTCCTCATGCAGGGCCAGGGATGCAGGGGGGTACAGAGCATCTCCCGCTGCTGGTGCCAAGGTGTGAGGGTCAGGGGCAACTGCATGGAAAGCTGGAGGGAGAGGGACTTTTTTCTCAGTGCTCCCATCCCCTGGACACTGCTCTCCCTTTGCCCAGCTGAAGTGGTCCCAGCCTGCCCAGTTTAGCTGCCCATGACCCACCAGTGGAAGCTGCTGCAGAAGGGAAAGCAGGAGGGAACACACAAATTCAGTCTTGTGTTTGATAGGAAAAGAAAAACTTCCAGCATTACACCGGGGCTGAGACCATTTGGACAGCAAAAACTGCATTAGCACTGTAGGTAGGAAGGTACAACCAGGAACAAGAGCTGCAATCAGTTCTGAGGAATTCTATGGCAGGAGCTCTCTGCTCTCACTGCCCCCTCCCACCTCTTATCCAGGGAATTGAATCCTTGAGTGTTTCTGTTTACTACACAGTCAGTGTTTGTTTGTCTCAGTGTTAACATTTCCTTTCTTTTTTGTCTTTAATCAGCTGCAATTATTCACTTATATTCATGGGTAGCACTAAAATAAAAATAGGTGCATTATGAATATTAAACTCCTGCAAACAAAGCCCTAAATTAGATGATTTGTGTGCCCTGTGTACGTAGGTTTTTCTGCTTGGAGTATGCAGTGAGCCATATATTTTTCCTCTTCTTTTCTCTTTCACGCGATGCAAACCCTGAAGGGTTCACAGGGGAAAGGAGATGGGGAAATTCTGGTGCCCTCAGAACATCACTGTGAGGTGCTGCTCACAGTGGAGTCTGCAGAGGGGAGGCTGCAAAGATGAGCTTTAACTTGCACATCTGGATTACAACCGGGAGAGCGAGGGTGGTGGGGAAACACCTTCTGCTGCCCTGCCCAGAGAGAGGATGCCTTGGTTAGATCCCAAGCCTGAGCCCTGCCTGGGGAAAGCCAGGCTCCCTCACCTCCCCACAGACACGGCAGAAGGATCAGTCCCTTGGCATCCTGCCTGCATTATCAGCAAGTCTGATTTTGGGGGTCCTCTCACAATCGGGTCCTTCAGTGTGGTCTCTTGTGAGGAACTCGCATCATCCGTGGTTTGGGGCAGTTGTAGAGTGTGGGGCTGTATAGGGTGGAAGTTCTTTTGCTCTAGATCACTAGAAGACAGAGTGGGATACGTGTGACTGGGCTTTAGGGAATTGGGGATCTCTCCCTGTTGCCGTGAGGCACACCATCGTGTGTTCCCTTTGTTGGCTGTACTCCTGGGGAGGAGTTGGACCTGCTGCTGTTACCTTTGACCAGGGCTGCTGCCCGTACTCCCCTGGAACGCTTTTGTGGGCAAAGTCAGGATTAGACACCAGCTTTGTCTTTCTCTTCTTCTGCCTCAGATTCCCTTGGGTTCATTGAAGGGAAGCCGGGAGCCAGTGCCGATGCTGCCGTTGCTCATATCCCATGTCTTTGTCTGGGTGGCTGGCTCTTTACATTTTTAATGGTATTTTGTATTGCTTTTCTTGTACTGCTCCTGGATATTTTGCAGTCCACATCTTTGTGGATGGATGCAATGAATCAATAGCGAATAATAATCTGAGTCTAGAGGGAACAGAGTTTGCAAAGCAACTCACCATTCACACTTGCTGGAAGCATGGTGAGAAATCACCAGCATAAGGCCGAGTAGAGAGAAAATTACCTGGGAGAAGAACAAGAAGGAAATCCAATCTCTGAAAATGAAAATAGATTTTTTTTAAGTGCTGTGTAAAATTATACATTTAATTCTTTCTCTTTTAGCATCAAACCTTACAGCAGATTGTGCCACAGCAGCTTCCTTGCTGTTCCCTTTTGCTGACTCTCAGGAGCTGGGGTGTTAGCCACTTACTTTACCTGGTACTGCTATAGTTTTCTATCTTGTTCTTTAAAGGATTGGATTTGGGAGGCTTTTAAATCACTGTAGTCATCTGGGGTAACCGGTGCCTTTGCCATTTAAGACCTGCAGGCTGTCCTAAGGGGAAGGCTGCCATCCTTAGCCTGGCTCTGTACAGCCCTTGACACAGGCTCCTTCCCGGGGCTGTGCCTTCCACCACTATTCCCCCTTGAGCTGAAGATGGACTGTGCCTCTCAGGCTGCTGTGCCCTGATGAATGTCCCTGGTGTAAATAAAATCTGTTACAGGGGCTTGAGCCGCTGTCCATGTTCATCCCCTCTCCCTGCTGCTGCCCGCTGCACAGCCGGGACGATTGTCTCAATCGATCACAATTACGGAGAGGCTTCAGCTAAATAACTTCGTAAAGATCCACTGGGAAAATTCATTGGTTTGAGATCTTAGAAATAGATTTTATTTACAGAGAATCTTAGAAAAGAGCTGGGCCCATGGGCTGGGCCGTGGCCATGCCTGGGGGCAGCCCAGCCCCATTGGACAGGTCCGCTAGTCCTCACCACCCACCAGCACTGGGAGACTTGAAAGTCTTCTTGGAAGAGGATTCAATAAGAGAGAATCTTAGAATGGTTTGAGCTGGAAGGTACCTTAAAGATCATCTAGTTCCAGCTCCTCCACACCAGTCCATATAGGATCGCAGACAGATGTTTAACCCCACCTTCGCTGAGAATAAAGGGACAGGAGGGATTTTATGTCCTGGAGGATTTGATGGCAGTGCCTCTATCTTGGGAGAAGTTTTCCAAAGCCTTTCCTGTCTGGACTGCCCATACTCCATTTTCAAAACTAATGTTAGCATCGGAGGGCTGGCCGGAGATAGGATCGTGTTACGGCAACATAACAAATTACCTGCTGTCAGCCGAGCCCGATAGCTGGCTGTGGATGTGCTCTTCCCAGGGATTTAAACTGACATTTAAACTAAGCTGTTTTAAGGGTTTAAGAGCAGTCATAACAGGTCATAGCAAAGGGCCAGCCAGCCTGGGAGGGGTTCTGGCCACAGCCCTGGGAAGCGCGTAGGAAGAGGCAAAACTGCCCCGCTGCCTCCCCGAGGGCTCTCACCACCCCCAGCACTGCGGTGGGCTGGAGGAGCTGGAAAGGGATGGGTTGGAATGGGGTGGGTTGGGTTAGGATGCTTCAGCCCACGAGGGAATTTTCTCCTACTCATTTCCTTTCTTTTCTTGAACTCGAGTAAATTTTAATCATCTGTAAAATCCTGTGGTGAGATATTTCAAAGCTTAACCCCATGCTGGGCTTAGGGAAGTTTCCTGGTTCAGTACTTGATGGTCCCTGGGTCATTTCTGCTGTGGTTTGGGGTGTACATACGTAGCAGAGGATGTGCTCCCATATCCCAGCCCACATCCCTGGGGTCAGCAGGGCCGAGGCTCCTAAATCCCACACATTTTGGTGCCTAAGCCCTGTGCTCTCCAGGAGACTTTATACACTGGGTGAGGACCAGCAAGCACCCAGCGGGTGCAGTGAGATGCCCGTTCCCTTCCCCACCACGTGTTTGGCTGGATCGCTGCATGCTGCTGTGGGTGTGCTGGTCAGAACCAGGCTGATTCCGCTCTGGCCGTGTCCCTGCTGCCAAGTGTCCAGGCAGAGTAGCACATACAGGGGGTAATCATTTGTAAAAAAATTATGTGAGTGGTAGTAGCTGGATAAATCGTGCTCATTTAGTGCTGTCTGAGGGAATGTGCCTGGCTGCTCTCTGGGAGGGAGTTGTGCACACTCTGTCAGGGATAGCGGTGGTTCCAAGAACTAAACGCCAATTTGGCTTCCTTCACCCGTTCCCATTTTACTCCAATTAACTGTCTCTGTGCCGCGTGTGGCTGGGGCAGTGAGTCTGGACACTGTCTGGGGCCCGGCTCTGCTGGGAAGGGGCTGATCTGGGCAGGGGTGGTCAGAGAGAGGGGTTCCCGCTGCGTTGTCCCTGCTGGATGGACCTTCCTTCCCCTGCTAATTTAAATACGATAATCTTCCTTTAGCTACTGCATGCAAATCCCTAAATATCGTAATTTTGATTGCCTCTCTGGCAGTTTAAAGGATTATATCTAGGTTATTTTTAGCGCAGATCATTTCCTTGATCTGATTTCCAGGCTCTGCCCAGAAGGAGCGTGAGGCAGGTGGGATGCAGAGGGAAGCCGTGGGGGCTGAGCATCCCAGGCGAGGTTGCAGCCACAGTGGGGGGTGAATGAGAGGCCTCCGGGGTGTAGGCACAGTGTTTCCATCTCATGGGGAGTGATGAGTTGCATCATTGCAGCACAGCTGGGCCTGCAGAGGTGGACTTGGTGCTGAGAAGTGGTCCCTCATCTCTTCATGGGTTTGGCAAAAAACTCTGTGACTTTCTTTGCCTCCCTCTCAGAGCATGTTTAGGACAGACAGGAGGTGCAGGGCACCCTTTGGCAGCCCTAGCTGCCTCTCGAGCACCTGTCCTCTCTCCTCCACCTCCATCCAGCTGGCGCAAGGTCCCCGGGCAGCCCTTCCCTCCCAGCCTGAGGAGGAGCGTTATCTCCCATGCTTCAAAGGCAGCATCAGCTGCACAGCAAGCCCCCTTGCTCCTTTCACTGAGGGATTTAGCTAATGCTCTCTCCAATCCATTTTGCTTCCCTGTGGCTTAGTGTGGATTTCCATCCCCATCTCGTCAGCCCACTTAGGGTGTGCAGCCCTCTGCCAGCCCGGAGGCGGCTCAACCCCTCCTGTGCTGAGGGCTCCTCGGGGCCCGGGCAGGGCCGAGGGTGCTGAGCACCGGACGAGCACATTGTTGACCAACTCCAGAGCCGAGAGAAGGAGTTAAAAAAAGAGAAAAGCCTGTTATGGCATGTGTAGGCTCCAGAAACTCTGCTTATCCCTCCCGTGTGTCTGCACATCCTGGGGGGCTCTGGACGGGGAGCCCACGGAGGAGCAGCAGCGTGGCAGCACCAGCTGCGCCATCGGCCCAAGCGATGGCTCTCAGGCTGGTGAGCCTTCCCTGGTGATGGAGCAGGAGGTCTGGATTCATCAGTCATGTCACATTACATTATGTGATGCAACGCAACATGGCATGACTGATGCAGCCCAACGTTAAATGTCATAGAGCAATGGATCAGCTCAAGGCTACGGTAATTTTATGTGCCCATTTAATCTGGTATTTAAAAACAAACACTCATAGCAATCTGCATCACACGCTACATTTTGCAAAATTGAGCAGCAAATCTGTACCAAGCAAATTATATAATTCTGTCATCTCTTAGCCCTATGTACATGTGTGTAAACACTGCAGTCAGGTTTAAATTGGTGTCTGACTTCCCTCTCACACCACGAGCATCAGCAGAGACGTTGTGCAGTGCCCAGGGATGGGGTGTCCACTGTTCAGCCAGTGCTGTAGGCAGGTACTGGGGCATGTCCCACTCTGGTGTTCACTGTGTCTGGCTGGGCTGCTGCTCCCATCACCTGCAGATGGAGCAGCCCCTGCCACCACCCAACCCAGGTCAGTCAGCCAGGCTGGTTTGGATCTGTCATTTACGCTCTCAAGCTGAAGATGATGAAGGATTTTGCCTGGAGGTTGTTTTGGGCATGCTTGCCTGGGCTGAGGTGAGTGCAGGCGTGGGGGATGAGGTTGTGCCCCCGCGGCACAGCTGCACCCACAGCTGTCTGCAGCTGCACGGAGTTTTGGTGCTTCCCTCTCCCTCGTGGCCTGCAGATGCATCTGCCGTGTGTCCTCTCCTGTCCATGGCACAGCCTCTCCTGCAGACTCAGTCTTGCTGTCTTCCGAAGCACCTTGGTGTTTTGAAAGGGAAAAGCCTCCCCTGTTGTTCTTCCTTCCGGCTCTGTGTCTGTGTGGCCTTGGTTTGTCTCCACTCGGAGAAAAAAAAAATCCCTTAAGTGCTTGCTTACTCCAGCCCAAATGAGGGAAACACTGCGACATGAGCTGAATTTTAAGCAGGTGCTTAAGGCCTGTCCTGGGATGCTTTCCCAGATCAGACCAGGGCAGACCTCTCCAGAGCAGAGACCATTCCTCCTTTTAATGGCCAGAGCAACAATAACGGTAATTGATGTTTCCCCAGCCTGTCGTAGCACCGTCAGATTTTATGACCAAAAGAAGTACTTCAGTCCTTTTGCCTTGTCAGGCTCCTTTCCTGCGTCCCTGTGCGGGGACAGGAGGGCAGTGACTATGGATGCAGGTTCCCACTGCCTGCCCTGCCCAGCCTGCTGGGCAGTGATCCACGACAGGGAATGCTGCTTTCCCTAAAGACAAAGGATGAAAAAAATAGTCAAACCAAGCCAAAGGAGCAGACCCACATGGTCTGCCAGGTGTCCCTGCACGTGTGGGCATTTTCTGGTGGCATGTGCTGAAGACCTGCCATTGGCATCAATCCACGTGGATTCCTGCTCATTCCATCCCCAGTCTCTCACCATTTCAGTTCTTGGTGTGCTTTGCAGGGCTTGTGTCTGAATTTGCAAAACACATTCCTGTCAGAGCATCCCTTTTTCCAACCAAAGATGGCCTGCTGGGGTCTGGAGGCCAGCAGACTTGGGAGAGCACGGGCATTCCCATCAAAAACTCTTCCTTTGAAGGCTGGGTGTTCCCTAGACAGTGTGGCTGGGGCAGGAGAGCTCAGCACAACACAACTCAGAGCCAGGCTGGGCTCAGATGGTGCCAGGCACGCTGGCTGCTGAGCTGGGATCTGTGTTTGTGCACAGACCTTTCCACAGGGGGCTGTGTTTTGCAGCATTTGCCAGGCTTTTTTCCCTTTAATTTCTGAAGCTGCCTGGCCGCGTGCAGCCAGGTAGGGAACCGGAGCCGGGCTGGAGCAGCAGCTCCAGAGAGGCTCTGCACCAGCCGACAGCACGGGCAGACACCGCTGCTGTCTGCAGGGTGTGTGCTCAGCAAACACATCTCCAGGGCTCTGGAGGTGGGGGAAACAGGTAGATGCTCGCAGCCTCGGAAGTCTGTTTTTACATCTTGAATCAGAAACATGCGATGAAAAATTCATATTTCGGTTCAGATCTTATTTTTGGCTCAAGATCAGAAAAAAAAGTTAAGTGGGGAATCTAATGTGCATTTATATCTGCGTAACTCGCTAGCAGTGGAACTGCTTTGTGTCTCACACAGCTCATGCCAAAGTGAAGGATTTGCTCTTTCATTTTCAGCCTGGGGTGAAATTTTACAGTTGAGATTATAGGATCCTGAAAATAATTGTTGCCCCAACCTTAACTCTTACATTATAAATGAGGATGCATCATACTCAGCATGACTGGGAATTACAGAAATTAAGGATGAAAAAGACCTCATCTTCCAGCCAGTGTAGGATTATTTTGTACAGTGTATTTGATTTTTTAAAGCATTCTCTCCTGTCGTGATGGCCATTTTCCTTCCAGAGCAGTGCTCTTAATGAACACCTCCATTTCAGAAAAGACACAACGGTGGTGTCCTCATGCTGTTCTTCTCCAAAAAAAGGCAAGAGCAGTTTCTTTACCTCGCTCTGATATTCTTCTGGCCCAGGGAGCTCAAACATATTCAGGGGTGAGGTGAAGCTGAGGTTTGCTGGGTGCCAGGGCTGCCAGCATGGGGCTGGCACCGTGTGCCACTGTCAGAGTGTGAGCCCGGGAACAAGGAGGCTCCAGCTCCATCCCCACCAGTGACCTCTCAAACTTCCTCCTCACCCTGCCTCTGACTGCCCTGCCACCCTCCCACCGCCGTCCCCGCACCCTGGGCTCACGGCAGCAGCACTGGCGCTGTCCCCACCAGGTGCCCACTGTCCATCCCGCAGGACAGCACCAGGGAGGAGGACAGTCAGAGAGCCACAACTCTAACAACACTGGTTTTCCTCCTCAGCTTATCAGGACAGATTTCTGCCATGGACTGAATAACCATAAGCTGTAGAAAGGAAGTTTTCCTTCTGTGCTTTCTTTTTCTTCCTCTTTGCCCATCCAAGCTGGCTCCTTTCCATCCTCCTTCCACTTCTCTTTGTTGTTGCTAAAAAGATTAAACTTGTTTGACCAGGTTCTGAGTCAGCACAGTTGTAAGGGGAAGATGAATGAGGCTCTTTAACCCTGCTTATCCCTCCAAATGCCCTCCTCCTGGAAAGAAACACACACACGTGTGCTCCGGGAAACATCAGTTTTAATGTTCCTTTTATTTTTAAGTCATTCTTTCCCCCAGTCTTATTTCTACTTCTGTCAGATAATGGGGCTGCTCTCACTCCCGCTGCTCTCTGTGCTGAACCTTTCTCTGCTTTTCCATGCTGAAAGGGCTCTCCCTTTCTTCTGGATCTTCTGCAGTAAGCCAGAGCAGGACGCGTGATCCTGAAAGGCCAAAGTCCCTTTGTTCTTTTGTCCCCAAAACCTTTCCCCTCTCCCCTTGAGTCTCACATCTTGATCCTTTTTTTTCCCCTTAGTCCTCAGAGGAGTCTGCTTTCAAAACCCTTTCATCCTGGCAGTAAAAATTGGAAGCGTGAAGAGAAAGATGGAAGATGGTACAGAGAGATGGGGCTTAAACCCAGGGAGGGCAGGTTTGGGATGGGCTGGGATGCTGCTGAGCAGTGAGGGGACACACTGGGGTGCACATTGACCTTGGCTCTTGCATCTCCTCATGTGTGGTCAGACTGGACGTGTCCCATCTGTGTGCACTGACACGGCAAGGCCCTGGCACCTGCAGCATCCCAATTTGCCAGCGCGTGGGCCCAACCGCAGAGCATCTTCCTGACCCCTGGGGTGGAGCCTAGGTGGAATGAAACTTCAGGGCAGGATTTCAGTCCCGCTGTGTTTATTGCTCCCTGCATTCCTGTTTGTTTGACATCCTGCCACCAAAGTCCACAGAGCTCCAGGAAATTTCTTAAGTTTAAGGCTTGGGAGAGACAAATATTTTCCTTTCCTGTTTGGGGGATAAACAGAAGTAAATGGTGCATCCGTAATCCTGGAGTCTGCTTTACAAATGCCTTGTGGTGGTACTGTGTGTCATTCATGTAGGTGACTTTTACAATGAAAAATCCCATTTAAGCCTGACCTTTCACGTTCTGGAACATAATAGACTGTGCAACCAAATCGCATCCTGCTGGCGGGGACACCACTGAACTGGAATATTAGTTTTGTAAGGGAAGGGGACGTTGGAATCCTGGAAATCCATTTGTCAGAAGTTGTGTTTCAGGGAACAGTCAGGGGGAGCTCTGTGGGCAGTGCAGGGTACAGAGGCTGCCCCCAGCCTGCCAACACCATGGTCTGGAGGAGGTGAAAATCTCCCTGATTAAAGGTGATCTGAATTGGATACCACCTCCTAAGAGTCCTCTCTGCAGGGTGTCTGCTTGTCCCCCAGGGACCAGGAGAATGAAAATGCAGAGAAGGTAAATGAGGTAGAAACAAGATCTGCTCTCCTGCAAGCACAGGGTGATGTGTATTCTGCCTGGATGAGATGGGATGGGATGAGGTCTAGTTCTCACTCTCAGCACAACTCCCTGTCCAGCCTCTGCCTGGGGGCAGGGCACGAGGGGCAGCTGGTGCAGGTGGGTCTATTTTGGCCTATTTCCAGCCAAACAATTAATTATCGCTGCCGTGCTCCTCACGGGGCTCTTTGTGCAGCAGCTCCCCACGTTGGCTGAGGAGGCTGCGAATTCCCCCCGTGCCCCCTGGCTCACGGGGCCACAGCGGCTGCTACTTGGAGCATTTATGTTAATACACTATCAGGCAGCCACATCCCATGGCTTATCATTTTCATCAAGTCTTGGTTTTATGGTTGAAAGGAATTACTTTCAAAAGACCATTACCACCTCCCTGTTTCTCATGGCCTTACGCCTACCTGCTGTTAAGCTTTTATAAAGGCATATTTTTTTTGTGTAAAGCTCATAAAAGCTACTACTCAAGTCCCATGCTTGAGTCCACTTCCCTCACTTGCTGCCTGGGACTCGGACTCGGTTGATCCCGGCTGGTGCTGCTGGGAAGCTGGGCAGTGCAGGAGAGAGCAGCTGCCTCCCTGGGGCTGCAGGGCTGAGTGGTGGTGCCAGCACAGCGAGACCGGGAACGATTCTGATGAGGATGCCCCGGGTCCTTCTCAGGAAGGACAAGGGGACACGAGTGTGCTTGGCCATCTTCAGGCAGGGAGAGGGCAGGATGCTGCTGGCCCTGAGCCTCTGTGGTCCTGCTCATCCCAAGCACAAATTTCAGCACCTCCTTTACCTCTAGGTCCTGTCTTCCTTTTGGAACTGGGCTCCTCATGGCTGTGGTGGGCAGATGTTCCTGCCCTCGGGCTGTGCCACAGGTCCTGGGGCTGGGGCAGACACCTCTTGGAGCCTGCTGGCAGGGCAGCATCTCCTTTAGCATTCCTGCCACATCCACTGCTGCTTTACTTTTTATTTTTTCACTGGTGAGTTGAAAAGGGGCAGGCAGCTAGTCACACTGCCTGATAGTCACTTGCCAGTAACATAAAAACTCTTATGCGCCAATATATCAATCAGTGTTACGTGTCAGCCTTGACTACTGCATTCAGCTTCCATCACCCAAACAAAATCATGCTGTAGCAGCCAAGGAGGAGGCTAACACCAATGGCTGTAGGCATGGCTGGGCATACAAAACATGGGTGGGGAGCTGAGTGGCTGAGCTGACTGCTGAAGCCAGGGACAAAAGCCAGGGAGATGCAGGATGCAGGCAGGGATAGGATTTGCCCAGCAAAACCTGTGGTGCTCCCTGCCCCATGGGGACAGATGTGATGGTCAGTGAAGGGTGAGGGTGCCCTGCATGCTCACTGCCCACTGAAAGGTTCACATCACTTGGCAGCCAAGAGATGCCCACGGCTCTAGGCAGGAACGGCCGGGGGTCAGTACCTGCAGCCCACCCAGCCTTCTCCCACTGACCTCCACACCTGCTCCTCCTCTTTCCATCCAGCTGGAATAACTGCAGTTAGTTAAAGGAGGTAATGGTTTCCAGAGGGGCACTGTGTGCTGCCACCATCTCCCTTTCCATGGAGGCTGCCGTGAGGCATTTTCTCCTCGTTAGAACCCTCTGCCAGCCCGGGTGCCGGTGGTTGCTCAGTGTCCTGGTCCTGAGAGGGGAAGCACTGCCCGTTGTCGGGCTAAGGGACTGGGGAGCCCCTGCAGCCTGTGCTGGGTCAGGCAGGCATGACTGACAGTGAACACTAAGGTCTAAGTTACGTTCTGGATTGAGAGCACAAAAATGTAAATGTGATTGGCAGCAGTCCCCAGGTCCTTGGCTACCTGCTGATGAGGCGCTCGGTGTTTGCATTGCTCTGGCTTTGGGGAGGAGAGGTGCAGCGGGGGCTTCCTGAGGACCCCCGTGCAGACCATCCCTGGCCCCAGGCTGCTGCAGGACACAGCTGTCCTGGGGAGGGACTGGAGATGCTCCCTGGCTCCCGCAGCACTGCGGCTCCTGCTCTGGCTGTGCCTCTGTGGGTTTGGTGGATGCAGCCCTCGGCACAGGGGTGGGATCGTCCTCACGGCTCTGCTCCTGGCTGGAGCAGTGCTGGGCTTTGCTCTCCCTGGAGTGGTAACCCTGGGATGGAGAGCCTGCAGTGTGGGTGCTCTCACAGCAGCAGAAACCTCCAGGCTTTGTGTTTCTTCATATTCAATATGTGAGTGGCCACTGTATCTCCTGATTATTTAATTTGACTGGAATAAGAGGTATTTGTATTCATTTCCAGAGATGATGTACAGGCCTGATCTTAAACTGATTTAGACAGTATTGTACATCATGAAAAATGAGAATGGGGAAATCTAATGTATGGCTTTTTTTTAAAAAAAAAGGGCACTTCACAAACCTGCATGGAATTACAAGAGATAGGCAAATGCTGTCACAAAAGTCTCTCTTAAACGACAAAAGGACATGAAGAATAGCACTGCTCAGCAGCACAATACAAGCTCCAATAATACCATCACATGCTTCCTCTCCAGTAGTTTGTAGTACGGGGGCTTTGACAGATGTCCTGTGTCAAATCTTTCCCTGGTCACTGGAGTTGTTACCGGTGTCTCCCGTGCCCTCTGCCAGCAACCCTGGACCTCTCGGGCAGGGATCCAGCTTTTCCAGGTGCCTGCACATCTCCTGGGCACGTTCACCCCTCCATGTCCAGGCTGCAGGTCTGGACTCATCACCAGGACTCATCTTGTGTCTGCATTTTGGCTGGGTCAGGTACAGTGCCATAGAACCACAGAATGATTTGGGTTGGAAAGGACCTTAAATATCACCTAGTTCCAACTCTCCCACCATCCCTGTTGTCTGTGTGGGGAGTGGATTGCGAGCCTGGAAGTTTCTGCAGCCTGGAGCTCTCTTGGGGGTGTGCTTGTCCCAGACAGCCCAGGCTTGGGAGGGTGAGCGGGAGAAGCAAGCCAGCAGCAGGCAGAGGTGAGGGCTGCTGCTCTGCTTGCTTTCAGCAGCATGGCCCTCCTTGCACACACAGATATTGGAGAGAGAGGTGCTGCTCAGTGCTGGGGGGGCTGCACGCCGGGAGAGGTGACGTCAGTGGCTTAATGACAGCACTCCAGGTCGGAATTAAAGCACTGGCTGTGGCTTAGGGGTGCTGCGACCTCTGCAAGGTCTGATTCTAAGCAGTCATTAAAGCTGATGTGATGAAGGGGGAGAGACTCAAGCAGGTGCCCTGGCTGGGTTGGAGCACACACCCACACGCACACCGTGCTGTGTGATTTCTGTAGCATCCGCTCTTATCTTCCTTCCAAAATCATCGCAGAGCAGTTCTGGGAGCTGCTAGGAAACAGCCATGTGATTGGAGGTGGCTGTGTGCCTGTCAGAGGTACAGCAAATGGATCCCTTATGGGAATCTCCGAGGATCAGTTCAAACCTCTCCATGGAAGTACATATGCTTGGATGAGGGCCACATTTTGACCTTGACTGGATGGGAGGTGTTAATTATCAGAGCTGGCTGAGTAGCACACAACATTTTGCCACGGGCAATTTCTAGGAATTCATTTCAGCATTACTTACACCTTTTGGACTCTGCATGTATGAACACACAAATAAACCCACTCCAAAGCAGGTGTTTTCACCTAAGTCATGTGCTGAGGGCACTGTGATATTATTTACACATCTTTGTGCTGCTTCCGTACTCTCAAGATAAACGTAACTTACACATTACTGTGTCACTGAAAAGAAAGTGTGAGATCCCAGTTCCAAGGAGTCACAAACCTTCAGTCAGTGCCACAGGGTGGTTTGGGGGTCGAACCTGGATTCGCAGCTCTCCAGCGCCTGCTCCTGCCTGGTAGGAGCAGAGGAGCCACTGCAGGCAGCGTGACTATGCTGGGGCACGGCCTCTCCCACCCCACCTCATCCCAGGACATTGCCTTCAAACGTGTCCTGCCTCCTTCCCAAAGCATCCCAAAGTGTTTCCTGGGCTGCCTCTCCAGAAAACCAGGGAAGCACTGGGAGGCTTGGAACTTTGAGCTTTAAGTGGCGCTTGTTGCTGCTTAAATAGATAATAATCAAATGAAAACAGTCTTTTGCCGACTCATGGGAGTGTTCCATCTTTGCGGTGGCATGAAGTGATTTAGCCATTAAGGTTAATGCTCCTCTTCCTGCTGTCTGTTGGAACTCTGGGCCAGGCAATGCAAATAGCTTAGCCAGTACTTTTAAAGGTCATTGTGCATGAAAAAATAAAGATCATACACCGCTCATGGAAATGTCCTTAGTAATCACTGCTTCTCGGGGGAGGAGGGACGAGGCGCTCCTGGAGCGTTTATCTCATCCCACTGAGTGTTCAGTGACAGCCCTTGAATTTTTGGCAGCTTTGGCTGCAGGTTGGCATCACCTCCAGTGCTCGTGTCCTCCCACGTGGTTTGTGTCCTGGTGATGGTGGTTCTGGCAGGCACTGAGCACGGAGGATGCCGACACCAGGCACGACATCACCAAGGCACACGCGCCAGTGGTGGGCACGCAGGGCAGGTCTCACCTCTGGGCTCATCTTTGGGTTTCCTGCAGGAATCCTTAGGGCTCAGATCTTCCTTTCTTTGCCTTCCCCACAGGATGCCTTGCTCCTAATTTATCTAGGAGGTAATTTTAATCCTTCTCTCCTCAGACAACTGGCTACCTCCATGCATAATTAATTTATTAACACACTAACCTACTTTAAGGTGATAATCTCTTCAGGGTCACAGCAGATCTCAGCCTGGCCTTGTGACAGGAGTTTTCAGAGAACCTGAATTCCTTGGCATCAGGAGGCATCCATCTGGACAGTGCCTGTGGCATTCCCTGCAGACAGCCCATTCCAGCTCCTGGGGCTGACCCCCAGCCCCACAGCCAAACCCCTGCATGCAGAGGAGCTGCTCGTGCATGGGACCAGGAGCAGTCAGTCCTTTCGGCAGTGTCCTTTAGTAGTGCCTTCCTCATTGTCTTTCCTGAGTGGGGCTGCTGGATTGTGACTTCCCGGAGGAGGAGAGGAGGGAGCTGCTGTTTTGCAGCCACTCTAATGTGGGTGTTTAGCACCAGCTCTAATAGCCTCCCCTCTCAGAGAAGTGAACTACATCCTCTGCTCATTACTGCAGCCCTTCAGAGGAGAAGGAGAGAAAGAGAAAAAATCCCATTCAGTCTCGCTGTTTCCAAACAATGCAAAGAGGACGAGGACTCCTGTGTTTGTAGTGAGCTTATATAAGAAATAAGCAATAAATGAGGAAATCCTGGTGACCTGCAGTGTGCCCCAAGCCCTAACGTTTCTCGAGTTCGACTGTTCATGGACAGAGCTGCAAAGTGAAATGAAAGCAGCTTTTAAAGTCTGTATTCTTCTCTTCTGCTGTGAAATTCCTGCCTCTCTTTGTTGAGTATGATCTTTGTTGGTGTTTTCTTTGTGCCTGGAGTAATTTCTGTGTTGAGAGTCTGCTGTGCTGCTTCCCAGCGCTGCCACGCAGTCATTGTTCATGCTGACACCGCGCTCCGCGGCTGCCTGCACTGCCGGGGGACGTCACACAGGCCCCCAAAACCCCTGGAGAAAGCAGCCACCAACTCCCGTGAGGCTTTGTACAGCCCAAGGGAGCCACAGACCTCACAGCGATGTCCCTGCCTGGGGAGGTTTGGAGAGGGCCGTGCTTCGGGTGGAGAGTGAGCAGGGCATCACCCAGCCCAGCCCGTGGCTGTCCTGGTGCCAGGGCTGGAGAGATACAGTCCTGCAAAATTAGCCAGAAGAGGCAATCGTGCCTTCTGAGAGAGTCAGGAGAGAACTCCACAGGATTTCGAGACTGTTCCATGCCGTATAGAATGGATATTAATGAATATGAATAAATATTGATATTAATTATCTCAACCTCCTTGAAGCTTCTGAAAAGTACGTGTCTGGGGCTCTGCAAGGTGCGAGCTGACCTTAATTCTGCTGTCACTGAGCAGGGCGTGCTGACAGCCTTGCGTGGGTGCTGATGTTTCTGCAGTGTTGGTTGTCCGGGGGGACAGGTGAGATTATGCACAGTGTGAGAAGTGAAATGTGTCCTGCACGGCTGCAGGAGAGCAGGGATTGAGCCTTGTACTTTATAACTTTTCTGGCTTCTCATCTGTAAACTTCCCAGTCAGGGTAACAGATGGGGACAGCTCGGATGTTGCAGACAGAGTTTGATGTTCATGGACTTGAGCCAGTGTCCTGTTGGAGCTGAGGGTTGTCTTCCAGCCTGTGGATCACTGCAAATGAATTAATGCAGGCTCTGGGGTCATCACAAATACTCACCCTGTCCAAGGAGCAGTGGTGCCTTGTGTGTGGCTGGAATACCACACCTTGTGAAGGCAGGCTCAAATTCAAAGCTGCACTGAGCTGCTTCAGCCCCTGACGCAACACTTGTTCCTGCTGGGAGTGTTTCAGGCTGGCGTGGAAAAGCAGGTAACACACACAGGGAGATAATGAAGGATAATGGGGAATATTCCCAAGAAGTCTGTGTGGCTGCTGTGAGACCAAAGCCAGGGTGCTTGGCTGGGCCAGATCCTCTGCAGAGGGTGGAGGGAGCAGAGGAGAGGGTGCCCGTGGGGGCTGCTCACCCCTGCCACCAGGGCTGGCCAATTCCTGCCCCTCAGCTGCCAGTGAAGGGAGGTGAGGAGGCACCCAGCCTCTACCCACCCTCCTCCGGAGGGGACCTGATGCAGATCCTCTTCGTGCTTTAGCCCATCTGGGGGACGAGTTCACCCTCCTGGACATCACAAGCTACTCTGTGCCACGGCAGATGTGGATGTTCCCTTCTTTCTGTCACTCGCCCCTGTGCTTCAGTGTCTTGCTGTCACTGCCAGGCATTACAGCCTGGGTAGGCGACATCATTTATTCCTTTTGCCCCTCTGCTAGAGGATGTCTCCTGGGTGTTTGGAGAGGCAAACCAGAGCTTGCACACAACTTGGCTGTGTGACTGTGAGCTGGTAAATCAAGCAGAGAGACATGTCACCCTGGCTTGGGATGTTGCAGTTGTCCCTGGCTCAGCTGACAGTGCCCTCGCTGTCCCCAGTGGCTCTGGGGCCACGGCGCCGTGCTGGCAGTAAAACCTGGCTGTAAAACTTCAAGTCTCTCTGGAAGCAGAAATGGGGGATTCAGTCCTCCCCTTCTCTCCTCCCCCTCCATCACATTTCCTTGGAATAAAGCTGCTTTAAACTTCCCTGGCTTGTCCTGCTGCGGCGAGTTGCATCTGCCTGTCATGTCACGTTAGTGTTCTCTGGGAGCCACGCCGTGACATCCCAAGCAGACTGGCGTACCATGGAAATAAAGTTGCTCTATGTGAAAATGGAAAAGTCGTCGCTTTCCAGAAAATAGGCTGGAGAACATCAGCTGCAAATGGGAAGGAAAAAAAAAAAAGCCTGTCTGAGTGGATGAAGGGATAGCTTTTAAAAGGCAGACCCAGCTTCCAGGGATGTCAATGGAAAGCCTTACACAAACGTTAATGGCTGTGGAGTCATGCCCTAAAGCATTATATTTTTTGGGATGATGTCAAATTGTAGCATCTTAAACGAAGCTTTTGTGTTACTATAATAAGGGATTTTTTTGATTCGACTGCTTAGGTTAGGTCTTTAGTGAAGTCACTTCACCTCTCCCTGCCCCTGGAAAACAGCTCCCATGAAACCTGTGAAACTTTATCGAGTGCTTTGAGATCTATAGGTGGAGTGAGGTTATTGGGGATGTACTGTTATTACTCTCACTAGAGAATGGTTTGAGGGAGGAAAAATGTTTGTGATTCTTTGGGCAGATCAGCAGAGGGTGGAAAAAATGAGTAATTTGTCCCCTATTAAAACATTGCAAAATTCTCCGACTCTGGAATAATTTCCCTTGTGATTCCCTCTGAACTCCCCTGAGTTCAAAGCATCCACCCCCTGACGCTCCAGCCTAAGCTGTATCTTGTAATCTCTGTTGTACCCTTTGGGAAATCTCCCCACGGCTTTGTGTACACAAGAGAAACTCTTCTAGGGAAATATTATTAAGAAAGACATTTTTTTAAAGTGGGATTTAAATAGTAAGCTACATTCTCTCTGTCAGCAGTTCTCTCCCTTCATGCCTAGTGGATCCTGTTCTGGAATAGATATCCATCTCCTTTCTGGCATGTGGGCATCTCTGATAATGAGGGCTGGTGCTGGCTGCAGAGATTGAGGGGAATGGAGAGCCTGCTGCACCCCAGCTGGTCTGGGAGGGGTTGGAGCTGGCAGCCCCCAGCAGTCACACCCTCTCCACGGGTCCTGGTGCTGGGACAGGTGACTGCAGGAAAGGGGAGCGCTCACTCCCAGAACAGCTCCTCCAGGACGTGGCAGGTCACCTCCAGCCAGCCCCAGGGACGAGGGCTGGGCCTTTGTCGTGCCTGTGAGTTACATCTCTGTTCAAGGACACATCTTGGAACAGGCTGAGGGTTAATTTTTATTGTCTGTGCTGGTTGTTGGGTGTGGTCCTTGTGGGGAGGACTCTCAAACTCGTCCTACTGAATTCCCATCCCAATCACATCACGGAAGCAGCAACAGCCAGCTGAATATTACGGATTCTTTTTGCATTGCTCTGATAAATACTGTCTACAGGGTATGTTGCAACACATGTTACAAGTCCCAAATACAGCATTTCAGAGGCAGTACACAACTGGATAATCTCATTATTTGCTACTCCTACACAATATAAGAGCATCATCAGATCAGCCTTATGTTTTGCTGCAATAGAAATAATTAATAAAAGTCAAACTGCCACCTATAATGTCTTTAAAAAGCAATAGAGAACATGCAGAAGCTACTCTGAAAACAGCTCCAGGACTAGAGCTTCTGAAACTTCTCACCTGAAAAAGGGAAGAATTGTTTTGCATTCAGATTCACTTTGAAAGTTGTAAATGCTTCATGGTAGCTTACTTGCAGAAAATGGTGAATTTTTAAGGGCTAATTTGTAAAACATGCATTTTGAGCTTTTAGGAGGAACTGTTTTCACCAGGTGCTCGTTCTCAGGGTTACAGGTGGCTGAGGAAGGCGCAGTTCTGCCTGCAGAGCCTCACTCCCAGCATCCACAGCCACCTTCCCACGGCAGCCTGCAAGGCTCACGTTTGAGCACAGGCTATCAATTACACCAGAACACAAATCTACCTGCCCATGTGCCGCCTCTGAACTGCTCCCTTAGCTGTGCTAAGCGTGGAGGGATGCACTCCTCAGAGCAGGAAGGCAGAAAGGGAGAACATTCAGAGAACACTTTGTTTCTCAAGGTGCCCTCACACGGACTCGGCTCCAGCCGGGAGGGGAAATGACAGCACCCTGTGGCACTCAGAGCTGCACGGTGCTCGCCCCTGCAGCCTGATTGCCAGCTGGCCCTGGAGGACATCGAGTCAGAGAACATCCTGAGGTGGAAGGCACCCCAGCCCGACTCCTGGCCCTGCACAGGACAGCTCCAAGGGTCACCCACCACGTGCCTGAGAGTGTTGTCAAACACTTCTTGAGCTCTGTCAGGCTGATGCTGTGACCACTGCCCCGGGGAGCCCCTTCCAGAGCCCAGCCACCCTCTGGGGGAAGAACCTTTTTCTAATATCCAACCTAAACCTCCCCTGACATGGCTTCAGGCCATTCCCTCGGGTCCTGTCACTGGTCACCACAGAGCAGAGACCAGTGCCTGTCCTCCTCTTCCCCTCCTGAGGAAGTTGTAACTGCTCTGAGGTCTCCCCTCAGTCTCCTCTTCTCGAGGCTGAACAAGCCAAGTGACCTCAGCTGCTCCTCGTGTGGGTTCCCCTCCAGACCCTTCACCTTCTTCATAACCCTCCTTTGGGAGCTCATCACGATGTTCTAGACCTCACCAGTGTGTTTGGGCCATGGTTTGAGCTTGGGCCAGCCTAACTCAGGTAGGAGTGCATCCATCACAGCGTTCCCCTCATGGTGGCTATGGGATTATTTTCCATTCAGACCAAATTGCTTTGACCTCCCTGGCACTGACCAGCCCAGGCTGGAGCTGGAGGTGCCCGAGCAGTGAGCAGGAGGCTCACTCACGCTGTGTCTAGGGAGTACCCCAAGGGGCTGGCACTGCTAAGCACCGTTTAAAAGCAGTAGCAGCAGCAGGAGCCCTGTATTCATAATGAAAAATTCTTCAGCAAGCAGAGCAGTCTGAGGCGATAGAAGGGAGCTTGCCCAGTTGGGAGTCATTTGCAGATGGTTCTGGTTCATTTGTTGACTGCTTTTCCTCTGTCTTCATCAGCCACCACTTCCCTTGGCTTAGCAGCACACTTGAGCACATTCTTTGCTTTAAGCACCTGAGAAGTCCCATTGACTTCAATGGGGCGACTAATGTTCCCGATTAAAGGTGAGTAACTGCTTCGGTGTTTTGCTAAATCTGAGGCTTGGGAACAGAAATGGAAGGATCCTGCCTGCACAGGATCCCATCTGGGGAAATATTTACTCCGGAGGTAGAAGAATATTTACTCAGGAGGTATGGCAACTTTCCTATCCACAGTGTCTTTGGCGATCTCCTTTTGGAAGCCATCCACACTGAGTGTGTGCCTCCAGACTGAACTTGGACCATTTACTGCCATGGCTGCAGGAGGAGGAAACTTATTTCCCTGCTGTGGCCTGGGATGTAAATGTAAGAAAACTATGAAAGTGAGTAGCTTCCCTCTCGAGGGGAGGTGAAGAAGGCACTGTTCACCTTTTTAATCTTAAAAATCTTGTATTAGTATTAATTTAAAGCCGTGAAATAGGAGCGCTGCAGAAAATCTGGGTTACACTCCAAGCTTGCTGCCTGACCTGGGCCAAGCCCTGCACGCATCGTTTATCCACCTGCGAGGTGGGGAGGATGACCCAGGTGTCAGTAGGGAAGTGCTGACAGCAAGTCTCGCCTTACAGAGGGGAGGGTGAAGAGGCCAAGCTGTTTGCTGGTGCAGAGTGGCCCAGCTGTGGTGCCCTGAGCTCCTGGTCAGTGAAGTCATGGCTGGAGAGCCCTCACTGCCCCTGAGCCCACACACAGCACATTCTGAGCTTCAGGGACCGACAGCCTGATGAGGTTTGTGATCTTTTGTCTCTAATAGTTTTGCCTGCTAGTTATTAGTTTTAATTATGTACAGAGCGGTGCTTTATGGGCAAACAGAAGATAAGTTTCCTGTTCCATAGGATCCATAATGTGAAGTCAGCAAGGAGTGAGTAAGGGCAGACACAAAATGTTTTGGAGGAGGAGGAGGAAGGTGAGGAAGCCACCTCACCTTTCAGAGCACAAAGAGCATGACAAGGTGATCTCGCTTGCCACCAAACGAGGGTGGGAGAAGTAAAACCAGCACTCCCTGAGCACTTTGTTTGAGGCTGGCTTCACCATGCCGCAGGCTGGTCCCCTGCAAAGGCTCCCAGGTGGGAGCAGGTCTGCTGTGAATACTCTGCCTGGCGGTGAGAGCGAATCTCTTTGAGAGCGTTAAGTGCTGGCTAGGACCAGAACAGAACTAATGGGCTACTGGCCTCAGGGGACTAATGGGCTGGCTAATAAGGACATGGATTTTGACATGGCAGAGCAAATAAGAATTGGCAGGCATTAACCTCAGACATGTCTGCTACCTAGAGAAATCCAAGCCCCTCTCTCGCTCCTCGTTCTGTTTAGCATATTAATGTTTAATTCCATTAGCATCAGCAGCGGTGGCTGCTGCTCGGCCTGGGAGCTGCTTGGGCGAGCCTCGGGAGGTGCTGCTCTTGGAAAGGGGACCCTGTGGCTGGCAGGGAGCCAGGCTCAGCCCCTGCCCCAGCTCGGCAGCAGTTCCTAACGCTGCTGTGGCTCCCAGCATCTGCTTCTCGTTTGTGCTCCCCTGCTAATGCAGTATCAGCCGCTGCTGCCCACTCTGCAGGCTGTCTCCTCCCTGACACATGGCTTGTGCATTCCATTTCTGTTCACCGGCGGGATTTTCCATCTTTTTCTCTCTCTCTCCCCTCCACTTTCACCCCTTTCCCTTTCATGTTCAGGGTGCAATGCCTGTGTGCCTTCCAGGAGAAGCAGGGTTGCAGGGGCTGCTTCCAGGATGGAAATAGGACAGGGCAAGAGCTCCTCATAAAGAAATGAACCATGTTGATTCATCTCCTCGAGTCTCCCCGCTCTGCTCTCCTCACTAAGTGGCAGTGGCAGCAGCAGCATGGTGTTCAGTGGTGCATTTCCCTGTGTTCGACCCGGCAGCCCTGCACCTCTGGAGAGAGGATTGATCACAGGAGGACAGGAAAGGAGCAGACCCGATGTCTGGTGAGATTCCTTGCAGAGCGTATAAATCTAATCAGTGAGGTGGTGTTCTATTTTTCTCTCCTTTTCCCCCTTAATGTTTCCCTTTAAACGAGATATTAAAAATAGGAATATTAATTTGGCAGATGGTGCAATTGGGCTTTTGGCAGGAGGCTGCACACTGTGCTGCAGAGTTGCAGACCTCCGTCTCCATGCTGGAGCACTGAGTGATGCTCTGGCTCCTCTCCAGGCTCTGCCTTCCTCCAGCTCCTGCTCCCTCCTCCAGCCCTCAGTGCTGGGGCAGAGGGAGCTCTGATGGGTCCTTGCTCCAACTGCAGCCAAGTAGATTTGATTTCTGACAGTTCTGAGCCATCACCAAGGGGCGGAGAGCTCGTTTCTGTTTTAATTGCAGCCAGGTTTGATGGCAGTGGGAGCACTGTGTGTGTGGTGCTTTACGTCTGTGGGGGTCAGTTGAGTCTCAGTTCTGAGTTTGTGGGGCTCCTGGGTGCCCTGGGCTTTCTGCAGCATCCAAGAATCTGTCCTCAGGAGGGTCTGTGGGGGCTGAGTGTGATGGATAGATGCAAGCAGAGCATTTCCAGCCAGAGACTTCTCTGGGTGCTGGGACATCTTTTTATTTTTTTTTTTTGTGTGCTATGTTCTGGTGGGTCTCGGCTCCATCCAAGAGGAGGGTTTTGGTATTTCATTGCTGCTCATTGCCTGAATTTTCAGAAACACTGCAGAGCTAAGTTTCCCCTAAATTTTCTCTGCTGGAGCTTTGGCCCAGTGCTGCAATTTCACCAGGGGCAAAATGAGCCCTAATTAATCCCAGCATCTATGCTGTGTCCCTTTAGTCCGTCTGTAGCATCCCGTTGTTTAACATGTCTCTCCTCATGCTGTGTCTGAGCCCAGCCTCAGTTTCTCGGGGTTGTACCTCAGCAGGGTCCTGGGAATGGCAGGGAACAAAGGCAGAGCCAGGCCTCGCACTCGCTGCTCATTTTTCACATGTACACAAAGATTTTTTGTTTTCCGAATTCTTTTGGCGTTTTTTTGTCATCCTTTGAACTCCTTCTGGCTTGTCTGTCTTTGTTAGAACGTGATGCCCAGATCTGGGTGTGTTGCTTCAAACAGCAGCCTGACGAGCACTGGGAAGAGCAGAATAATTACCTTGCAGGGATGCAGCAGCCTGGTGGTATTGACTTCTGTTCAATCGATCATCCCCCCAGCCCACTCTCTGTTGGATAGCTGTTTGGCCAGATATCTCCATACAGCCTCTCTCCTTTTGTTTATTCCTTCCCATGTGTTAATCTTTTGCATTTGTCCTGCTGAATCTCTGTATTGACTGCAGGCCACTTCTTTAATTCATCAAGCTCGTATTGTATTTTATCCCTGTCTTGCAAATTATTGCTACCCTCCCATCCTGGTAAAATGCTCAGATTTCATTAGCATACCCCTGGTCTGGCTTCCAAGTTGTTAATAAAACTATTGAATCGTATTGACCTTGCAGGGCACTCAGTGGGACCCCACTTAACATTTCTGCCCACTGGACTCTGACCTGTTGAGGTACATGCACATGTATTTTTAATCAGCAGTACATCTTTGCTCTTGTAGTTCATCTCATTTACACTATGTAAGGAGCCATATGATGTTTTGATAATAAAAATTATGATCTGTGCAGCTCCAACCACCTGCCTGAGGATCTTCCTGGTGATAGATATAGTATCTGACACGATGCTCTCTGAGCCCTCGTCTGCTGAGGAGCTGCCGATAACCATGGGCAGGATTTGTGTAAAATCTGAAATGAAAATATCGTATTGCACTGTCAGAAAAACTCTCTGAGGTCTTGATCATGTAATGAGACTCCCCCATTCTCCAGAGCTTTCCTGCCCCACACCCCGGCCAGGCTGGCTCTTGGATTTGTGAAGTCGTGGCTGTGGTCAGCGTCTCTCTGGCCCTGCAGCAGCCAGGGCTCGCTCAGAGCCCTGTGCACCCTGCCTGCTCAGGAGCACACCGGCGGGCAGTTGGCAGGGGCAGGGGCTGGGGCTGTGCTGAGCTGCTGCAGGAGATGAGGCCCTTCCCTATAGCCAGGGGATAACCCAAAGGGTCAAGTCTCTGGCTGCGGGTGGGTGGTGGCATCTCACACCTTCTGTGGCTGTTCCAGCCCCCGGGTGGTCTCACCTCCCTGCCAGATGCTCTGTTCTGCAAAAGAGCTTATCTTTAGCATGTTTTCCTTGCTCTGTTGGGGATAGAAGTTGCCTTTAAGTAAAGGGAGAGGTGACAGAGAAAAAAAAATTCTCACTAATTCAGCAATGTGCTTTTGACGGCCAGAACCAGCTTGCATTTCACTCTCCTGCTTTAGGTGGTTGCTGCTGCCAGGGCTGGATACTGCTCCATTTGCCATTGCCAGAGGAGGCTTGAAGGGCCAGTGCTTCCTGGGAGCAACCCCCCAGTTTTGGTCCTGACTGTTCTGAGCCATCACCAAAGGGTGGAGGGCTCATTTCTGTTTTAATTGCAGGCAGATTTGATGGCAGTGGGAGCACTGGGTGTGTGGAAACACTGTGGATTCTCGGCCAGCAAACATCCCTTGACCACTGATGGACAGTATGCTCCCAACACACAAGGAAATGAAGCCCTAATAAAAATGGATCCTACTGAACTTGAGACCATTTTAGAAAATTTGGGAATAAATTGCTCTGGCAGCCTTTGCCTGGATGGGGCTTGCCTGACTTTCATCTCTTTAGTTTATTGGTGGTACCCCCCTCAAGATTCATTTAATGCCTTTTCATTTCATCTGGTGTTAGAGGGAAGCTGAGCTGTGCTTATCCTGATTTCCCCTGCCCTCCTCAGATACAGCATGCTTGCCCCCTACCTTCCCTCATCCTCCCCGAGGTGCTGGGGACAGTCTGGGGGTCTCGCAGGGTCCCTGGGGCTGTGCCAGGCCAGGTCCCACTGCTCCTTTCCTCTGCAGGCTCTCTGTGCTCTGGCACTGCTGCTTGTGCCTGTGACAGCTCCTTTTCCTACTAACTGTTATTGAATTACAGAGCCTCTTAATTGTCTCCTTTTCCTTGAAGACTAAATCAAAGCAACTCTTTAGTTCATTAGTCTCCTTGCTGTCTGTCAGAACTGACTTTTTTGACTGAGCCTGTCAGGCTGTACTCCTCCTCCTTTCTCTCCCAGTGACTCTGAAGGAATTCACCTTCCGTGGTGTTTTTTATGCCTCGAAGTTGTGTTTTGGGGACTCCCCTGTGATCACCAGTGAGAACCACTCACAGTTGCATGGGGGGATCAACAGAAGTGAGGGGAAGGGTGACCTGTCCTGTCCCACCTGTCCAGTCCTCCATCCCTGGGGGACAACTGAGCTTCCAAATAGTCAGTCTGAAGCTGAAAATCTGGCTGAGAGTGACATGGCCAAACCCCCTGGCCTACTGGGCAGAAACACCTCTTCCCACCACCTCTGGGGCAGTCAGACCTCAGGAAATCATCATTGGCTTCTGCCAACAAAGTTATGAAGGGCCTTAAAGCCAAGGGAGTCGAGATCCAGTTAGTGGGGGCTGAATGCTGCATGAGACAAACACTGTTATTTTTACATCATGTGGGAGCTGTCTCTCCAAGTCTGGTTTTCTTCTTTGAGACTCCCTGCAGAATACAGCAGTGGTCTGACTGCTTTGGAGTGAGGCTGCAGAGATGCCCTGCGTGCATCTACCTCAGCCCTCAGCTGTCGCTGTTATCGCTGTGGAACGGAGAAACGGCACAGACTCCAAGCTCAGGGTAGAGAGAAGGCCCAAGCGCTTTATTAGCTTCATGAAGGGTTTTTATATGTTAGATCGCAAAAGTGTACTATATGGCATAAGGTAATTGGTTCTTTCGGCCATCCACCCCTTAGGGTGATTGGCCAAGTTCTAAGACACCCATCTCTAAATATTTTTCTAGTTGGGAACATAACAATGGTGAACAACAACCTTGCTGGTGCAGAGATTTACAAAACTGTAACATTGTTTTGAATTACTTGCATGGGAAAGACAGAGTTCTTACAAACTACTGCTGAGAGCTGAAGAAATTCTTTGCTGGAGCTTTTTCAGCATCCATACTCAGCTGCCAGGATCAATCCTGGCATCCTTCTCCCTCGTAGCCAGAGCCCACCCTGGTGACAGCTGTGTAGGTTTGACCTCAGCTTCTCTCTCCCACAGCAACAGCTCACCCAGATCACACAGAACCAAACCCACAGGCCTCCCCCTGGCCCACCTGCTTTGGTCAGCCCCACATAAAATGAGTCTGTGCTCTTTGGGTGTTCCCAGGGAGACCTGCAAGGTCAGTCACTTGTGAGAGTACAGCTGCACTGGGGGAAGGCTGGCAGGATCTGGCCCATGGTGCCTGACATATGGTAAGGCAAGATATCTTTCCTAGCATGTGGATCCAAAAATTATTCCTACAAGGTGCAGAGTTACATTGATTGTATTACTGGATTATCAAATGATTAAAGCCATTAACAATCCACTCTTGAGCAATCAACGTAACAATGTTTAGTTGCCTTGCAGTAACAATTAAAAGATGAAGCAATTTGCAATAATTAGGTAGTATCTGGAAAAAGTAGTCCTCATTAAGAGAAGTTAAAAAGACTTTTTCTCATGGTTGAGATGAACCTAGCAGGCCAATTTTGCTCCTTCTCTCTCTCTTTCCTTCTCCCCCCTGCGTTTTAAGAAAACAATCTGCTCTTTCTTAGCCTTTCATTCCAGCAAAGATCAAAGGGGCTATAATGGCTGGATAGCTCCCTCTGCACTCAGGGGATGGTGGGAATCGTGGGACCACGGTGCCAGGGTTGGGAGCTCCTTTTCCCAGGGAAGCTGTCCTGAGTTTGTGCAGAGCTGTCAGGCTGTTCTGCTGCCCAGTGGGACTTGAGACCACAGAGCCTAAGCAGCTTCTGTGGCAGGGGAGGGTTTGGGAGCGAGCACTTTTCTGGGCACGTGCCTGGCTCTTCCCCTCCCTCAGCCCCCACAGAGGACCCGGCAGCACTTCACTTCCAGGCTCGGGTTGTCCTGGCAGCTCCCTGGGTGCCAATGAGAGAAGCACAGGTAGAGCAGGCTGGCACAGGGTCAGCAGCAGACCTGGCTGCTGCAAGAGGGGATGTTGTGTTCTCCTCGTGCCACTGGGCACTGACCCCCTGGCAGAGAGCTCAGAGCTGCTGCCCCAGCTGTGGGGTGCTGCTGCATGCCCAGATCCTGCACGACCACACAGACATGTGCAGATGGGCTCACAGGAGAACTCTCAGGGGCGAGAAGATTGTGTGTCCTCAGTGCTGAGGAATAGGAAAGCGAGTAAGAGCCCAGCACTGATTTTCTTTATACTTGTTTAGCTGAACTCAAGTGTATGAGGTAGTGAGTCAGGATTTTGGAATACTTGGTGCTGGTCATTCCACTGTTCTGATGACCACTGGAATTGGCTTTAAAGGAGAGCTCCTCTATGTATGCATATTACTAATGGGCTTTGCTGGGGCTGGTGGCTCAGAAGATGCTCCATTTCCTCATGCAGTGAAAAAGTAGATGTGTTCCTCTTCTGTGCCCGGTCTCCAGGCACATATTTGGGTGATATTCCTTTGTGTTTAGTGCCATCAGCCACAGGGAAGTGGAGGAAGAGGGATGTGGGATGTGCTTTGTGGGTGGGCTCTGTAAGAAACTTGGGTGGAAGTAAAAACGAATCCGGTGCTTGTGCATGGAAGTGAATATCCACCACGGAGGTGCGCTGGGAACTTCCAGTGACAGGTCTGTTAGATCCACAGCTCATGCAGGGATGGGTAAGTTACTTCACTGAAAAATAATCTCTTTGGTGACAGTCCAATCATCCTGTCTGGAAGGTTCTGCTCCAGAATTTCAAACAGATTTTCCACCTGAAGGTACAAGTGAAGATGTTCAGGTCAATAAGTAATTACAGACATTGGGATCTGGCTGCTACCCTGGCATTCCCTCTTCTGCTCTGGCAGAATGAGCTGTGGCCAGGATCTCCTCTAGCTGGCAGCAAGCAGGGCTTTGATTATCTGCTCCACCCAAGTGGCAGCTGGTCTGTGGCCTCCGAACCATACTGGGACATGTGTCCCTGGAGAAATGCCATCTATCTCCACATGGAGTTTGCAGCTACACTGATGGTGCTCAGGAGCTCGTGGGTGAAGCAGAGAAATGCAAGTTCAGAACACCGGCTTGGGGTGGCCACACTTGCCTGCAACTCCCTGAAGCAGAAAAGTGAAGTGTCCTCCAGCACGTTTTGGGTCTGTGTGGCAGAACTTGGGATACAGGATTCCCACCCCCACTTACAGCCTATAGAGAGAGTGTGTGGGGGGAAGGGCCTGGATTGCCACTGGTGATGCAGCACCAGTGTGTCCTCCTCTGCTGTGTCCATATGGAGAACCATCTGGTGGGGGATGCAGGCTGTGCCTTCGCGCTTCCCTGGAACATGCAGCTGCTGGGATGCGCGTTGCCATTCGAGGCACAAAAATTAGAAATTATATCAGATACTGTAAAGTTGTCACAAACGATATGAACTGATAGGAGCCGATGTTCTTTAGCAAACTACTGCTGTCACAAATAGAAAATGAGAATGGATTGAGCTACATTAGGACTGTGAGAGTAAATCATCTGCAGTTTCTGGGATATTTAGAAATACGAGGATACCCTGAAGGTATCTTTTGCTGATGAGAAGACTGGAGTGAAAAAGGCATTTGAATAGTGGATAGACAGGAAAGATGTGGTCACTATGATAATTTATATAGTCCTCAGAGGCAGAGCAGCATTTGCAGTAAATGGTCACAAATACCTCAGGAAATACTCTTGCACGTATTGGCTGTAGCTTTTTTTGGCCTTTAGTATCATGGCTGGAGCAGGGCTGACACCAAACGGAGATCATCCCGTGTTCACTGCTGGGCATGGTAGATGTAGATCAGACACATTGTTCTTGTGTCTGGTGGAAGATGAACACAGATTACAGCTCGGGTGTAGCCACAAGGACCTGACTCCGTACATCACTGTCACTGGCTGACGTTGTTGGATGCCACCTGAATGCATCATCCGTTGTGAGCCCAAGGCTCACGCAAGCCAAGCCCTCCCGACAGGATCAAAGAGGGGGTCCCTGGCACACGTGTGGCTGGAAGGAGCTGTCAGGACAGCTGCAGTCTGTCTGGTTACACTGAACCTCAGGGAAGGGAGCTGGAGGCAGCTCAGCAGCATGGCCAGAGCGGGGGTCTGAGCAGGGCTGCTGTGGGGTGTGTGGTACTCCCGGGCCAGCCAGGGTGGCACAGCATGGGCAGTGGGACAGCACAGCCACCTGCCTCTTCTGCCTGGCACAGGCTGGTGGCAGCCCTGACTTGAGGAAGAGGGGATGTAATGCAAAAGAAGAGTGACTGAAGGATGTTTTGATGTTTCTCTTGACTGTCATTCAGCATTTCTTAAAAAATCCTGCCGTTGCACATTTAGATGAAAACCCACTATTTTTCTACTGCCGTCCTCCTCAACTGCTCCCAATTTTTTCTCCAAAAATGTATTCTCTTGCCCGCAGAGAAGTGTCTGCTATTAACTCTGCCTCCTGAGGAACCCCATCCCTCCACAGTACTTCTTGTTTGGGGTGCCCACGGGCTGTGTGTGCCCAGGCTGGCCCTGGCTCTGCTGGGTGTTGGCACAGCTCAGCGCGCAGCAGCAGCAGCAGCCGCTGTCTCGTGACGATGGCCAGTGGGTGCACACCCCGGTGTGAGGCTGTTGCTTCACGTGCGGCAGCAGAGTGAGCCCCTTGCTGATGGACCGGAGCCTGTGGGCAGCACTGGGAGGACTCACACTGTGGATGCTTTGGTTTGGGCTCAGCAGAGGTACCGTGGGAGTCTGGGACAAGCATTGCAAATGCTGATGACAGACTAGTGTTAGTCTTGGTCTATATTTATGGTGCCAGGTATTCAGACTACTTCCCGGAGTAATGGACTCTGCCAAAATAATTTATTCCTGATTTCAACAGTGTGTGTGCATCTTTCCGCTTTTATTCACAAATAAAAGTTATGTGGAATGCTGTCTTACAAGAACAGAAATATATTTAGTGATTCAGGTGGTGTTATAAAGCATGGAAATGAAGCTCATGTTGTCAGTCAGTGGTAGGCTAAGACGTATTTATACCTTTGGTCATAATTTCTTTGCTTTAAAATACGTGGTTCAGGGTTTGAAGTTGCACAGCAAGAGCAATAGCACTTACAGGGGAAATGTAACAGAGATGCTTGAAAGAAAAATTCCGTGTGTGAGTGTATATATGTATATACAACATAGACTTTGTAATATCTATTTATCTGTCTATAATAAGTTTTAAACCAAATATACTCTCAGTGCAAAGCAGAGCCTTGCACTTTGCTGAATTTCTTCGGAATTTTCAAAGTCTAAGCATGTCATACAAGTCCTGAATTGGCCACAATTATTAAGGCTGAGGTTTTTACTTTAATGGGGCTAGACACCCTGCTGTACTGGGCAACACACAGCTGCCTCCAGCAGCTCATGGCGCTGCTGCAAATTAATAGAAATAGGTTATTTCCATTTTGGAAATGGAGATAAATGATATATTTGGTCCCATCCAGGAAATCTGCAGCAGAGTAGAAAATTAAGCCTCTGTTACTGAGTCCCCTCCAAGCACTGCAGCCATGAGCCTGTCCCACCTCTTGTCTCTATCAAAGGTTTCCAAGTGATATTAAGTCCCGAGCCCAGTTTGGCACAGTCCTATGGTGCTTTTATGCCAATCTTGAAAGCAATAATTATATAACTGCTTGCAAAATCACCTATAGCGAAAGATCACACAGTTCCTGCTGCTGATTGCTACTCCAGTGAGACCTCCTGGAATGCCTTCCAGAGTGCTGCCTGCTCCCCTGGCCGTACCCAGGCAGGCGTGGGGTGCTCCACGCAGGCGCTCCCCTACCTCCGTCCTGGTTTCATCCCCGCCTGGCTTCCCGTGCACAGCGAGCTGGGCAGGAAAGCTGAGCCCAGGGACTCACAGGATGCTGACTGCTGGCAAAGGGAGCTCCTGGGGAGAGACTGCCATGACCAGCTCCCATGGGGTGTTTGTCCCCGGCTGTGGGGAGCACAGGATGTGTTGGGTGTGTGAAGCAGACTGAGCGTGTCCGTGCTCTGGTTTACGCTGGCACTACTTGTCCTTTCCCCAGGAGAAGCACAAGGCACGCCTGCCCTCTCAGCAAACAAAAAACCCATGAACCAAGGTCCATGACCCATCCTCCAGCCCAGGAGAACTTCCCAGGCTGGTCATAAATTCTCATTAGGCTGGTGTTGCCAAATGATGGGCGGCCGAGGGTTGGCACAGGATAAGTCAGCTCCTGACTACTCGGTCATATTCACACTCAGACTAATTTCTGGTTGCAATGGTGGCTGCTCAGCGGCACACACAGAGCACAGTGTGTGGGGAATTAATTAGCTGTGTACTTCTCTGAGGGAGTTATTCTGCTGGTGCCCTGGGCACCGCAGCGATAGCGTGCCTTCTCGAAGCAGCAGGGTCAGCCTTGCCTTTCTGCTGCTGTAGCAGCTCCAGAGCTGCCAGGGTGGAGTTTTGCCTCTGTTTCTGCATTTCTCTCTGCTGAAGAGGCAAAGGCACTTCCCAGCTGTCCCTCTTGAGGCAGAGGTGCTGGGCCAGCAGCAGCCCCCACCCTGGTGAGATTACCCTGCTGCACTGGTGAGGGGGCTCGACCTGCCTGAGAGCTCTCTGCAGCCACAGCAGGGGAGTATTATTTTATTTTTTTTCCGTACTTGATCTTATATTTTCACCTTGGGCTGCTGTGCAAATAGGCTGGGAGATAGGCTGTGTGTCGGAGCTGGACCAGAAGCTGGCCAGAGGCCCTTTGCATATCAGTTGTTTGATGTCTGCTCCCTGTCCTGATCTATTTATAGAGGAGAATTTTCTGCAAATTTAAAATTAGTTTTATGAAAACTTACCCAAACTTTCTTTAAATGCTTCCTTGTCCCTGCAGTCCTTGTGGAAAGGTCAAGCTGTACTCGTCAATGTATTGATTACACATTTTTCCTTCTATTGATTCTTGTTAAAGACTCTCATGATAGGTGCCCTGGATACTAATCCCTAAATGCATTGGAGGGTGCAGGAAAAGAGGAAGTATCTCCTAAAATTGTTTCAAGGTTTGCTGGCTTTTTATACCTCAACCATGATTTACCCCCATAGAACAGACCTGAAAGCTTGGGGAAAAGATAATTCCTCTGATTTCAGAATGTTTGATGTTGGGCATTTAAGGAACAACAAAGATTCAGTGACTGTGTGCGGTTTGCAAGGAGGAAGCAAGCTTTTTTTTCCCATTCCACCTTTGTGAAACTGTATCAGTTTTGTACCGAAATACAGAAGGAAAAATGTAATCCTGGTTGAGACCCGCCCACGTGTAACTTGGCACAGGTCTTTGTTTCAGTCTCGGCAGCCCCTCACAGCCAGGAGGAGCTGTATTTCTTGTTACTGATGCAAGGCTCTCCGGCTTATCATGAAATCTTCATTTCTGCTATTATGGGGCAGAGGACCCAATAACGGTGGCAGATGCATTTGGTTGGATTATCTCCTGTGGTGTTGTCACAGCTCTGCTGACACTCAAGTTTCACTTTCTTACACCGTGTTCAGTCCAATCCTGTCAGCTTCATTGCGAATTCCTTTCAAGCTGCAGGATGTAACGCAGTAATTAGCACCATTCCCTGCACAGGCACCAGAAAAGAGGCACCAGGGGATTGAGCTAATTTCCCCTCTGTAGGGGCTTCTTGCAAAGCAGTGGACAGGAACAGAGGAGAAGGAGAAAGCCTCAGCCCAAGTGTGCACGCTCCGAAGGCTTGGCATGGCGGGGGAAGGAGAACGCCGGGCGGGAAGCCAGGCCAAGAGGGGTAATCGTGTCAGGGTGTGAGGGAGAAGTTCATCTTCACTGTACGAAGCAGATAATTGAGCAAGAACCGGTGGCTGATTGTTTGAGCACAGGAGGACAGTTCCCAGTGGCAGATTTCTGCTGTGCCCTACATAGCATGGGCTGGCTCCGTGCTGGGCCAGGGGGGCACGCAGAGCTCCCGGGATGAGCAGGAGGAGCGGGGTGGCCGAGGCCAGGCTGCTCCTGCCCCCTGCCCTGGTTCAGGCAATGTGGACAGCCAGTGTGGAGAGGGCTGTCCAACTGCACTGCACAGGGGCGAAGGGAAACAGGTGCCAACTACTCACAAACCCCACCACACTACCCTAACACTGTTTGTTCGTTAATTAGTTGCCAAGAAGGTGGTAATTGGAGCCATCTTTGCTGTTGCCAGTGGGAGAATTTAATGTGCGAAGACCCAGTGCCATCCAAGACACCCAAAACTTGAAGGTTACAAGCGGAACGAACACAAGAAGCTTCCAGAGGGTGCTGGTCAGCAGCTGCCTGGATCAGAGGGGTGCCACTCCAGCAGTGCTGGGCACAGCCACCGCACTGCATCCGCTCAGCTGCGTTCCGAGGCAGAGCAGCTCTGCAAAGACAACATTGATCTGGAATTTAAATCCAATGTAGTAACTTAAGCATTTTAAAATGCCTGTGAATCAATGAAAATGATTGAAGTCAAAATCCGGATGGCCACACAGCTCTATCATATAATACCGGCCAAAGGTTGTCTTTTCTGAGCAAGGGTATCTTCTTACACAGACTTAATCTTCAAAGAATTTTAAATGCTGCAAAATACTCATCCTAGCAAACGTCTTTAATATGAGCCTTTTCTCTGCCCCCTTAGTAATCGTCAGTGCTGTCACTGGGATTGGGATCTAATGCTTTATGGACGTTTTTCTGCTTCACGCTTCCTAACACTCTGGGAGTGAGTCATGTGCGCTGCTGAGCCCAGCACCAGGAGCGGATCTGATTGAAAAATGCACGGAGATTGTCTGAGAATACGCTCAGGGTCTCCCAGGATCTCTGCTGCAGACCATCGTAGCAGTTCTAGCTGGATAAGCCAGAAGATACTAAATGCGATGGGTATTTAGGATTTGTTTTCAGAGCATAATCCTACTAATACTTTCCTCTCCATTTGTCTGATCGATGCAAACGTCACTGGAACAGGCTGGTCAAAGCCTGCAGGATTATTGGGTGGAAGTTGCCTCTGATCACACACAGGGACTTGGAGAGACAAGGAGCAAGGGATCAGGATTTCTCATGGTACCTCTAAGGTCCTTGCACTGAACGAAGCTGTGAATGAATGGGATTTGCTCAGGGTACTGGGCTTTGTGGAGGGGCTGTCATGCAAGTCCTGTCTTCTGAAGGATTGACTAAGCCCATGCCCACGTGTGCCTCGGGAATCTTCCCTGATATGTTTCTATTTAATATAAAAAGACCTTCCACCCCTTGGACATCAGTGACCAGCAGCACCGTGTGCCAGCAGAAGGCACCTGGGGGCCTCTGCTGGAGTTTAGCTTAACTCTGCAGCATGGGAAAAAGGGTTTCCTTCAGTTTCTGTTGAACCAGCTGCAAATCATTTCCAGACAGCCATGCCTCCTACTTCTTGTGTTGTGGGAAACGGTAAATAATTGTCCCCTTTATTTTTCCTACGTGACATTCCTGATTTTATAGCCTCCTTAGGTATCTCTCTCCTGGGGGTAGAGAATCCCAGCCCAGGTAAGGGCTTCTTGGATGGGAGCCCTTTCGCAGCTATGTCCACATCTGTGCTCTTTATTTTTATTCCAGTTGAACACATTCAGAAGCTGCAGACCAAAGCAGAGCATTTCCCATTTCAAACAGAAATATGCTGGGCAGTCCTGAGTGCAAATAACCTTCTCCACTGCAAGCACTGGCCATTTATTCTCTTTTTTAGTTCTGTTTCTATGGAACAGTTGTTATTTCAAGAGAAGTTCTGATTTTTGCACCACGGCTCCTTAGTTTCTTTAAAGCCCCTTGGTGCCAGTAGCACTTTGAGGATTCCCACAGGTTACATCAGCTGCATCCCCCTGATTCCCATGCCAGGGGAAATAATCTGGTTTTGATGCTCCCCACAGGTACCTGCCCTGACAGACCAGCTAGATAAGGTACTCACAAACAGGTGGCACCAATGCCTGTGCCTCAATCTTTGCCCCACATCCTAAATTTCTGGTTTTACATGGGCTCCACAAGGTCAGGAATACAAGCATGAGACACTCAGCACTTCTGATGGTGAGGGCTCTGTGTGCACAGAGGTATACATAAGGATTGTTTCCACCTTTAGATTGGAATAAAAATTGTACATGAACCATTTGGGACTACCCAATCTATAGATTTTATTGAGCTAGAACCCTGTCTTCTGAAAAATCCCCATTGTAAGGTTTTGATTGCATCTCAGAAGCTGCTAGAGGAATTGTATTTTAATGTGGTTTATTTTCCTCTCACGGCTCTCGGGAGGCACCCACCCACATGAGGCTATTCTAAATGATAGTGTCATTACATTTGAACCCTTAGTAAAAGGGTGGTTTTTGGTACTTGAATTCAGATATTTAATTTTGAATTTTTATTTTGTTGCTGTATAAGAATTAGGGTCTCTGCTGGTACAAACACAGCTTTCTAGTAAGCCTGGAGGTGTTGAAATGAAAATTAGAACTGTGCAAAGGTTTGGGGTTTTTTTTTTTTTTTTTCTTTTTTTTTTTTTAATGAGGTCTGTAAGGCATGGACTTGAGTTTGCTGCAACCTGAAAGCTCAGTCCAGAATCACAGCAAAACCTGAATTACAGCAGGGTTCCCAGACCCTGGCAGTGTGGGATGCTGGTGAATAATGCATGACCTGGGTGAGAGGAACCAGCTCTTGGTGACAGCAAATGCTGCCAACTGCCCGTTCCCATGCTGTGCAGTCACAGGGGACGGAGGGGTTTGGCACAGGGGTTTGGCACAGTCCAGGTGAATTTTGGGTAGTTATTGGGTCCTTTTTGCACATACCAGGGATGCCTGTGTAAGGATACAGAATCACAGAATGGTTTGGAAGGGACCTCAGAGAGGAACCACTTCAGCCCCCCCTGCCCGGGCAGGGACACCTTCCCCTGTCCCAGGCTGCTCAGAGCCTCCAGCCCAGCCGTGACCATCTCCAGGGACGGGGCGTCCACAGCTGCTCTGAGCACCCTGTGCCAGTGCCTCACCATCCTCACAGTAAAGCTTTTCTTCCTAATGTACAATTATGAATCTAATGCCTAAACCTATCCTCTTTCAGTCTGAAGCCATGACCCTTGTCCTGTCACTTCATGCTCCTGTCCCAAGTCCCTCTCCAGCTGTCTTAGAGTTCCTTTAGGCACTGGAAGGGGCTCCAAGGCATCAATAAAGCCTTTTCCTCTCCAGATTGAGCAGCCCCAGCTCTCTCAGCCTAGCTCCAGAGCAGAGGGCTGAGCCCTCTGAGCATCTTTGTGTCTCCTCTGGACTCATTCCCACAGGTCTATGTCCTTCCTGTGATGGGGACATTCTGTCTGGGACACCAGGGACTGGCCATGTCCTGTGACCTGAAGCAAGTCATCAGAATGCCACTTTGCCCCTCAACACTTCCGTGTCTTTCCTCCAGACACGGGGTTTTGCCCCCTGTGCTCCATCACAGCAGGGCAGGAGCAGTGCAGAGCCCGATCCCCCCTCCTTGCATTAAGTCATGATTTGGAAAAGCAGCAAGTCCTGCTTTACTTCCCACATCTGTGTTATGAGATATCCGTGTCTTGAATTATAATGTTTTAATACAGACACATAAAACTTGCTGCCTTAAGACACAAAATGATCTGTAACTATTAGGGATTACAGTTGAATGTTCCTGTTGGGGGAGTTTGAATCCTAAGGCTGCTCAGGGGATTTTAATACTCTTGTCTGGAACAGCTGGTGCCAGTGGAAGTGTGCTGGATGAGACAGGCAATGGGCCTTGTCTTATCTCTCATTCCTCTTTTCATATATTTTTATTTCCATCTGTGAGAGATGTGCCTGTGTTTCAAGATACGAGTAGAGAGCAGGCAACGTGGATTATCAGTGGAAAGACTGAACAGGGAGGCAGGAGAGCCCAGGGAAGTAGGAATGCAGCAGGGAGACAGAGCAGAACTAGAGACCAGGAGATGCTGAAAAAAAGTGGGGCTTTTGGTAGGCCCTGAGTGATGGAAGCAAGGGGATTGAATGGTGGAAAGGCAGAGGGACAAAACCTCCAAAGGGAGACAAAGTACTGGGCACAGGTGAAAACTGAGAAGGGAAGAAGTTTGTACTGGAGAGCAGGCACTAGACAAGATACAGGCAAGGGCTGAAAAGGAGGAGAAACCAGCAGAAAACGTCTGAGGGAGACACCATCCCTGCATTGCACTGGAAGATGTGCAAAGGGGAAGGAGCAATTTCCCTGTTATTCCTGCAGCATCAGCCACAGATGCCAAACTGTGGAGCGGGATCATGATGTACATGTTTCTCTACAAAAAGTTTGTCTCCACCATACAAAACTTTTCACTTAAGAGACAAGACAAACAGAAATGCAGACATGGAGATGGAAAAGTAGAGGATTGTGAGACCATGGTCTGGACATGCAAGACACCCTTTTAAATGCTCTTTGCAGCACATGAACAGTCTAATTGATGTCTGTATTTTTTATAGCACAAACTGGCATCTTAAGAAATGGTTGAGGAGAACAACAAGGTGAATGCTTACAAAGACTCTGTGTTATCCTGAAGGGTAAGAAGAAGAAGTAAGAAAAGGTTTCCCGGGGAATAGAATAGCAGAGGTTTGCACCATTAGGCTAAAATGGCGAGTGTCAGCTTGGACTGGGAGTGATGGTTACTCATGGGGAGAGCACACGGAGAGGTACAGATTGTGTTTGGTACCACAGGGATTAGGGCTCTGGGAAAGCTGTATGAAGTGGTGATGTGGTCAGGAAAGGTGCTGATTTTGGCAGCAATATTCACCGTGAGCTTTAGTGCCTCAAGATCGTGGAAGATGTCATGTTAATGGAGGTCTGAGATAATGAGAGCACAGACAACAGCTCTGGTGATGTAGATGAATACAGAATGCAAGGGGACATAATGTAGAACTTTTAAAAATTCAGACAAGCTCTGGATGCAAGGCTGTAAGGGCTGCAAGGGGAAGCTGGTGTCTGAGTAAGGTGCCCTAATGACCAGCAGCACAGGGATGGTGTGAGGAGAAGGGAATGACCACGTGAGGTCAAGGGATGTCCTTGCTTTGAGGAGAGAAACTGGATCCACTGTCTGTGGAGGAAAATGAGGACAGCAGACGGTGGAAAGAATAAGTTATCTGCCTGTGTGTGAGGAACATTCTTTTAGCACAGAAAAGATTCACCCAGGGCAAGAGAAGAAATAACTCTAATCACCACCCACCTGCTCCTCTCAGGCATCTTTGCTAATGCCTCACTTCAGTGTGGTGCTCCGCCAGCTGAGGCAGACTGAGATGAAGAATTGCAGTGCACAGCTCCTCCACTTACCCTTCTTTCATCCTCCAGAAACCTCTCCAACATCCAAGAGGAGGAATATTGCAGGGTTATTGTTCATCCGTGGATGCAGAGTGCAAGTGTGCAGTGCAGCTCACAGCTGCTGAGACAACCTGTGCTTATCCCCAGCTGGGCAAACATCTGCTTAGCTGCTTGAAGAAGATGATCCTGTTGGTCATTTGTGTCTATCCTGTGTGTCCCAGGATACTGTAGGGGAAGAGAAGAGAATCCTAAGCCATTAATTGTGATCATCAAAACCACAGCACTGGATTTTACTCAGCATCTGCATCCTCAGTTTGGCAGCCAAAAGTCCGTACTTATCCCTAAGGCAAAAGCCCACTTGGCAGTGCCTGTGCTTGTACCGTGGGCTTGCAATGACTTTGAAGACAGCTGTTCAGCAGTGCCCTTTTTAGGGCAGGGAAATGGTTAATACCTCCTGTATTTCTCTGCATACTTCCCACAGTGCTCCACTTTATGCAGTGTCATCCATCACAGCGTGAGCGGTGCTCAGCGATCACCCACGCCAGCCAGGGCACCGCTGTGATGCCTCAGTCTGCCTCTGGCTGTGCCTTGCCATCCTCCTCACACCCATCCCTTGGGCTGCTCGGGGAAAAGACATCTCAGCCTGCCTCAGGAGCACCATTAAGGGAGAAAACAAGCTGGCAGATATCAGTTTTGAGCCATTCTTATCTGATTTATTGTGAAAGTCACCTCTTTTGATTTAGGTGGTGCTGATAGTGAATGAGAAAACATGTGTTTCTAAAACAATGGCAATGAAAACATTTCTTGTCAGGGACTGTAGTTTATTGTCTTACTGCTTGAAAAGTAAAATATCCAGCAGGGAAGACACTGTGTCATCGTAAAGCAAATGTGGATTATAGAATGCGACAATAACTTCACGGGTAATGCCCAGAGCCGCTTCTGAGCGCAAGTTATGTCGGGTAGTTTGTGCTCAGCAATTGTGTGAACCCCCTTCATCACCCAGAGGTCTTTCAGGACTGGGTTTCTACAGCTGAAAATGTGACACATCTGGCTGTGACTGATTCTTCATTTCATACTGGCTCTTGACCTGGGCTTCTCTCCAGGGAAGGATCCCCGTGGTTGTGTTCAGCACCCCGTTGCTTCCCTGTGTTAGGTGGCCCTCACAAAAACCATCTCCACTGAGATGTCTCGGGATACCTGAGCAGAAAAGCCTCTTCAGAATCAGCTTTTGTGTTCATTTACTGTCTGAGACAGAGCATAACTTTGGCTTCACTTCTCGGAAGGAGCTGCTGGTCTCGGTGCAGGCGCTTGGCAGCGCACCCTGCATCTCTTTGCCCCTCTCATTTTGCTGCCTGGGCTCCTCTCCCTGATTCTGTTTGACAATGTTTTCTTTCCCCATTTGGCAAGTCAGCTCACCTCTAAGCCTTATCATATTTAAATGTTTAACTGCTCTCAGACCTTAATTAAGAGAAGTAGCAGCAGCAATAGCTGTAGCTGTAGGAATGGCAGTGATTTTTCCTATCTTAAATTTTAATGGCTTTTGTACAAGGCTTTCCAGAAAAGGTGATTAATGGCACCCAGAGAGGCTGAGGTAAATGTTTCTCCACGCTGATTTTTGCCCTTTCTATTCATGACCCCCTTTCTTGACATGAAAAACTAAGAAGTCCATTTAGAAATAATTCTGTGATTATATTTTTTTCTGGAGTTCAGTAGGTGCTTAATACAGCACTTAATATATGTGTTGAATAAGAGCTGGTCTCTTAAAGACCCAGCTCTTGGTGGTCTCCATGCCAACTCAGCTTTGCTTTGAGTAGTAATTACTAATATTTTTGGTAGTCTCCAAGGATTTGGTGGTTTTTGGAGACTAAGCTTCTGTAGGCTAACCTTTATTTTCTTCATCTCTTGTACCAGGCTGAAAGGAGTAGATGGACTTTTCATTTGATAGAAACATCTGTGCCTGAAGTTTTATTGCTTTAGGTTTGTAGAATGGGTCATTGAGTCATAAGATGTGAAACATCTGTTTGCATTTGCAGTGAGACACCTAATAGAGTTTTAAAACCAGGAAAAGAAAAAGGGAAAAAAAAGATAAAATCAAAAGATGTAAAAACCCTCAGGTCAAGTGGCAGCATCATGATTATTCTCTTGGACAGAAAATATTTGTTGTGGCTTGTAACCGTGTCCACCAGGCGGTTAATTAGCAAAGTGTAGATACTGTCACATGGAAGGAGGTGAATGCAATTCATAGCAAATCCTCCAAGATAAGCAGCAGACACAAAGGTGATTAAGCTGTCAATAAAGAAAAAACCCAGAGTGCGGGGAAAAGCAGGTGGATTTCAGTACCTGCCCACAAACTAAACCTGTGCCACTAAGCAGGGAACCGTTTACATCGACAATATTTGTACTCCCGCAATGCCTCCGAGCTTTAGCCACGAACCAAGTTCCCACGCCGTGCTGATCCTGAGCAAGGAATGCCTCTGCATTAAAGATCTCATGATTTAAACATCAGCCAGGAGACAGGAGATGGGCACGAGCAGACAGAGGAGCGTGTACATGGTACCGGTGAGGACGGCTCAGAGCGGCGCAGGCTGGCCCAGCACGACCACAACCTGCCTGCTGTCATTTGCTCGTCTTGTAAGCAACATGGCAAAGGCATTGGCATTTTGACAGTGCAGATACCGTGCAGAGATCTTCCCAATCATTAATTAAGCATCGGAGAGCCACAGCAGTATTATTACAATCTCGTTTTGCAATCAGGAGATTCGAGACGGCTTTGCAGTGCTGGGCTGGGTGACCCAAGGCTACTTGGCTGCGCAGTGGCAGCGTGAGGGGGTGAACCTTGCCATCCTCACTGCCATTCCCGTGCTCACTTCTCCCAGCTGACTGCACAAAGAGATGATGATAAGAGGTATTTACTTGTATTTCAAAGCATGTGAACAAAGGCAATAGCAAAAGCAAAACTTTAGATGACACGGGGAAGAAAAATTATAATACATTTTTAGAATTACGGTATTGTCATCCTGAGTAGGAAAGAGCTCAGATCTGAGCTCCCAGGTTGTTTTTTTAGCTACCTAGGAGCATTTCTGCTTCCTCTGAGCTTGGCAGAGTCTAAGATTAGCATGTGAGTGCCTTTGGCTTACAGAGCCTGCCTGTACACATGCCTTCTCTCTAGATCATCAAAGTACTGGCTCCAGGTTTGGACAGGTTATTTGAGATTATTGGGCCATTCGTGTGGTGATGGACCTCTGTAAAACCAGAACTCTGCCCCATGGTGTTTCCCTCCCTAATAACAGTATGTGGTCTGAAATCCACAATACTTCAAACATCTGCTGTTAGGCTGTGTCTAGTAAAGACAATAATCTTTGATGATTTTTATTTTGTCTTTCTGGAAACTGAATGTGTTTCCTATGGCTTATGACCGCAATTCATTTTTAAGTGATTTTCTCTGGCCAATTTCCACTTATCATTTAAATAATCTAGGAACAAAGATGAGGTATTCTGCAAGAAGGTATATGACTCTGTAATCATTCTACCTTCAAATCCCCTTTGGGGGGAATTATTAGAGATGAAATGACCTTCCTGGCTATCAAGCATTGCCAGTGTAACACGGATGGATAATATGACACCCCTGACACAGAGCCAAAGGCAGGTCGAGCAGATCGTGCTGTACCCGGATCTGAAAATGACAGAAACTTGATTAAAATAAATGTGGGAAAGAAGTCTGATAGGGATGGGAGCCCTCTGCTAGCTTACAGGAGAGTGGGGAATCTCACTGTGATGTATGGCCTTTACTGTACTTTTCATTTGGACCATGATGAGGGAAATTTACCATTTTACTGTCCTCTCCAGGGACCTTGTTCTGTTCTCTTTGTGCTCTTCAGGAGGAAACCATACCTAGTGGATGCCTGGAAAAAGTTGGTCACTGGCATCCTGTACAACAGCGTTTGACATCTACAAAACTCAGTTTCCCCATTTGTTGGATGATGAGTACTGTACATCTCTTATACGAGCTGTTAAGAGCTTGGGTTGGTGAACTTGTAGCATGCTCCATCACACAAAACTACATGGAAAAATCAATATTCTGTATTAGTGTGACTATTTATTTTTCCTCCAGAGACTTCTAGAGCAGCCAACAAGATACTTTAGCACTTATTTGCTCAACTTTCGGGCTGAGAAACTTACATAAGATTTTTGCTTTTTATACTCCCAGGAGCTCTTATCACACTTCTTGGGTAGGCAGCCATCTGTGGCATGTAACACTGCAGAACAGTGTCTAACAGAACTGAAATTGCAGATGAAAGTCTGGAAAAGACTTTCATGTAGACCCTCAAACTTCAATTTGGCCAAGGGAAATTAACTTTGTTAGTTCTATCAAGATTTTTGCTGTTGAGAAACATGTGATGAGATATCTGAAGCGATGTGGAAGCCTTAGTGGTCCCATTGTAAGCTTCCTTGGAGACTAATTTACAGTGTTAATAAATATGAATAGGGCCAAGGGGTCATACCTGACCTCCAGTGGTGAGGGTTTGGCTTTAACCACAGCTGGTGGGACTGTACATTTATTCCTATTCTTTAAAGCAGTGTTCTATTCCACACGAGGGTTTGCAGAGGGAATATCCAAAGGAGCTGTTTGTTTTAGATACCATGTTCCTCTAAATAAGAAACACTGACCCTGGAGTGTCAGGAAGAAAAATAAGCAGAAGAGATGACTGAGAATGCACTTCCTCAGATGTAGAAGAGCAGGGCCAGAGGCACAGCTCTGACAGAAGCCATGCAGCCCATGGCTCAGAGGGGAGGTGAGTGGTTCCACTCCTCAGGTCCTGTTAGTGCCGTCGGGATGCACTGGCTGCTAAGTGTCCTGCTGATGGAGCAGAGAGGTTCTGAAGTCCTCTAACTTCATTTTCTGGTTCATCCTCAGGAATAGTTGTGCAAAGAGCATGATTTATCATGACTGTTATGGTGATCTACCTTGATTTAGTGGCGAAATTACAATGATGGATCATACTTAATTATGATCATTAAAAGACATCAAAAATGTAATCGGCTGTTCATCATATACCTTATAAAGAAAAAAAAAAAAAACCTCAGGATTTTAAAGACCAGGACTCTAGGTGTTGATAAAATTAGAATATGTTTTATTCATGCTGTGACACAGCATTCTTCCTTCACTGATCTCCTTGTCCAGGCATTTAACTTCAGAGGCATTGGGGAAGGATTTGAATGAGACTTTAATGAAGTATGAACAACCATGGGTCCTGGTTTTTTCACGGGCCCTGTGGGGTACAGGTTGTGCCCCACATTGATGAAATCCACTGGGCTCCATCCATGGGGAGAGCTTGTGCAGCAATACAAGCTGCAGATCAGCACCTTGGTACGAGTTGTTTGGATTCTGGAAAAGCAGATTTGCCCCCATTTGACCTTGATTAAAGTCTAGCATGGTTTAATGAGGCAACATAAAATGCAAGTCAAATGCTCAATAGGGAAAATCTTGTTAGACATAAGGAACAATTGGGATCAAGTCAGTCAGGTCTTCCCTGGGCTTTTAATGACCTGTTAGATTCAGCTTTACTGAAGGTTTTATAAAAAAAATAAGTGATAATGACTGAAGGGAGCATCATTAGTATTGGAGTGAGATGGCTAATGGCTGCAGATTGCTCACAGGTGTCAGAGAAGAAAAGTTTCTCCCTAGGCAGCAGCTTTGTGATCCCCCCAAGCGCTGATAGTGGCACTGCAGGAGTGCCCATCAAGGTTAATGGAGACGAGGCCCCCTTTGTGCCAGGGAGCCATGGAATGTGTGCAGAGGAGAGGGAAAGGGAAGAGCTCAGTGCTGGCATCCCTCCCTTGGTGCCAAACCTGCTGAAGGCAGTTTGGCAAGATCCGGGGAGGAACCATATGGCTGAAGGCAGGGACTGGAACATTTGATAAATATTACTATTAGAGCATGTTACTAGTACAGTTCAGTGCCACAACAGGAGAGGAAAGGTGTGCTTTGATTGTGGTCTGTAGCCATCTGAGCAGCAAACCTTTTGGTTGGACACTTCTGCTGAGCAAAGTGCAGGAGTCCATCCAGGGAGCTGAACACAGACATATCTGTCAGTGACGGTAATTAATGTTGGCACCATTTACCACATTTCCTTTGGATCCTCAGAGTCTAGCTATGAGCAAATCAAAGCAGCATACATTTTCCAAGAGGTTTGCTTTGATTGAAAAGAGAATTCGGGGAAGTCCAGTGGCCTCTATTATACAGCACTCCAACTCAGATGATTGCTTATCCTATTTGGCTCTAAAACCTGTAACACATTATCATGCCCCAGTTAACAGATGGCAAACAGAAGACCAGAGAAGATGTGCCCAAGGTCGCACAAGGTTGGGAGACTCAGAGGACATGGAAAACATCTGGTAATTGCGTGTTGTAGTGAAATGATGCCACAGAGAATCTCTGCCGGTGGTCAGCAGGAGAAGCAGGGAGGGGAGGGTCCTTGTGAGGTCTTCACACTCGTGGAGGTGCTTGCTCTGGCAGGAGAGAGCTGGGTGCCATGTGCAGGTATTGCTGCCTTCACTGAACAACAGATACAGGTCAAACCCAGAGGGACATCAGTGGCTCATTTTTTGCCCTTCTTCAGGGCGAGACGCTGGCTCCCCTTGTACTTGGGGTGTGAGCACACTCGGCCCCAGAGCTGACCGAATGTGCACAAAGAGGAGCAGCCACTCTTCCTGCCCTCTGAGGCAGGTCTGAGTCTTGGGCTGGGAGCTGAGGTGGGGAATTCATGAGGAAGCTGGCGTGGAGGAAGGACCATCATGGTGTGGTGGGCCCGACTCAGATTGCTCCTTTCTAGAGCCAAGAGGGTTTGGATTTTAGTCTTCTCACTGAAGTAATCCAGGTCCCAGCCAGTGGCTGTACCAGCAGGGTTTTGACCTTTTAGTTTAGAAAAGCTCCACTTCTTGCCAAAAGGGCAAATTCTTACAAGTATGTTTCCTTCTCTCCTGTGGGCCTGGCATGCAAGTAACTCACTCTTCATACTAAGAGCAAAGTGTTTTTGCAGAGACAATTGAAAGAAATTAAGAATGGCACATCATGATCATTTATATCATGTGTATCTCAGAAAGTTCATCAATTCATATTACATTAGGGAATATGTAAACTAAATGTGCACTCATTTGGCATAGTCCTCAGAGCAATTATTCTTCAGTTGATTTAGTACACTTGATAAAAATAAAGGTTAAGGAGGATGTTAATTTGGGATTTTTTTTTTCCTGGTTTTTATAAAGTATTAGAATGCAGATTAATTCCAGACTTTATAATACTGCATCCAGCTCGCTATCATATAAAAATAACTCGCATAAATCAGGGAAGGGGGCCTGATCCTTGTGCTCAAACACTCACAGGGAATTTTGACATTGACTTCTATAGGAGCAGGCCCAATGTCAAAACCTAGATATAACATGAATCTGTGCCAGACACGTTAGAGCTCTGCTAGGAACATCCTCATTGGAGCATAATAATATGTGAGAGAGAGAGACACACACACTGTGAGCACTCCTGGGGTTGGGGGCCCTGGGCAAAATGTTGGTGGCAGAACTAATTCTAGTCTGAGGAAATGAGAAAGCCAGTGTCGTGAAATGTTGCTGCTTCCAAATCTCAGCCCATCAGACTACCCAAGACCTACATTTTTCTGTCCAATTTTGGAGGTGGGGGAGTGTTGGCAGGACATCCTCCGGAGACAGTGAAAAGAGATAAAACTACTGCAGATTTTTTTTTTCTCTGAGTTCAAGAGAGAGGAGTGAAAAACCTGCCAGAGCTGCCCTAAAATTGCTAATGAAAGAGAGTGAGAGAGGCATTTGCTTCAATATGCTCAGCCAAAATGGGATTTTCAAAGGAGTCTGGATAAAGACATCAGACACAAAGAAATCAGTACCTAATAAAAGAACTTACCTGAGTCAATCCTGCTGATTGGCTTCAATAGCAGACATGTGGGTGTTGAAGCAGAATTCACTGCAGAAGTTAAAAAAAAAAAAAGAGAACGAAGAGGAAAAAGAAAAATAACATGCAAGTAGTAGGGAATGCTAATAACATGAGTGGGAAAGGGTCCTGCCTCTGCAGGGTTAAGAGACTGCTTCACAGCAGCTGGGAGGAGTGGTGGTAGTCTTCTCCCTCAGGAATAAATCAAGCCTCTATCCTGGTGTGGATCTGGGGGCAGACGAAGCGAAGGAAATCTCCCCAGAAGAAAAATAGGATTATAGAAGTATTGAATAAGGAATTACATGGGAGTTATACACGGGAGATTTCACTGTAGAAAAATGGGGTTACATATATAAACCTGTGGCTTAGTTCAGAAAACTCTTATCCGTGGACTTCTGACTGAGGGATGGCACGTCTTCATTCTGTTTTACTGTCCCTGGTGCTGTGGGGACAACCCTTGTGTCGCTAGAGCTGCCTCAACCCACCACAGCCACGGGAAAAGGCTTTCTCCATGAACCTTTCCCCATGCACTGACCCCACACCCCTGGTGCATTTGGGGTTTGCAGAGAGCCCATCCTCCCTGGCAAATCCCAGCAGCAGCCACACAGCGCCAGGAGCAGTCGGGATCCCGCACGCAGGGAGCGAGGGTCACTCGCCAGCCTTTCCCCATTCCTTGGCATTGCCAGCCCTGAGAAATCTGCTCCTGAGAGTGCTCTTAACAACTGTGTCTGCAGAGGGATGGGAAAGTCAGCTCTCATTTCATCTTTTCTGCATCTCCCTTCTGCTCTGGGCCCGGGTGGGCCTGGGTTCTTGCGGACACGTGTACACAAGCAGGGAAGATTTTATTTTGCTCCTTTCGTATAGAGTCTACTTGGATTTGTATATGTAGGAGACAGCTGGATTCACGAGACATGCCAAGTTTCAGCCATCCTTGGTCCAAATCCTGTTGAACCATGTGCATCCAATTCTCCTCCCTCCCCCGCGTTCGGAGGAGCGGGGGAAGCGCTGGAACGCCAAAAGAGCCTCGCCTTGGCTGGGGACACGGGCGCTATAATTAGGCACAGATCTTCTTCTTCTGTCCTGAACACAATGATCCCAGGATTTGTTTCTATCGTTTGCGCATCCTTGGGTGTTTTTCGGTGGCACTCTCCAAGCGTAGGCCTAAGGGGTTCCAGTGAGGGTGGTTGGGAGCTCTCGTCTGCACAGGGGCTTTGCTTCATATTATCAGGCAGCACAGGCGGGCCCATGGTGCCTCACTTCCATTAAGCTCATTTTTTGGACCAATGACTAAAATGACACTTTTCTACATTTTTGGAATAAGAGAAGCATGCTGAGCTGGAGTTCTCAAGATGCCAAATGTGATTTCACAGCCACTATCCAGATAGAATTGCTCTTTAACATCATCCAAGAAGTTCTTATACACAAAAATTATTCTCTCATACATAAAGTGGCCCAAGTAATTTGGATGAGTTATTTAATAAACTTTGCCTTGCTGTAATCCACAAACAATTTATGATGTTCTTGAATTTCCTCATAATTCAGTTATTTCTTGCTAGATAAGTTGGACGAATAAGTTTTGGCCTGTTGACTGCATGTAAGTGGTTAATTAATTGCATATTTCTGGATGCTGGAGTTTAAGTGTATTGGTCAGTTTAATTGGATCAGTAGGCCACATGCTGTAATTATGTTCTCAGGCTGGATGGATGATTCTCCTTGAAAGAATCCTCCAAGAATAAAAATTCCTGATCAAGCATTTAGGGCAGGCATCCTTGCTGAAATGCCAGGATGCAGGCAACCACAAACTCAATCAATTACGTGAGTGCTATTGTCATCCCGGAAAGCAAAGTGCTGCATTGTGCAAGCCTTTTTCCAAAAGAGAATTCCAGCTCCAGAAAATATTCATAGAAGTATTACCTAATAATCACTTTGCCAAGCTCACTCCTGCCAGCAAGTTCCGTTGTTAAAACACATGTAAAGTACAAGCTCAACTGAAGCAAATTTCTATGAAAATTATGTACAGCACATGCTTTCATCCACTCTTCCGAGCTCTCACAGTGCTGATATTAAAAAGATCAGCAACATCTCTCTTTGCACCATGTTTATTGCAGTTTTATGTAACCTGAATGCCACGTACATCCTGGCTCTGTCATTAATTTTAAGCTAGGTCAAATTCATACATATTAGATAATAAGCATTTTTAGTCCCCAAATGTGTGCGTTAATTAATTTTATTTCATTCAGAGTAATTGTCCTTATAGCTCTGTGCTCATTAAAAGGAGAGGCTGAGAATCCTCCTTTGTGCTAGGCTTAATTTGGGTGGAAATCAGAGAAGCTGCCTTACAACTTCTCTGTCAATGTAGATGAGTTCTGACTTGCAGGCAATCCCCCTCCTCCCCACCACTATTACTGACTCAGGAGTCACTTCCAATTGCTCAATGTAAGCATACATCACTCTAAGGAGACAGAAATTCCATCCAAAGGAGTAGAAATAGCCAGGAAGACCTAGTTTTGTGTATTTTCCTTTTGAAAGATCCGAGCACGTTGTACTGAATGGAAATACCTCCAATGAAGCAGGTGCTGCAGGGCCACCTCCCCATGTCCTCATCATCCAGTTCACTTGTCCAGGGGCAAACTGTCCTTCCTGGTGGGCACTCAGGGTCTCTCACAGTGCATGTGCCCCATGCAGGAGGTTTCTAAGGTGTGACTGACAGCACATATGGGTGATAGACTACAGTTTATAAGCAGCTCATGGGTGATCAGGCAGACTTGTTGAATTTGGTAAGAATGCTGAAACTGCTTATGTTGGTTTTTTATTTTTTTGTTTTGTTATCTAGTGTTTATTAACAGGGTTTGTGTGCCCCAGACTTGTCTTTTCTCAGTGTCAGCCACTTGAGCCTTGAGACTGCTGCTGCAGTTGCTGTTCATTAAAAACTCATTTGTCATTTATTAGGAATTTGTAAATGAACGCTGAACAGGCTGGTCTCCCCTCCAGCACTGATGGTGCTGGACATCTTTGTGTCCCCTTGTGTTTCTCACTCATTTTTGCTGTGAGTGAAGGGCTCCTTAGGGGTTTTGATGTAGAGCCAGTATTTGAGATATTGGATTTATAGAGGAGGTGTGGCTCAAGCTGATCTCTCACAGATCACAGCAGAGGATGAAGATGCTCAGCACCTGCTGGTGAATATCCCCTGGTGAAAGGCTGGTCACAGCTTCTGCCTCCCGTCCCCCCAGTTTTCATTTGCAGTTGACGTCTTTCCTGAGTTGACCAGACATGTAATACTGAATAACACATTTTAGCTCTGAGTTAGCTACTTGAGGTGTGTCTAAAAAATGTATGAAGCACCGGCCTGGGTCTTGTCTTCTTTGGTGAACTTCCGAAGATGTGACCAGTGAGGAAGCATCTGAGGAAGAGACAGTCCCAAAGGAAACGTGTCCCTCCCAGAAGGTGATCCTTAGGGAATATAGCAGCTCAACCTGTCCTATAAATACATCATTTCTCCTCCTCTGAAGAGGGCAATAAGATGTGCAGGATGTCCTGGTGATCATCAGGCATGCACAATTCTCTGGCCAAAGGAGAAAAGGCAGTTTAAAACCAAAGGGGCTTGAGGAGACTTCTCTTCCAGCTAAAAGACTTTCACAGAAAGTGCCTCTGATGGCACTGCACAGGGAGCCCGCCTTTCTCTAGCCCTCTTGAGGGGTTTTTTGCACCATTTTTGCAATGCTGGTCTTCTGAGCTAATGTCTTGAATTCCTCTGCCTGGTAATGCAGTGTGGTCCTCTGAGACCCCCGGGCCTATTTAATTTCATGCATGTGTAAGATACCTTTTCCCTTTTGGCACCATGATACCAGCTGCAGTCACTTTAAACACTGCCAGTCAATCCTAGTTATCAGAATCTGTACAGGGGACAGGAGGAGGGAGAAGATAATGGATTTGCCTTGAGAGCTCATCTAGAAATCATCCCTACGCAGCAGACTGCCTATGTAATGTATTACTTTTTAATAATGTAAATATATTAACATTAGAGCGGTCTTCTCAATCTTCAATACCTAAACATTACATCACTATCAGGAGCAAATGTAATTAGATATCATAAATATGAAAAATATCGGGACATTAACATAAAGAGCACCAAGAAGTTGCTTTGCTTGTCGTGTAATTGAAAAGCATTAAGGGTTCACCGTGCTGCGCGCGGCGAGCAGGGATCAAGCCTAATGCGAAGGGACAGCTCCGGTATGCAGAGCCTCACCCGAAATAACTTCACAGGGACACTGTCAAGGGTTTTTTAGGTCTGAAAGTTAACATTTCTGTGAAGTTGATTAGTGCTTGCAAACGCTCTGTGCTATTTTCTAATCAGTGACATTCGCTCTCTTGGTTATTTAATGGTATTAGCAGCAGCAAAAGTGGAACCATTTGTTTCAGGCCAAGCAATCATAATCCTGCTCACTCTGGATGCTGGTATTTAAGTATGCGTGGGATGCTGTTTTCATCCCACACTCCTCTTCTGTAAGATTTTTGCTTTGCAAAGTTTTCCAATCTCTTGGTCTTCTGCTTAGCACCCTCCAGGTAAGCCTGGAATTCAAGAAATGTCAACCATTTAAAATAAGGTACAATGCCAAAATGACAGATGAAGATTTTAAACTTCCAAAGCAAAAAGGAATTATTTAGCATGGCTCTACTGGGAGTACAGACTCATGCTGAGAAAAAATGGGATGGTTTGAATGACTTTCTGGCAAGGAAATCTATGGAATAGCCCAAGAGGGAAATGTTGAGTCCTTGCTGCTGGGGTAGATTAGATGCCCACTAAAGACACCTAATCTTGGCTGGAAGACAGGTCAGTGGTGCCTTCCCAGTTAGCTGTGCAAGTGATTTTCCAGGCTGGTCATGAGCTCCTTAGAGCCCTGAGTTTCACGTTCTCCAGGTGCAGAAGGAAGGCTTGGCTCCACACTCAGTGAGGCCAGGATTCTGAACCGAGAGCTACATCCTCACGGCACAGAGAGGAAACGGAGCGGTGCAGCGTGACTGTGTGCAACCAGCAACAGTGTCTGCCTGAGATAAGGCTGTCCCTCCTTCTCCCCACCCTGTGCTGTCTCTCTGTGTCAGGTTTCTGAAGCATCCACCGTTTCCCTACCTGCTACAGCCCATGGACACACAGCAGGGATGTGATAGCGTGTGGGGTCAGCCTGGGTTTGCAGGGAGCACCTGCAGGGCAGGGCTGAGCAGGGTGTGGGGTTTTCTGATGTGGAACACCCCTGAGCTCAAGCCGTGTCCTGAACTGCCCAGTACAAGCAAACCCAGCTGAGAGGGCATCCAGTGGGCCTGGGCTTGCTTGGGCTTGGAGAGTCAGAGGGCTGGCAGGGAGTGCTCCCTTGTGTGTAGGGTGAGATGGGACCCCCAGACCAGTGGCAGTGGCTGAACTGGCTGCTCCAAAGTAACCTGTCACTGGCAGTTCTTCTTGCTTTGTCTCCTGAAATTATCCTTGTTCTAGGTTTGGATGCCAAATCCTCTTTCACCTTCATCTCTTTTTCTTTCTGTACACACCTTGTTCTCTAATTAGTTGAATTTCTGTCTCTGCTTTGCTTCTACTTTAGTCCTTTTCCCAGCTCTGCTTTTAGATCTCACTTTTCTTTACTTTTTGTCTGCCCTCTCATGGCTGGATATTTATTTGCTTATTTTAATTTCTCCGGTGGGAAAGCTTTTTCCGCACCACATCTTGTAGACATCAGAGGATCTTCTCAGCCCCTTTCTGTCCTCCCCTTCCCTGTGCCAGCGTTTTTCCTTTGCTCTCTCCCCCTCTGCGAGTTGTGCTGTTGCTCTGCTCTCACTGCCATGGTAACTTCAAAAAGACACGGCCATTTGATATAGCAGGCGAAGGAGAAGTCCGCAGGAGTGTGTGCGTGTGGATGTGTCAGGGGAGGAAAGGGAACATCCTTTTCCTTTCTCTTTTCATTTTTATGTTCAAAGCATCTCATTACAGCTGCTGGGAGGAGGCAGGCCAGCTCGCTGTGGGACAGGAGCCATGAGCCCCACCCTGCTCCCTGTTTTGGGGCCGGGGATGCTCAGCTGCTCCCCGAGCCTGGCTCCTGGCTCTGGAGCAGTGGGGAGGGAGGAAAAAAGAGGCAGCAACATCTTAAAAGTCTAAAGCATAGTAAGGAATAGTTCTGCTCCTGGGGGGAAACATATGGGGCATTAGGAGCTCTTTCCCCAGCTTTCACATTTATACTTGAAAGTTAACAGCGAAGGAAAACAAACACAGCACTTCAAACCACACCAGCCGTGGGGGACGCGGGGCTGCAGCAGCTGCTGGGGTGACGCCGGCAGCGATCGCAGCAGGACTGGACCCACCGGGGAGGGAGCGTGGGGGAGCTTTCCCCCAGCCTTTGGGCTGGAAGGGGAGGCAGCGAGGCAGAGGTTTCTCAGGGCTATGGTCCCAGGTAAGCCTGCTAATTCCAGCTGGGAGCGCAGCACCCTGCAGCCAGACCCTGAGCGGTGGAGGCTGCAGCTGCAGCTTTCAGCCCCATCCCTACAGAACAGGCAGCACCATCAGCCCATGGAATCTTAAAATCAGAACCATAGAACCACAGGTTCACAGAATGGTTTGGGTTGGAAGGAACCTTAAAAATTACCTCGTTCCAGCCTCCCTGCCATGGGCAGGGACACGCTCCACTGGACCAGGTTTCTCACAGCCCTGTCCAATCAGGCCTTAAATACTTCCAGGGGCTTCCCATCTCTGCCCTGCCCAGTGGCAGCAGTAGTACCCTGGGTACTGTGATGTGCTGTGTGCCCAGAGCTGGCTGTGGATAAGGAGCTGGAGCTGGGTTCCTTGGGTATCTGGCAGCAAAGGGCCCCTACAGCCCTGGGAAATACAATTACCGTTTTGGACTCGTTGTATATTTTCTCCACAGTCTCATTTTGAAAGCAGTAATGATCTTTTCCTCTCCCCTGGGTGCTGGGAAGCAGCTTGGGGAATTAGTTGCAGAGAGGGGTTGTGGGAATGGCTCCTGCCTGGGAGCACAATGGTGCCAGCAGGGAGGAGGAGGAGGAGGAGACCTCTGCTTCTGCTTCCCCTAGTTTGTTACCAAAAGCTAAGAAAAAATAATAACTGGAGAAATGTCTCTGTGTTGAGATGTTTGTCTTGTCGAGCTGCTGGCAGGAATCAGTCCCACAAGCTGTGGAGAGAGAGGTGCAGCCTCGAGCATCATGATGGGGTTGCAGGACCATGGGAATCCCATGTACCACCAAAAGCAGGACTGGAACGTTCCCAGGGTGGAGGCAATGCAGGCATGGAGTGATCCCAGTGCAGGCAGGAGCAGGCTGATCACTGCTGGGCTGGCACAGCTGTCTTTGCAGGAGGTAGGGTTGAAAGCAGCTTTTCTGCTGCATGGAGCTGGGGAAGAACAAACCCAGTGCTCCACAGGGACCAAGGAGGGGATTCTCTGCAAAGATTTCCTTGTATAAATACCCTCCTGTGGCTTTTAATATGGCTGGAGAGGAGGGAGGAACAATCTGGGCCAGCAAAGCTGAAACCTGGTTTTCTAATCTGTGAAAACCAAGCAGGTAAAGACTAGAGGGAGGAAAAGAGCAAACTGTGGTGACCTTGCTGTGAATCTTGAAGGAGCAGAAAGAGGTTCCTGAAATGATGCTCTGCCCTGCTCACCTGTCCCTGTCCCCCTCACACATCTCGAGCTTTGTAGTGCACCTTTAATGACTGCACGAGGGACAGGGTGGCTGCTAATGAAGCAGGATGTGGTTGGAACCTGTTCTCTGGTGCAGTGAGAGCTCACTCAGGTCTGTTACCTTTATTGTAATGGCATCATGTCCTGGCTATACTAATGCAGAATACTTTTCATTTGCATGACGTGATCAAGTTACCCACAAAAGGGTTTGACCAGGTGCACGTGTTCCTGCTCCTGGGCGCGGTGGAGGCGGCTGCTGCTCTGTGTTCTGACCACGAAGGTGCAGCTCGAGACACGCCGGGAAAATGCAGTCAGCCTTCTTGGCTGAGAGAAGCAGGGGCAACCCTGGCCAGGTAGGGCAGGCTGGCCCCAGGACTGGACATTCCATGGACCTCAGGCAGGGTCTGAGTTCAGCTGATGTGGTGCAGGCAGGAACAGGGCCACGGAAATTCCTTGGTCTTGGCTGTGCATTCTTGAACGGAGTTGCAGAGCTCCCTGGAGAGGTGAGAGCTGATGGGGGCAGTCCCAGAGGGAAAATTCAATGAAAAAAGATGGAAAGAGAAAAAGGGATTAATACTGGTTTGGTTTTCACCTGAAAGCATTAAAAAAAATTGGAGGAAACTTGTAAATGAACTGATGTTTTGAGCCGAAAAGACCTGAAAGTCTGCTAGCGAAGGCTTTGACTTTTGTTTTTATTTTTTCTGTAAGCAAATAGCAGATATGTTTTGATGCTTAAGCTCATTTATTTTTGTTGGAAAGGGTGTTTGGCTGTTTGGTTTTGTTTTCCCAGGCTTTATTATTGGAGAGGAAACATCCTTGATGGAAATGTGTGATCCAGGAGGGAATCTGAGAGTCTGCCACCAAACACATCTTTTCAGTACAAAGTGTCTCCAGCACCAGAATCCTGGGTTGATTTGCCATTCTTGCTGGGCTGCAGACAAAGTGTTCAGCTGATCAGAGCTGTGCAAACACACCCACCACCGCACACACTGGTGCTCATAAACTGACAAACAACAACAAACCAGGGGCTGGTTTTCCTTCCCGGAGCCATTCAGTCTTCACCCCTGCCCAGCTCCCGCGCCTGGTGTGAAAATCAGCCTGTCTTACCCAGAAACACCTTCATCCTTACGACCTCTCATTCTGGCTTTGTTTTCTCGCTGCCTTCCCCACTCTCCCCTGGCCTGAAGCCCCCCAGCCCCAGCAGTGCTCACCATTTGCCCAGCAGCCTTGGGACTTCTCGGCATCTGTGGGGCTGCAGGGAGCTGGAGCAGGGTGGGGCCGGGGATGAGGTGCTCTCAGCCCATCCTGGAGGAGAAGACTGGAAGAGAAGGAATTGTCGGGCCTGTTTGGGGGGCGGCGTGGGGGAGCTGCTGCTCGTGCTCTGTCACAGCAGCCGCAGGAGGATCTGCTCCCCTGGGACAGGACAGGCTGGGAGCAGCTCATCAGCCTCCCTTGTGGGCAGGCACATGGATGAAGGGTGCCCGTGTGCAGGGAGCAGATGGAGGCAGACTCGGGAATGAAGGTGTCTGGAGGTGCTGCTGGCACCCAGGGGCCGGGCAGGTGGGAAGGCTGGTCAGCCTCTCCGCGTGGGGTGGCTGTAAGGGGGTGCAGGGTCTGAGCACTGCCAGCACCGGGCTGCTCACAGCAGCCCCCACCACGGTGCTGCCCTTCTCTGCTCCCTGCTTTCTGGCCACCCTTTGCTCGTGGCTGTGAGATGCTGGTGGGGTTGTTCTCACAGGGGAAAGCTCAGATGAGCTTCTTGTTGCTGGAGCAACGCAGAGCAGTGTGAGCAGCCCCGAGTACCTGGTTCCTAAAATCCTGCTCCAGCGTTAAAGCCCTGTGGTATTTATGAGGCAGCGCTGCAGGGACACACACAGACAGCTCTGCCTGCTCCCCGTCCTGCCCATCATCCCTGCAGCTGCCGTACCTGGAACACACAGAACCCAAATTCTGCTCCTGGGGAAAACAAACCCGCACATCTATGCTCATGCAGCTTGGGAAAAAATAAATTTAAAAAAACCCCCCAAAACCACAAAAAAGGGGTGTTTTAAACTGAGCTCATATTTTTCCGAACTTCTTTAGTCTTTGTCCTTGAAGAAAGTCTCCTGGTTTCCTCTGGTTGCTGAGAATGAATTTCCTAGCAGGGACACCTTGTCAGCTTTTTTTCTTGGGCTTGAATTCAATATTTCAAATGAAATGCCTCTTTTAGTCTCATCTACTTCATCTACAAGAAGATGGGTGAAAAAATCTATTTTCTTTCTTCTTTTTAGAAGATTTCTGTTTTCCCTCCAAGTGGCCTTATGGCTCCTTTTAAGAAATTATATAACAAATTGTGAAAATCTGGAAGGGAGCTGGTAGTTTGATTTCTTTAAGACTCTCCCTTCTGCCACTAAGACAAAGAAAGGGAAAGTAACATTCAGTAAAAAAAAAAAAATCAAACTTACTGTTTCGCTTTTGAACAAGGTGCAAATTAGCGAATATTTGTTAAAATTTGAGACAGCAATTGTCTAAAAAAAATAGTTTCAAAGAGGAGAAGGTTGTTTTTTCTTCTTAAATAAAAAAGCCCCTGAACCTTTCTTTCTTTTAACTTCAAAAGGGAGCCAGATTGCAGAAGAAGAGAGAAAAACCTTAAATCTCCTCTGAAGGGGAAGCAAGTAACTTAGTCAAAGTGATCTTATTTGTGAGGGAATAATTTTCAGTTCACTGTGTTTTTTTTCCTAAGATCATGATCAAGTGACTTGTAAATTTTTAACTGAGCTGGTGGAACCTCTGCTCTACCTGCAGAGGTGTCAAATGGTTACTTCCTTGGGGATGACTGGCTTATGCTGACCTGCCTCTTTCTGAAAACTTCATCAGCAGGCACCAAGCAGGAGTTTCCCCTTGTTTTTGAGGCGGTGTTTTCAGTAGCACAAGAGTGGAGGAAAATGCTTCCAGCTCCCTACGATGGCATTTTGCTCTTGTTTCTGCTCTGATGCAAGCAGAGGCACCAGAGCCACGCTGAGGGTTAGGCACAGGTCCAGGGCTTGGGGGAAGATAAGTGGTGCCTGTCCTGCCTGGCACCTCTCGCAGCCTCTGCATTTCCAAATAAATAGCGATGATAAAGAGGGTTTTTCAGATGTGACCCATAGGTATTTCATGTTTATGCAAGTGATAATCTCTGGAAAAAAGACGCCTGCTAAGGAGTGTTCTCGTGGTATATCTGTGAAAGCCAGAGTCAGCCTTGTCCAGACTAACATTAACCTCCGTACACATCTATATATGCAGCATCTGCTGAGTCTTTGGCTGGGCTCGTGCGTTTGACATCGAACTGCCCATTTCAGTCTCAGCTTTAATAACGTGTGGCTGTCCCAGTGGCACAGAGCGCCGATCCGCCCGCGCCGGCCCTGCCAGCGGCCCGTGCCAGATGCTGCTGAGGAGATTGCAGAGCACCATCACACAGCTCATCGGCGGAACTCGGCCTCCCGGGCCAGCTGGTGCTCATCAGCTCCGTGTCCTGCAGCACCGGGGCTGATGGAAATCGCCACGTGGAGAGCTCTGTGCCTGCCTTCAATCACGGGAGCACAAACACCGGGAACGGAGCCTCGCACGCCGGGCGCTGTGCGCTGCTCTCTGCTGATTGCCTGATCTCAGGGGACTCAGAGCTGCCACCCTTGATGGAGGTTCAGCAGTTACAATCACCAATACCATCAACACAGGACCCGGCAGATGAAAGGTTTTGTTCACTGCTGTTTGCGCTCTCCCGGTTTCCCTCGTGTCCCGGGAAAGTCAGGTGAGTACACGGAGAGCTGCCCCAGTGAGGGCTGGGACCACGGTGTGCAGCAGGGTGGGCAGAGAGATGCTCCTGCATGTGTAAGTAGGTTAAAAAAAAATAAAGACCAGTAAAAGAACACAAAGTTGGGCAAAACTTGACAACATCTGGAGCCTGTGTAAGGGCAGAATTACAAACGTGGTAGCCCAGAGCTGGGCTCTGGCTGGACCTGCTTGTCTCCGGAAGATGAACATTTTCCCCACTTTTGTAGAGCAGCAAAAGCTATTCTCTTAGCTGTCGAGTCCTTTTTTGAAAATTAGTAAGGGTTTTTTTTTCTTTTTTGCCTCAATAACCTACAGCAGAGAGCCCTACAGGCTAATTATATGTTTCATTTTAAATCCTTTAATTTTTTTGTAGTTCAAATAGATAACTGTGTTTTTCTCCCACATCTTTGATTCAGACAGATGATTTGCTTCATTAATTGATATGTGGAGGAGGGGGGGCTAGAAATGAGCTATATTTATGCTTCAAAAATAATCTTTTCCCAACTGAATTTTTTTCTTCTATGAATCCTCATATTTATTTCAAAATTATCCTGAAGTGAATGTCATCAACCTTTGTTCAGGAGTCTTTTTCTAGATTAATTAGTCTATAATGAATCTACTTCTCATCCACTTTGATTTTCAACTTTCAGGTTGGCCTGGTGTCAGACTGCACCCAGAAATCTGCTTTCTCTCCTGATCTGTCAGAGTGAGGAGGAGGGCAGGGTGCTGGGGCTGCCTGAAAAACCCAACAGTTTGGAAGAGCTGGGATCTCGGTTGTTGACGTGAGAACACACTTGGGAAGTGCTTCATTCCTGCAGGAGCTGCTGGAAACCGGTGAGATCAGAATGGAGCCACCCCAGAGCCCAGCCTGGGCCGGGTCCAGACGCTCTGTTGGGTCGCACGAGCATCCCCGTGCCAGGGATGGATTCACATCCCAGAGGGAAGATTTTGTGTGGCCCTGTCCCTTGGTGATGATTATTTCAGCTCTTCCTTTTCCTGGACAGAAGGAGAAACTTGTGAAGGTCCCAGCCCTGAAAAGCAGACACCAGAGTGAATCACACCATTGCACTGGCGTGACACCAGCCAGGGTCTCATCTCCCCAGGGAGTTTTCCAGCTCTGCTTGCTTGCTGCTTTCTTCTTGGCTTTTTTTCTTTGGCTTTCAACACACTTTGGTGAAAAAAATGGGTGTGAATCATTTTTCATGAGAAGCTTCCATTGCAAAAAGTGCTTTTTTTAGGAACTCAGCATCTTTATAAGTGAAATGCCAGAAATCTCACAAGCTGAAGCTGAAATGTGCTGGTTGCAACATTAGGTGCTAACAGTTGGCAAAGCTTGAGTCCCAGTGGCTAAAGCACCAGAGAAAATGGCAGACAGTTCCTTGGCTTTTAAATTTGGGCTGTCTCACTTGTGTGACAGGAGGAGAGAGGGTAGGACTGAGCTCGGGCTGGCTGGCTGTGATTGACACGATTCAGGGACAGCTTTTTATGGCTCTCATCATGGTGACGTTCTGATTGCCTCCCCAGCACTAATGAAGACATCCCCTAATGGGCCTGCCAGGTAGGAAAATATTATTATCTCTGATTTCCAGATGAGCCTGCTCCATGTGGCTCCATCTGCCTGACATCTCTGGCCTGTGTGACAGTGGTGATGACACGTCCCATGCAGGTGGTGCTGCTGCTCCTGGCCCCACGGTGGCTTCATGGGGCTGGGGCTGGCCCCACCACGGGTCTCAGAGATGCTCCTAAAGCCACCAAGAAACCTCTCCAGATCAGCAATGTTGTTGGCTGAGAAATGTGAAAAAAATGCCACGTCCACATTGGTTTTATCTTGAAATCTTCAAACCAAACCAGTTGGTGGGTTTTGGGGAGAATTGTCAGTGGTTTTGTCTAGATATCTGAGAATTTTTATAGAAATGACAGCAAAAAAAATGTGCATAACATGTTAGTCTCAAGGAAGCTGGGAGAGGAGAAAATTTTTTTAGGAGAGTAAAAATGGATAGAATATTTTGTGAGATTAAAAATGTTTGCTTCTGGCACCAGCTTGGGGTAAGGTGGGGAGAAATGTTTGTGAAAGCATCATTTGGGATAAAACCTTTCATCTGACAGTTCAGGTCAGCCTTCAGGCCACCACAAGGGCTGTGACCCCTGGCTGGGCAGTCTGGCTGCCTGCCAAAATTTGAGCCCCTGCCACCTCTTGCGCAGCTCGTCGGGGACGCACCTGAGCGCGGCACCTCCGGCTGGGCCCTGTGCCAGGCGCCGCTGGCTCCCGCCCTGCTGCCGGAGAGGAGCTGCAGGCAGCTGACAGACACGGGTGCCTTACAGGCAGGTTTGTAGCTCTAAGGGTTTTGCAGCCCAGTGCCACGCCGGGGGCAGCCGGGTGGCCGGGATGAAGGATGATGCCTCTGCTCTGGTCCCCTTTGACCTGAGCCGAGCTGCAAACTCAGCTTGGCCTCTGGGTGGAGAGGTGGCACATATGGATTTTGATAACTTTCTTCTGCTTAGAGGTCATTGTCCACTTTAAATATTCATGTTCTGAGGGACTTTAAATAAATAATGCTGAACTTGTTAAGCTGAGTGGCTTGCAACTTCTGCATTTAGTGTCTTGTTTGCAATCGAGAAGGGATGTGAGGCTGCTAAATACAACCTGCTCTTTAACTCGGAAAGGTTTTGCTGTTCAGACCCCGTCATCTTCTGACTGGGTTTGAAAACCAGGATTGAAATGGTTTGCAGAGAGGTGTCTCCAATACCTACAGGCTGGTTTCCATTTCTGGGGAGAGAAAAGGAAAAAAAAGAGTCCTGAAAATCGATGGTTTTGTTTTGATCAGCCCTCAGTGCCCAACATGGATCATTGTGTGTGGTGGTGATCATTCCCTTCTGCCTCTGCACAGGCCCTGCTGCAGTCCCCGTGCTCCTCCGCGGCTCCCGACAGGGCTGTCAGGCATCCCCCTGGGCTCCCATCATGTGGACTTCGATGCACTGCTTGTGGTATTTGCAAAAAAGGGCAATTTGCAAGAAATCCCTGTGGCATGAGATGGAAAACAAATGGCCAGCACCTTGTATGTTATTTTTTCATCCGTTTGGTTGGTACCAGAATATCCCCCGGTGCCTTGGGCCTTGCAGTTCAATCCAGACGCTGGTATTTGCAAAAGATGGTTAATGAATATGAGGTTTCAAGGTGGGAGCCTTTCAGTGACATGAGATTTATGTAGAGACAGTTATTATGCTTCCTCCCGCTCCCCCCATCTGCTTCAGAAGGAATATGAATCACCAGTTGAAGGCCTCCTGTATTTGTAAATCAGCTGCAACATAACGGTGATGTTGGGAAGTTGTCCTGAGTTAACTGAGCTACTTCTCAATCTCAGAGCTTTACATAACCCCTTCTTAACACACTGTTATTTCCTTTATAGATAGACTCATAAATTACTCCTGGTACACAAAATGCGTGGGAGGCTGCCTGTTTGCACAGCATGGGACCAAGACCTGCACATTCAAATATCGGCAGACAGCTGGAACACAATCTGTGAAAAGGCACTCAGAGCCTCCAGGTCTATTAAACACAAACTTAGAACATCTACCAAGAATTTTATATCTTGCATTACATGAGTAATGCCAAAAAGAATAGGTGCAGTACCCCTGGGACTTTGTCGATAAATGTCACAGCAGAGCATCCAAAAAGCCTTCTGTGGGTAGGTGGATCGGTGTGCAGGCAGAGCTGGGGACATATGTGTGCTTCTGCATGAGCATGAATTCGTGTATAACTAAATATCTGAGCGAGGAGGATCAGCCTGTGATAGCTGTGTTTAATTTGGTATCCCATTTTGCGCTGAACTCTCACCACGTCAAGAGAATTGGGAAACATGTTGCTTTGGGTTCTGCAGTCATTTTATCGCAGTCGTACCAACCCACAATGTACACGGAACCCAAATTGTTCTTTTCTGAAGTTATTTGCTTCCTAATGTGGGGAAAATTTCCATTATGGACAAAGTTGCCTTGTTTGCTTCCACCAGTACGTCCAATTTACACCCGCAGTTTTTACCAGATGGGTCTGGGAGATGCAGCCCTTAGCCTGATGAACACAAAGGGAGGCAGGATCTGGTTCCACTTGCATTCCATTGCTTTTTTTATCTTACTGCCTGACTTCTTCAAACCTCAGCATCTGACTGTGAAATGTGGTCCAAGGCCATCTCTTATCCCAAACCCTCCAGTGGTGTGTGGTAACATTTACGCTGCTTTTACCTTGTGTAAAAGCCCAGATTTTACTGATCTGTTTCAGTTTCCTGTTACCAACATCCAGTAATCAAAATCTGGAAAAATTTGGATAAAATTTACTTTGGTTTTAATGTAAAGGACACCTCTTGATTACGCTGGTGTTGGTACGTTTCCAGCAGTGAATAAGAGGTATCCAGGATAGTGATATGTTGGATTTGATTAGTAGCATAATCCATTGGACATGGAAACAATTCACTGCTCCCAAGACACTGGTCATTTCTGGGCTATTTTTGTTTCTTTCAGGAATAAGTTCTGGTCAGGAGGGAAGAGTAGAGATGTGAAAACAAATAACACTCTTGAGTGGCTGTTTCAAAGCAAAAAGCCTCTGGCAGGTTGGATGAGGGAGGAGAGGCTGTTCCCTGGCCAGACCTGCTGCCTGCTCACCTGTGACACTACTGAAGTTGCACCAAGTTTTGGTACCTTGGTGCATCCTTCAGTCACTGGGGGATAAAAGCTCTTGCCTACAAGGCCTACCAGATGCAAGGAAAATGCATTGGGATTTTGGGATAAGAGATGGATAAAAGCCCAAATGACTATTTCTCATTGCACTGTTAAGGAATTTTAATAAAATTTGATTAAGAGGCAGGGATTAGGTATGGTGCTGTGTAAAAGCATCAATTAGCAGAAGAACAAAAAGCAGTCATACAGCTTGAGATTGTTAGACACTCCTGCTAGAAATATTCGGTGAAGAATTTCAGAGGTAAGTTTCCATGAAGCCTACAATTCTCTTCTTGATTCCTCTGGTAGCTTTCTGTTTTTATAGCCATAGGGGAAAAAAAAAAAAAAAAGATTAATGTATCTGGTTATTAACAATCTATCCAGGGTGTGGAAAAAAGCCTTTCTTACACTCTGCCTTTCAATTCTCCAATAATAAATTAACTATCACGGTTTAAGATGCAATTGTTGTTCTTTTATGTCTCCAGACTAATGCATCGTGACACCTCGATTACATGATGAGTGCATGGCTCCTCTTGCCCTCTCTCTTCTAGGTGAAAGCCTGTGAACAAATCAAGGGAATGCTCACCTGCTGCCTGGGCTGGACCTGCCCCGTTTCTACAGCAGCAGCCACGCCTGGGGTCCCCAGCTGTCCCCTGCACCGGTGGCAGGGAGGACACGGGGCACCCGTCCCCATGCTGCTGTCAGACCTCCCAGTGACGTCTCTGAAGGGACAACGCTTCTATTTGTGCTCCTGTGTACCTGCTGTCCTTAACAATTTTAAAAAATAATAAGAAGAGGGAAATTGCAAAGGCAGTGGACCGGAACACAGCGGTGTGCAGGCAGAAGTCGCTGTGTCCATGCTACTGCCACGGATGCTGCGGGAGAGAGCGGGAGAATACGACCCACAGCTCTAGTGAGAGTAATGAAATGTTTTGTGACTGAGGCTGCCTGGCCCCGTATCTGCAATAATCAAATCCTGGTAAGGCAATTTAGCAAGCTGTGGTTTTTTTTTTCCCCAAGAGAAAACAGTTGGTTGTTCATTTATTCCATCAGCTGGGCTGTGCATTCCACCCACTCCCCTCTGGCTGTTCTGCCTTGGCCAGGCTCTGCTCATCACAGCTGGACCAGCAAGGCTGGACTGTCACTGAAGCCATCCTGACCCTCATGGCTGCCCAAGTTCCTGAGCAGAACGGCTTACTTTGGGCACTCCCAGACTCAGGCAAAATTCCTCAGCCCATCTCCATGAAAAGATGGTTATTGTCATTGAGTACATCCTGTGATACCCTCCTCCTGCCCTGATGAGCCCATGCACTGACCCTTACGGCTCCTGCTGCAGCTACACCCCGTACCCAGCTGTGGAGGTACCGCTGTGTGCTGGTCTCCCACTGCTGGTGAGTGGTGTGTGAAGGGTCTGAGATCATTGTCACACCATGAGAGTCACACACAAAATAAAGATGTCTGCTTTCTTTCCCTCCCACTCCTTGCAGGGCTCATTTTGCAAACTGCAGCTACTGAGAATGGGAAGCCAGCTAGAGCAGCATCACTCCAGTGGCATTGTGGAACTGGGATGCTGCAACAGAAACCTGCAGGAGGAGGGCAAACACACCGGGCTCCCAAAGCACCGTGTTTTGATGGACTTACTCTTCCATTTGTGAGACAATAGACTGAAGAGCCAGTGGCACTGCTGTTGCATGGACCTGGTGATAATGCTCTGTCATCACCAGGAACATGCGTGCCCATGTCATCCTCGTGCAGGTGATGGCTGTCACCCTGCAGATCCTTGGCTGTGTCCATCCCAGGCTTGGCTCAGGACCAGGTGAGTAGCCAGTGGCCCTGGTCACTGGGTCAGCATACACATTCCCTCCTGCCCCATCCAACCACTGCCACCTCCTTTGTTGTTTGGCCCTTTAGGAATCTTAACGGGACCCGTAATATTTAATGGGTTTGCTAGTGATAATGTCATTTGAAGTGACATAGCTGTGATAAATTGCTTCCTCACGTCATTGAATTCTGTTTCTAAATTTTTATGTATTTTTGATAGGCCAATTTATCCCTGTTGCAGCTCCAGCCCGTGCAGTCAATGGCATTCCACTGGGGGTGAATTTTGTCTGCTATTTACAGTGTGTGCTTTTAAGCAGTGATTGGTGTGACAGTGTGATCTGTACAGCTGTCTCTCTGTATTTATTCTTTTGCCTATAAGTTTGATTTATACAAGCTTCAAAAAAGAAAAAAAAGCTCATAGCTTTTCATGTGAATGACTTTAAATAACTGATTAACGATTACTATTAGCACGGCTGTAATGGAACGGGGGTTGCCAAGTTTATGGGCTTGGCTGAGCAATTGCAGGTAAAGCTGCTGTGTGCCTCTCTCCAACTCTAAACCTTTTCTGAGGTTTTCTTTATAATTGGACAGTGCCCTCTGGGTTCAATCTGACTTGATGTGTCTGACATGAGGTTCACGGCGGAGCCGCCTGCGAGGGGATGTTTGATGTTTGCTGGCAGCGCGCGGGTACCGCCGGGAGCCGGGGTGCTCTGCACCCGCCTGCTCCTGCCGGGGACAGGAAACTCCACATCCCACACGACAGTGGGGACTTGCAGGCAAGGCAGGCAGTGTTCAAGTGCTCTGCCTGAACTTGTGTCGTAGTCGTCAGATTTGTTTTCATGTATTCTAAGAGCTTAAAATGGTGTCTCTTGGAGGCGGCATCCTTTCGGGCTTGTGTCACACGAGGAGCCCCCAAAGCCCTGTTTATAAAGCTGCCTCTCTGTGTGTGGCTCCGTGGCTGCACTGAGTTGTGTCCTGCCCCCTCGGGTGCTGATTTGGCCTCAATCCTGATTTATTCAGTACCACCCCAGAAATCTCCTGCAGATTTTTAAAGGAATGCAGTGCTGAGTTAACCCCCTCTGCTTGGCTTTGTGTTTCTTCTCTCCTCCTGGACCGCCAATAGCAGAGTCTGGTGGCCAGGAACCCCTGCAAGCATCAAAGCTCTGCTCCTGTGTGTCTGTGTGTCCGTGGGATGGTGCAGGGTTGGGCTCCTTGCTGCTGAGCCCTCACGGAGAGCAGCACAACCAGCCTCACCTTACCCTAGCCTGCCCCGAGGTGCCAATCAGGATCATTGAAGCAGCAAACTCCCTCCCAACACAGCAGCTATTACACAGTTAACATTTTCCAGGACTGAGACCTCTGAGATGTTTATTCCAGCGTTTTCCTGCTTGAGTTGCCACCTGTGGTACCAAATAGGAGGAAGGATGGCTAAGTCAATGAGATGTTCATGTCCTGCAAAAAGAAGGAACTTGCAAGCCAGGAAATGTTCTGTGTGTTTTCCTGAAAGTTTAAGTCCTGAATGTGTTTGTTTTGATGTGTTTGCACACAGGGAACCAGAAGCAGCAGCAGAGGGGTTCTATTTTTCCCAACGTCGTGCAGTGAAGCCATCCAGCTAGGAGCACCCCGGCTATTTAGTTGTCAGATTTGTTCCTGTCAAAGTCCTAGGAAGGAAATAATATGTTTTTTTTTTTTTTTCTATTTTCTTTAATAAGATGGCGTTGCTTCAAAAGTAGTAGAGGATAAGGCAAAGTCTGGGAATACAAAGCATTTTTATTGTTGTTACTATTAATCACAGCTCGAGTAGACCTGCCTGAGAATCACTCTTGTTATTTTGTCTGCTTTCCTCTGGTTTATGTTCCCTCAGTAGAGTTTGATTAAAGACTATTGCATCTCATTTTGCTCACAAGGGTTGGGGTGCTGTGTCGCTGTCACCTGTCTGCAGCCAAAATTATATGACACATCATGGAAGGGGTTGAATGTTTGCTACTGGTTTTGATCTTCTTCAAAATATCGTTTTCACTTTGTGTAGCTAGAGAATAGTCGGCCTCCTGCCGTTCCCATTCACTTCTTACCCTTGAACAATGAGAATAAAATCTGCCTGCAGTAATGTTCAGTTTATGTTGGGGAATTTTTTCGATACAGAAAGGGAAATAAAGAAGCTTTGTGAAATGCTGGTGCCATTCTCAGATAAACAGATATTTTTTCTGTTAACTTTATATTCAAGGGGTAGCACGGAGGTCAGCTCTAGCTGAACTCACAGCAGAACTGTGGAACTATGTGGCCATTCAAAGTCTTCGGCCTTTTGGGCTTTTGGAGATTTTTTTGAAAATACTTTTAAGTCATGCAGATTTTACCTTCCTATGTCTAAAAAGGGCAGATTTATTACAGATGAAATTGTGCGTCTCTGGTGTTTCAATGAATGTGTGTTCCTCGGGGCTGAAGGATGCCATCTCCCTGCAAGCAGCAGCACAGGAACAGGGAATGTGTGCTGGGCAAGGCCCCCATCAGCTGGGAGTGTCCGTGTTTGTGTTTGTCACCAGCCTCAGTGGTGCCCAGGGAACCTTGATGTCGAGGAGTTCTGCTCTTTCCAGCCCTGGAAGCCTTTCCTGCCAGCCCAGCAGTGGTTCCACGGAAATGGGGATGCCAGGAAGGTCTCTCATGAGCACCAGAGCTGTATGAAACACACGCATTTGCTAGCATGACTCTGCAACCAAACATCAGCTCAACTACTTTTTATTATTAATTTCAAGCTCCAGCTGCTGCCTTGAAGCATTTTGTTTTGTCATTCTGAGAGTTGCTGCTCAGAACAAACAAAAGGGAAAGAAAAATGAAAGCAAGGCCCCTAAAACTCACTAGTAACATAAAGCCTAGCAAGGATGGCTAACCGTGACTAATAATCCATCAGGGTGGCTCATCTGTCAGTTATAAAAGCATCATTCCTAGAAGTTTACTAAAGCTTTCTAAGGTCTAAGCTGAGTTTACTGCTTGTGACAGCAGCAGGGTGCTGGCAGTGCATGGTGCTGGCATTGTGTGGCCAAACGTCTGTCACCCACAGGTTAGGGTCTCCTTCAGTCCTGGCCACAGGGGACAGTCAGTGCCTGGATATGTGACTTTGGCCAGAGGAAACCAAGAGCTCCATCAGTATGGGGGACTGCCTGCTGGCCTAAGAGCGGGGCCTGCTGTGGGAGGGTCCTCGTGTCTGCTTTCCCACAGCACGGCTTGTGAGTCTCTTATTCTTGCAAAGCTTTGTTCAATCCTCTCCTCAGCTTCAAAGTCACAGTGGAGGTGAGGTACCTGTTGGGGATGAGGGGAGAGCAGGGAGCAGCCCTGCCCTGTTCCTGCCCAAAGGCACTGGAGGACACGCAGCTCTAGCCCTGCCTGTCTCTGCCACCACAGCCTTTTCCTCCCCGCCGGGCTCTGCCTGGCCGGAGCAGGACAGCTGTGGAGCAGCTCCGTGAGAGATGGGGGGAGTACATGGAGGGCACGAGGCCTCTGAGGGCTCCCACTGAGCCCAGGAGCTGCTGAGGTTGGTCCATCTGGAGTAAACTCACGCTGAGGGCTTCACCAGCAGCACACTGCTATTTGTCACCAGCGGATACTTGCTCTGTGCCCCCTGCAATGTCTCAGTCACCTTCTCCAATCTCCCTTCCAGCGACTTTCCCTCTGCCCTTAACTAATCCATCATTTGGAAACAGCCCGTGGTGTATTTGCTGTTTTAAACTGCCGACCTTCAGGCTTTGCTCCCACCATGGCTCCCGGGCCACGCTGATCCCTTTTCCCTTCGGAGACTGGTGACACGTTCTGGTTTTGAAACAGCTTCATATAAAACTGGAAGGAGGTCTCAAATCCAGATCAAGCTTAACATCCACTGTCGATCCCCCACGTACTCAGCCTCTTCCCTCCTGCAAGTTTTAAGCCATTCTTTTCACTCTGCTGCTTTGTGGGGCTAATGAATTTGCTGCTGCTATTCCCTCTGAGGAGGGGACGGGAACAGTCACACAATTGCTGTGAAAGGCTTAGAAATACATGTAAGTGGTTTGGGTTTCTCTGTGAAATCTGAATTCAAATCCCCACTCTCAGTAAAAAAGAAAAAAAATAAAAGGGAGAAACACCAACACTGAAGAGCAACAACTTAAAAAAAAAATGTTCATAGGGAGTATGAGGTTTCGCTGCCTTTATCTCCAGACGGGAATGTTGTAGAGTTGCCTACAGAGCCTTTCTTCTCTGCATTAGGCGAGCGAGGAGATTTCATTTCATACATCATTTACAATGGAGTGCATCAAGAGCAGAGTTGGTGCATATTAACAGGGAGGTGGGGAAAGAGTTGGGTTCTTTGAAAGCTTCAAAGCATCTCCACCAAGGAGGGCAGCCTGGGCTGCTGATTCCCTCTCACTCTGTCACAGAAACTGTGCCAACCAAAAGCCCACGAAACGGAAGGAGGGGAGAACAAAGGCACTGAAAGGCCTGTAATACACCAGCACCACTGGGAGCTGGAGTAGCACAGGGGTGCTGGAACAGACAGCCCCATAAGCCCCAAGAGGCTCTTCTGTCTCTTCCTGCTCTCCTAACTGGAGTGAGTACAGGGTCCTCGCAGTACTTGGAAAGAGTGGTCATGAGCTGGGAGAACATGAGGAAGACATTGCCCTCCTCCCTGTCCAGCCCATCTGAGCAGCAGCTCCCATAACCCAGCTTTCTTCATTGCCTCACACTGCACTTTGAGTCAGGTCTTCAGATCACCACAGAATGGCCACCCCAGGTATTCATGACAATGTCTTGTAGACAATGACTTGGGCTAAGAATCGATGCTCTTCTTTGTTAATTATAATTATGTTAATTATACTTGGGTTGGTTTTGATTTCCTCCTGGAATTTGCATCCATAACATATACTCGAGAAAACGGGAAGCTCGTGATGAGCTGTAAAACTACATCTAGGGATGATGATGTTGTCCCATCACAGGACTCAAGGAGCTGGAGCTTGCTGGAAAACAGCAGGCACCACAAAATATGCCATAAAAATTATGGAACTGGCAGTTCCATAAATTATGGAATGGCAACTTTTTCTCCTTTCCCTGTTCCCATGCTGTCTGCTCCTTTGGCAGGAGCTGCACAGGCCACCCTGCAAGAGGGAACAGGAAAGTCCTTAGTGCCTTGTGACATCCGTGCCAACATCTTGCCACCTTCCTCGTGGCTTGAGAGAGCCATAGGCCAGGGAAGCACGGGACCTTGGGCCTCTGTGTGTGGAAAAATCCTCTCTGCCTGCTGCCCCTCGCCTTTTCTATGGAAGACCACCTAAGTGGTCTTGAATTTTGCCTAGAAGTGTCTGGCAGAGAGCCTTAGGAATAACTCCAGTATCAAGGGCATCTTCCAGGACTGTTGCTGTGGGAACACAATGATTACCTTATCTGCCTGATGCTGCTCGTCCACGTACCCATTTGTAGGTCAAGGGATTGGAAGAGATTTAAATAGGAGTTCCCATGGCTCCTGAAATTAATACAAAGTCTTATTTGGCTGACATTAATATAAAGCCTTTCCTGGCTGTTATAAAATTCACCACATTCCATTCTGGTGGGTCACCTTAGTGCTATATGATCTGAGGGAGGGCAGAAACAGAAGCAAAAGTGCCCACCACGTTTGGGAATGGCTACCTGGACTCAAACACCTTTGGGTTTGTTCAGTAATTGATGTTGAACAGAGATGCTTCCCTGGATTTACAACGTTTATTTTCAATTAAACCGTTGACTGGTACCTGCTCAGAGTCTGTTTCCAGAACTGGTGACAGATTTAAGTTGCTCAGGAGACAGTCAGCTTGCTCCAGGTGACACCTTCAAGGTTACAGGAGAAAAAACCAGCCATGTCGGGCTTCTGTCAGCTGCAATTTTTGCCCTCTTAGAGTTAGGAAATGGAAACTTTTCCCATCCCTCCCCCATGACTGCACTCAAAACTCCACAATCTATTTTCTCTCACTCTTCACCTCTTCTCCTTTATATTGGCTGCTTTGCACCAAACGCCCCATAGTTACATGCACTTTGACACTTGCATTTCAAAATGCCTGATTGTGGAGTTCTGCCAATACCAGCAATTGATCTGGTGCCACAGACCAGCTTAATTATTCAAGGTCAGTCTCTCTCTGTCTCTTCTTGTCCAGGGAGCAGCAGCTACAGGGAATAAAACTTGAACAGTCTTTAAATTTTAATCATAAACTTTAGTAAGTCACAGATTTGTTTTGCTGCGTGTGGGGTTTTCTCTATTGTGCTTCCTGCAACTTTTGCAGCCTCCCTGCTCAGAGCACAGCTTTCCTGCTCAGTACAACACTGGGCTTTTGTAAAGCACGGTATTTTACGCTGCTATTTAAAATGCATAAGTTGTGTGATCTAAGCAGTTTCCAGTTCACTTTTGAGCTCCTGTAAAACGTATCCCTGAAGGCATTTCAGCTGTGCAACTAAGAAGGTGAGGGTATTAGAGGTTGTGAAATGGCTTGTCTGCTAATTCTTTCTATGTGCATCTCTTCAGATAAATCTCCTGTGACCTCCTGCTACAAGCAGAACATTAGTTAAGTATCTTCTTGGTAATGGAGTGTCCTGGACCTGATCTTATATTATACTAAGGGCTCTTCACGCAATCTGGGAAGATGTTTGCCTGCAGGGAGAATAGCAGACGTGTCCCTGAAAGCACACAAGGTGCAGGTAGCTTCGCTGGGCAGTGCTGGGCTGGCTCAAAGACCCCTGCCCAGCCTGCGGGGCACCGAGGCAGGCTGGAGGCTCACAGGGCTGCACCGCCCGAGGCTGGCTCATAAAGGGGTAAAGAGATCCATTTACAGCAGCCTTGGGCATGCCCTGCACTTCATCTGCCTCAAGCTACGGGCAAACAAAGAGGCCTTTGGACCCCTCAGTCCATCCCTGAAGCAACTTGGATAACTGACAGGGTCTAAGGGATCATAATTATAAAATAAGTCCTCAAAATAATTAGTCTGTATTTTAGAACAGTAATTATAAAATAAGAACAAATTCAGAAAATAGAAGATCCAAATGGCTTATAAAATTATTATTATTATTATTATTATTATTATTATTATTACTAACATGGAACAGGGGGGCAAAATTTCAAGGATGCAAGAGGTACAGTTACCTTTGTCTGCTGGGATCAGACAAAGGGAAAGAGGGTTGTGGGAAAGCAAGGAACCTGGGGTTGTTGTACAGGGTTCCAGTCGTTTGCAGATGGGAAACGAAGCCTCCTGCAGTCCCTGCCACAGCTCCTGTGCTTGGGAGAGGACCTGGGACTGTGGCCACAGGGGCAGTGCCAGAGCTGCCTGGGCAGAGCTGTGCAGAGGGGAAGGGGGCAGGGAAGGCCCCTGGCCCAAAGGCAGCGTGGTGAGGGGCTGAGCTGGGCTGGGCGTGCTGGGGACACCCCGCCTGCCCACGGCCACGGGAGTGCCGGCTGGCAGGGCCGAGGGCTGGCACTTCTTCCATATTTTTTGGGGGGGAAATAAAGCCCAGCAATCACTGCTAATTTTCAAACTCAGCATGATTAGAGTATCTCAGTTTTCCAGCACCCAGCCATTAGAGAAAAGCACCGTGCAAGTCAATTAATGATAATGTCTCTTTCCTCGAGATAAAATGGCTCATTCTTGCAGCGGGCCGCGCTGCCCTTGATGGGGCGCAATGAATAGCGGCGCAGAGCCGCTCTCTTCCGGGGCACTCGCTGGCTTTGTTGCAGATTTAAAGCAGCACTGTTTGAAGCCTTGCCTCTATAGCTGTGTTATGCTGTCCTCCTTTGTAATGAAAACTTCTCCTTTTTCATAATTTTTGATTTCAAAGCCTTCAGGGGTTGGCTTCCTCAAGGCTACCCCTCAGTCTGTGAAGAACAGGGTGTCTGGCTCTGCTCTTCCTCGCCAGCACAACGGCCCAATGGCCAAGGCTAGCTGGCTTTCACCTTCCACAGCAATAGTTTATAGCTCTTGGCTGGTGTTTACTCAGGACCTTGTCTCACTTTAAAATGTGTTTCTAGACGTGAAATCATTTGTTGCTGAGCTGAAGCACTTGCTGTTAGTTTGGGGGAGGTTTGTTTACTGCAGTAACCAGCTTGCTCTATATGTATTCCCATCACTCTCCCTTGCTATAACCTACAAATCTCTCCAACTTATTCAGCTCAATACTGGAGATGGTTTTTGAAGTCTTCTTTAAAGTATAGTGAGTGCCCTTAAAAATTTTCCCAGCTTTGAAAGATTCTACCTGTTCTAATGCAATTCCCAATTTTAAAGATAGGGAATAAATATCTTGGGGATGGTTGGCTCACATACAGCTCCTATCTCTTGAAACATTAATGGTCCATGCTGTTTGATTATTTTTGAAAGTACTCTGTTCCTGCTTTGTTTATTTAAGTTCTTTTCTCTGCTCTGGGACTTGCCAAATGGAGTTGTGTCTCCCCCAAACCCCCACTGCCACCCTTTCATTCACAGAAATCAGTGAGATGTAAATACGGCTCATTTAGTTTTAGCACTGCCAACTTTTGTTTCAAAAATCAGGCATAAGGTCCCTTGAATTTTGAAAAGAGTTTCAAAAACCTTTTTTGAAGAAATAAATTCTGAATAATTTCTGGTTTTGCTTTCTGCATTTTGTGCCTTTGAAGGTTCACACTTCTGAGCCTTCATGTACAATCATAAGAGATTGAAACTTGCTTTACTGTTAATAACTGCTGCATCCCCTGCAATCACACAGCTCCAAGAGGGAGCCACTGTAGGAAATGAGCCAAGTCAAATACTGCAGTTTTATAAACTCCTAAGACTTGACAACAACAAATTCTGCTCCTGAAAATCACCCATTGGTTTGCCTCCAGCAGCTGCGAGTGCTGGGAAAACCTGGGGCCAGGGAGCAGGGTGACTGCGCCCAGGGCTGCGCAGGAAATCGGGTGCAGGGACGGGGGCATCGCCTCACACAGCGGGATTGGGGATCACAGAAATCAAGTTTGAAGGTAGCAAAGAATTTGTGCCCTGGAGAGTGTATTGGCCCTGAAGGGGTTTATCAAAGCTCAGCACTACTTTGCGTTAGAGCTGGTCCTTCAGCCCTGGGGCTGAGCCTGGGCTGGCTAAGCCTCCCAGCGACACCCCTCTAGTTCACCCATGACTGTAAATCACTGGGCTTATTAGTTGGAGCTGTCTCTCCCCTATTAGTGTCATTTTTGCTTGTCCTGTCCTGTGGCAGGTATCCACAGTAGTTTGGCTGGGTATGACTGGTGTCTTCTCTAATTCATGTCATATGTCAAGAAGAGAAAAGCTGGGGGAAGAGGGAGCTGCGCTTGGCCAGCACAGGGGGCTGGAGCCAGGGCTCTGCTCTGGGCATAGCAGGGCTGGGACAGATACCTGGGCACCTCTGAGGTGAGCACAGCAGCAAAACCTCTGCTGGTCACATATGGATGTGCTTTGCCACGGGTTCTGTTTTTAGCAGCTTCTTGTGCAGAAGGTGAGCGGGGGCTGAACGCCAGATGAAGATGATTCAGTCTGTCAGAAATATGGACTGGTTTTTTCTCTGCTGTTGATGACATTACACAGATGGTCAGGAGACAAAGCTCAGGATGGCTGAGGCTGGTCATCTCTGCCCCATGTCTGGGTGATGCTGACAAAATCTTCTCCAGCGAAATCTTGCCGTACGTACAGACCAGCAGTGACACCAGCAAGCGAGGGGGACTGAAAGTGTATGTGCAGAGCCCTGGCAGTTTGGAACAGAGGCATGCACAGGACTTCATTAATCAGACATGATTTTTGGGCAGCCAGGGCTGGCAGTCAGGTCACTTAACCCCCCAAACTTCAGTCGGTGCACCAAAATCCCCTTTTCTTTCTGCCTTTTAAGTCTTTTATCTTTCCAGTCTGCAAGACGTGAGATAGCAGCACAGGCTTTCTGCTTTTTTCCTTTTTTCTTCACACATGAGATATATATAAAAGTATATATAATTTATAGATAACGTATACATAAAATAATATTCTGTCTAAATACACGCGGACACACACGAAGCACGCTGCAGCGCCTGTGGGAAACACTGTCTGCAGTGGAGTCTGCTAATTGCAGCAGCTCTAACGGCAGCTTCCCCCCACCCTTCCCAACAGCAACAGAGATCAAAACCTTTTTTGTTTAAAATATTTACTGTACAGCTTTAATCAACGTAACATGACGTTTCCTTGCAGCAGCCGAGTAATAAATATGCAATTAATAGGGAATTGAAATACACCCATTAGCTGTTTGCAGAGCCTCCACTTCCCACTGTACAAATGCTTTCAGAGCATTTATTGCTCTGCCTGCAGTCAGCTGTGCCGCCGGAGCCAGGCGATGCCCCCACCTTTGGCAGGGAGGGGCACGAGGGGTTTCAGAGCAGCTTTGGGACTTTTGGAGTGAGGCTCACTCCTGCTCCTGCTCTGGCAGCCACCACAAGCCTGGGCGACACAGGGGGGCTGGGAGGCGACAGATCCACCCACGATGTATGTCTCTGCCCCTTGGGAGCTGGGCTTTTGAGACTGTTGGTTTTGCTTCAGCGAGTGTGACTCTGCACAGTTCACAGGGCCAGGCAGGCTCTTTTCCAGTGGCTGTGTGCTGGTTGTACTGGCCCGGTGCAGGGCTGGCAGTGGGGAGCAGGGCTTTATGCATCCCTGGGTCCTGTGGAGCTGGGGTCATGGCAGGGCTTCTCCTGCACTGGGGTACCCCTTGGGCAGCCTGGCACTTGCTGCATGGGCTACAGCCCTGCTGGGTTTGCTCTGCAGTGGCCCACTGGCCAAGTCAGAACGTGCTTTCTGCAACTTCTAAGCTGCTTTTACAAAATTTAACTTCCCACCATGGTTGCAGCACCATCCTGGCTCTGTCTGAGGGAGCAGGCGACAGCACGGAGGTGGCTTGAAGCCCCTTGATAACGAAGTGGTAAAATATACATGGCATAACCACCTCAGAGCATTCTCCAAACTCTTGTCCCACACCTAAAGCCACAGCGTGGGACAAGAGCCGGAATTGAAGCAACAGCCCTGGCAGCTCTGCCCAACAGCCAACAAGCTCCTTGCTGGGGAGCTGACCCCGTGCCCTGCAGCCCATCCAGCGCTGCTCAGGACTGGGTTGGGTGATGTCCGGGTGGGTGTCGGGGCACTGGAGCTCATGGAGCTGCTCTGTAACCAGCCAGAGCACCAGCCAGATGCTGCTTCCCAGCAAAGCCTCCCCACTGCACGGGGAGGAGGCGGAGCAGAGCCGTGTGCCTCCCAGCTAAGCATTAGTGAAGCTTTTTAATCTCTCACTGTGGGATTTCTTTTTGCTTCAGCATCGCACCATAAAGTATTTCAGACAAGGTGACATTTTCCATCTGCATGAAGTGCTTGCAAACAGTGTGAATTTAACTTTTATTGGCCTGATTTAGGGGTATGGGACTGTGCATAAGTCTTGGTCTCTCAACCTATAGCCTTGCACTTTAAGTGATGAATTAGTCAGTAGAATAAACAGGGCATTATCTAGCTGTACACACGTCTGCATCTTCCAAAGAAAATTAAACTGTGTTTGAACATACAAAAGCTAATGATGGTGAAATCAACTTGGCTATAAATTAACCAAAACTCAAAACGAATCCAGAACTTTCCGAGAGCTTGAAAAAGCTCTTCTCCTGGAGCAGAAGGCTGTGCATGTAGGAGGGCACTGGGTGACCGTGCTGAATGGCCTGTGCCACTCTGTCCCTCTGTCGGTCGGGGTGCTCAGCAGTCCCGTGAGGTCTGAGCAGTGCATGGGGTGAGGTACTGCTGTTCCTGCAGTTCCCACTCCCATCCCCATGTGCCCAGGGAAGGGGTGATCCATCAGTTACCATCTGCAGCGATCGACAAATGTTGATGTCTTAATGGCAAGCACCACACCTGCAGCTGGGTGTGATGGAATACTGATAGAGACATTAGTACCCAGGCTGGCAATGGGGTTTTATATTTCATTTAACCCACAACACAGCACACTGCAATGTATACATTTGTAACTGCTCCCTCGATGGTCTCTCTGGAGTATTATAAAGATTTATCATGTAGTGTTTGGTCAATACTAAATACCGTGAAATGTCAGTGGAGCAGTTCTTGGGACTGCTTGAGCAGTAAATAACAGAATCCTACAATATCCAAAAAGAAATGAGCAGGTGAGCAAGTAACCTTAGAGAAACAAAATGAAACAAACTCAATCCCTAACCTTTAGAAAAAAACAAAGCAGGAAGGATTTTATTACTAAGTCTCCTTGACTTTTAATGAGATATATGAATGTTTGTCATTTAGATGCATAGAAAAGCCACTTAGGTCTGGAAATGGTGCACCATGGCTATGTGCAGGGGTCTGGCATCATATCAAGTTCTCTCTCTTTCTACCCCCATGAAATCCTTGCACCTCCTGCTCCATGACCCTGTGGCAGCAGCTGTCTTAGGGTTGGGGAGACAGCAGGAGCATCCTCTGTGTGCTCCTCTCCAGAAACCTGCCTGAGAAACAGCAGCTGCTTCGTGGGAGGTGGAGGGGACACCCCTTCCCATTGCTGACACGCTTCCTGCTAATCACTCCCCAGCTAATGGGGGGGATTGCTCTGAGAAAACCTTCCAGGATGGTTTTTTTACAGGTCAGAAGTTGGCTACTGCTTAAACATATGTTCCTCTTTCCCTGTCTCTGACTTGCAGACTAGCTGCTAACTAACCAAAAGACAACATGGTGAGCCAAGGCTATTAGTGAATAATAATGCCATTCGCAGGCAGCAAAGGCTGAAAGGCTTCCAGAGCAGTTAGCAGTCTGCAGGCATCTCCCAGAAATGCATGAGCAGAGCTCCTGTGCATCAGCCAAGGAGCAGTTATTCTTGGAAAGCACGTCTGCCTCATGCTTTAAAATCTTTTCTAGTGTCTCGTGTTAAAAAAAAGCAAATGTGCTGAAAGAAAGCAGAGAAACTGGAGTAAAGGACTTTACACGCTGTGAATGAACACGGCTGCAGGTGTGGGCACCTCCTGGCACCCTCCAGCTCCGTGCTGGGTGCCCCATGGCAGCGAGAGCCAGCTGGGGTGACTCCAGGCTGGGCAGCCTGGAGCCTGGCCTGGAGGAGGAGGAGGTGACCCCTCTCTGGCCTTCCCAAGAGCAGAGATACAGGCAGCATGCAAAGCCCCTCAAAAATTGCATTTTTAGCTGCAATTACAATGAACTTCACTCAAGCAGGTTTGTTTGTTGTTGGTTTTTTGGTTTTTGTTTTTTCCTTTCGGCGTTCTTGTGGTTTTCTTTCCCCCAAACATCTCATTTGTAGCAGAAGATTATATTCCTAATGGGGTCTTTTTGACTGCAGTATTGTACACAGTTCTGCTCTTTAAAGAACTACCATGGATCCTAACAACTCTCCAGGCAGGAAATCTGGTGGGAACTCTGCTTTCCTGCTTACTGATCTATCGCTGAATTCAGTGATCCCACTGAGCCCATCAGTGCGGTGCCTTGGTAGCAAGTAATGACACAGGGAGCCACCAAAGGACTGTTTTATGGTCCAAACTTGTTAACTTCAGAGAATAATTCTTTTGCAACATTATTATATTTTTTGGCAAATCACCGAGATGCTTGCTAGTTTATGCCACAATTTTATTTAACCACTGTAGTGCTATCTTTTTCCCTTTAAATTACATATTTCAGTTCCTGCATGAGACTTACTGTCAACATTTGTGTCTGTATGTTGTTACATCTTTTTTTTTTTGGTTCACTTATTTTAATTATGCATTTTATTTTAAGTGCATTGTTTTATGACATCACTTGTTAATTGTTCAATTATCACTCTGTTCCTCTGCTGCTCTGCAGTGTGCAGTAGCCTTGAAGTGCTGAAGAGGCGTGCCACAAGCAGGGGAAACAAAAAAAGGGCCTAAAGACCCAAAGATGCATCGCAGACAGTTCTGTGCTATTTAATTACATGTTGTTTGACAAGTAATTGGTAAGAAACGAGCTCCTTTGTCAGTATGGTAGAGCGCTTGCAGTGTGCCACCGGGCAGGCGCTGGCAGGAGAAGCCTGTGCTCGTGGCTGGGCTGAGCCCATGGCCTGGCAGCAGGGGACACCGGCTTTGCACGCCCCCTGACCTGGGGGGTAGCAGCTGTCGGGACGGTCTTGGGACTTACAGCCCCTCATGGCACCAAGACATCGCTGTGGGGACTGTGCCAGGTCTGAGAAGGGGCAGGTGAGGGTGCAGCAGGTGCATTAGGGCAGCCCTTCTGAACTCCCTCAGCTCACCTGCTGTCACAAGTCCATCCTCTTTAATTTACTTCTACACCAACATCAGGCCACATCATGCCTCCCACCTCTCCCTGCCAGCTCCCCTTTACCCTTTGCATCTTCAGTGAGGAGACAGAGCCTGTGGGCTGCATCTCCTGCCACCAGCCCCGCCTGAATTGCAGAAGGAGTAATTAAAGGCAGCCCGAAGCCCAAGTGAGGGAGCTGTGGTTAGTTACAGGTGTGATGCTGAGCGCTGTGTCTGTGCATGCAGGAGCACTCAGGTGCTGACAGATGGATGGAGGCGTGTTTTGGTCTGCAGGTGCAGATCCAGTGAGTGGCTCGCTTTCAGCTTGGAAGGGCAAAGGCCCGTGTCCTCTCTGGCAGAGGAAGGGCTGGCACTGGGCTCGTGCTGCCTGAGCACTTGGCTGATGCAGACCAGGGCAGCACAGCCCAGTGGTGTGTGCAGGCTGGTGTTGGGGCGGAGGGTTCTGGGTGACTCCCACCCGCTTCTGGGAGGCTAAAGAGACTGATGAAGAAGTGCCCAATTCCTCTCACATGCCCAGCCCAGAGCTGTGACACATCCTCCATGTAGCTGTGCACATCTTCTATCATCATTTTTATCAAACAAAGCCGAAGACAGCCTGGTTTTTAACACTAAACTCTTCATTAGATAGCTCACACAAAGCATGCCAGGTGCACCACAGCGTATCCAGGTACAAAACTCTTTCATTTGCAAATCCGTACTGTTTACTAATTTGGGAGGGATGTGTGAGTTCATGGTTCATGTTTCTGTTAGGAATGCAACAGTTTGCAACCCATTTATAACAAAAAGCTGAAAGAGAGCTGAGGATGCTGAGATTCCCATATATTGCTGCATTTTCTCACTTGTTTTACAGTAATTTGATGTTGCCTGAACACAGTAGTCGACCTTTTTTTAACTCCTGCTTGCAGGGTAGAACAGCAGGGATGATAAACCTTATGCTTTAGTTCAGAAATAGCACACATCAGTGAGAGCAACCAGGGCTGCACCATGGGAGAGAGGGGTAGCGGCAGCACAAAGCACTACTGACTACTGAGGTTTAATACATATACAAGAAAACCATATTGCCTGCCAGAGAAATCACATGTTGGCCTAAAAGGCTGCTTAGGCTCAGTTTGCTCTCGAACCCTGGCTCATATCTAGTTTTACATTCTTTTTCTCCTGCAAAGCGTGTGCATTTTAGAGCTCTGAATTACTGAGGGTCCTCAGAACCTGGAATGGAGACATTCATGAGCACCATGATGGTCCTGCTCCACCTGGAGCTGGCAGCAGCTGAGTCTGCATCAGCTGAACACACGCTCAGGTTGCTGTTCTTTCCTAAAGGCAAAACTTGCATCTCACAATACCCTGAAAAACCTGTGAGATAGTTTATTAAGGTGGAAAGGCAAGCACAGTAAGTGCATGGAGGGAAAATCCCACTCTGGCCAATTGAAATAGTATTTGTGCCCTAAACTGGGGAACAAACAAAAATTAAGAGTAGCAGTGACCTTGCATCCTGTGCAGCCTCGCTGTGCCTGGGCTGTGGAGAGCCAGATTTGTTCTTAGGGCAACAAAGTTGTGGGGAAAGGTAAAGCACAGCACAAGGGGCATAGAAAAAATTAACACAGAGAAACTAGCACAGGATGAAAGCAGTGTTCAGAGTCATCTGGGTGCTGGAGAGCATCTGCTTGTGTGTGTACAGAGGGAAACAGAACATGAGAAATGGCTCTGAAGCAGCCACGCTGGATGTTTATTGCACAGAAAGGACTGGGACAAATGAGAACATCTCCACGTTTTCAGCAGGCTGTGCATAACGTGTGTGACTCTCACAGTGACCACAGACCTCAGGAACAGTGGGTAAGTGCCTTCCTTTGAGTGAACTGCATAATCTATTTCCAAAACCATGAAGCCCAACCTCAGCGATCACAGGGATTTTGCCTGATTAAAGACCAGAATAAATTCAGAGTCCAGGTTGTCTGGCTGTTGTAGCAGCAAATGTGGGAAGAAGGGCCTTGGGCTATTTTCCTTGACATGGAAAACTTACATGACAGATCATTTGATGTGTTGATTTTATTTTTTAAACACTGCCTAGCACAGACAGCAGAGCTGGCTGCAGCTCAGCGTCAGCTCTGCCCTGCACAGCCCAGCTCCTCTGCCTTGCAGGGCGGGAGCTGTGCCCGGCCCCAGCCTCTGCTGGCACGGACTGTGCTCCCACAGGGCAGCAGCATCGTCCCTCAGGTGCCTTCCCCACATCCAGCACAGGTTAATAATAATCCCCGTGTTCCTCCATGAACCGTCCACACGAGCACAGCCAGCCTCTGGCACAGCTTGGTGCTAGCGCTGTAACAGTAATGGCTCTCCCCTAATGACTGTGCTGCCACCAACTAAAACTGCTCCACAAATTATCCCACCTGGCTCCCGTCACATCTCCTCTCCTTGGGGGGCAGCTGGGTGGATGGCCCTGCAGAATCCATGGCCCCAGATGACCCTGAAACCTTTGTGGCATGTTCTGGAGGAAGCACTGCATCCCCCTCTGCTTGTCCCGTGGGGATGGGAACCGTGGGACCACCAGCATCTCACCCCCTCCACTGCTGAGCACTTTGACAAACAGACAGAGAGACAGAGAGATTCTACTGGAGCATCACTGCCTCTGGGGCTCATTGTCGTGGGCTTGGGAGAGAAGTTTTCATGCTGGGGAACCTTGCTGAGGCCTTCCCACATTTCATATGCGTGAGAGGAGACGTTCTGAGGGAGGAGTTTCTTGGGAGACTTTGTGTGGCATTTGGCTGGTGGGACCTCTTCTACTGGTGCTGGTGTGTGACTAGGACAAACATGAGCCTGACTGTCATGTCCTGAGAAGAAATATGCTCAGAAACAGGAAAAAAAGATAAAACTGTACTTTCTGCTTTGTTGTTGGTTTTGCAAATAGTTTTAAAAGCAAAAGCAATTCTAAATCTTCAAGGTTGAACCTTTGATTTTGTCAGATTTTCCTTTCAACACCAGCACTTCAGAGCTTGTGGACACACCTTTAAAATTGCACCAAAGGGCAGTGCTGAAGTGCAGAGACAGCTGAGACTCTTCCAGTTGGAAGAATTCTCCAACCCGCACTTCCTGACAGAGGCAATGGGAGATGGGAGATGGCAGATGGTGGGTGGCATTTGTTTATCAAAACAAGAACTGTGGGATCTCTTGGGGTGCTGGTAAAACTATGCAGCTGAAGTGAGAAGTTGTCTGTGTGCACTTATCAGCTATTTCCTCTGAAGTAAAAACCTGCTCCTGTTTGGTGCAACTTGCAGAGAAAATGAATTTAGCCAACGAGAAGCAATAGGAAGGGCATCAGTCTTGTGCTGGGTTTGAAGGTAAAGTCACCAGGGCTGCCACACCTCTCAGCATCAGGAGGAAGCCCAGAGTTTTGACTCCAGAAACCATCACTGGGGGTTGGAAAGGAATGCATGTCAGGAGGTAACACCAGCCCCTCTGAGAACCTCAGTTCCAGCCGTTTTAGGTCACACTTTTTGATGTGCTTTCCTTGTGCTCAGGTCTGTGGCAACCAGAAAATGATGTCATATTCTGTCTTTAATGTCTAAAATATTCAGACTGTTTGACTAGAGAGGCTGCAGTCCTGTTGGGTTGGTTTTTATCCACACATGAATATTGCCAAGCTCTCTAAGAATATTCAGGTTTTCCAGCCTTTCTAATGCCTAACACCATCCCTGTTTAGTCGTAGAAAGAAAAATTAATCCAATTTATTCCCTATATGCTCCAAACTCCCAAATACCCAGGGTAGCCACAGCAGAAAGATGAGGTGCTCAAGATGCAGCACAAGTGCAGCATCCTCATGGGAGGTACCTGAACACTGGAGGTAAGTGCCTCTCACAGGGAATAGTGTGAATTAGCAGGGGCTTCCCCTAGAGTTGTACAGTTTTTGGCTGCTTTCCTCAGTGGAAAACACTGAGATGGCTGGGCAAGAAGCAAAGTGCTCTATGTACCAAGGCAGATGTGCATCCAAACAGATGTGGTCATTCTGCCACTGGGGCAAAGCCAGAGCAGCTTTAGGATGAGAATGGAGATAAATTGGAATAAAAAAAAGGTATGGGAGGAGAACTGGAACCCTAATGTTGCTTTTTCTTTCAAACTGATCTGTACACATGTCACACAGTTGGATGTATGAATAGTAAATTATTCTATTCATTTCTTACTCTTGATGAACAGTAAATTAGTCTAATAACATTTACTGTTCAATTCATTGATTGTCAGAGGGAGATTAGAGGCAAATAGCTTTTAAGTCTTTCCAGCTGCAAACATTAGAGTTGTCTAAAGTTATGATTTTTGACTGTAATTAGCTGCAGCTCTGCAGCATCCCCCCTCCAGCTCCGTCCCCACAGCGCAGGTGCAGCCCTGGCCCCTGCCCAGCCGTGCTCTGCCAGCCTGTGGCAGCAGGGATCCCAAAGATCACCTCAGCCAGGTGAGTTCTTGCAGCTGTTTGACAAAGCAGGTAACAAAAATCAGTGTTTTTAACACATATTTACCCAAATGGCTTCACAGCACCGCACGGCAAGAACGCTGGGGAGCGGAGAATAATCCTGAGAGCTGTGAGGGTGGGGGGAGCAGAGGGGTGTGTGCGTGGGGTCAGGCTCTGCCATGGCATGAAAAACCTCGCCCTTCTGTGTCTGGAGGGTGTGAAGTGCTCTCACTCAAGAAGGGCTCCCTGAAGCTGCGGCACCGACACCAGTGGAATACAAGTGTAGGAGTGGGGAGAGCGAGGCCCATAAAGCAGCAGAGGAGTCAGGCCGATTGCAGACGGATGCCTGCCTTGTACCCGTGTGCTCCTCTCTGTCATCCTGCTGCCCGTGGGACTCAGCCCTATCTGTGGGAAGGCGCTGCTGGCTATTTAACAGACACAGAATTACTTGTAGCCAGGAGAAACCATAAACAGTAGAATCACTTCAAACCCTGCCACAGCTTGGAGGTGTTTATTACCTTTATCTACACCCTGCCCCCCCCTTTTCTTTCACAAGACTAAAGAAGTAAATAAAAGTAGCCTCCTCTTGCTATGCTAGTCAGGCTTTCTCTCTGTTAGAGACGTGCTCACTGCCAGCTGCGGGTGGGCTGAGACACCAGTGTTGGAGAAATCATCCTCCTGCCAGTGCCAGAGCCCTGCTGAATCACAGAGCCCTAGGGTGGTTTGGGTCACCTTAAAGATCACCTTCATCCAAGTCCCTGCCATGGGTGGGGACACTTCAACTCGACCAGGTTGTTCAAAGCTTCGTCCAACCTGTCCTTGGACACTTCCAGGGGCTGGGCATCCACAGCTTCTCTGGACAACCAGTGCCAGAGCCTCAGCCCCCTCACAGGGAAGAACTTCTGCTTAACATCTAACCTAAACCCCCCCTTTTTCAGTTTAAAGAGGGTTACCCCTTGTATGACCCCCAAAGTGGGGGTAATTCCCCCTGTCCTGTCACTCTAGCTCCTTGTAAAAGGTCCCTCTCCCGTTGTCTTGTAGCCCCTCTAGGTCCTGGAAGGGGCCCTCGGGTGTCTCTAAGGGATCAGCCTGGGTACCCAGCACTGCTGCTGTGGCTGGAGTGGCACGAGGAGCTGCTGGGGAAGCTCAGGTGAGGTTCCTGGCACAGCAGCCCCCGGCTCCTGGCACGGCAGGGCTGGCACGGGCAGCCAGCCCCGGTGCTGGCAGCGCCGGCAGCGCTGCAGGGATGGGTGGACACGCTGTGGGCACGGGCAGCCACTGGGACCGATGGGGCTGGTTCAGCTGTGGAGATGCAGCTTCTGCTTTCTAACCACGGGGGCTGTAAGCAGCAATAAACCACCACTCACCATATTTCAGGGGAATTCGTTTTCATCAGAAAACGGAAATCTGTTAAAACTCACTGTGTGCAAATAGTTGATTTTTGGCGAAATATTCCACTGGGGAATCTGAGAAGATGTTTCACTGACTTGGAACACGTCGGGGTTTGGTCTATATTTAGCTCTCGCTCACCTGGGCTGCCGGCAGTTGCTGTGAGAGCTCTGTGTTCCAGGGCCTGGTGCTGGCCCTGCGGGGCTGACTCATCGCCAGCGCCGGGCGCCATGCGAGGGCAGCTCGGGAGGCAGAAGCGGAGCGGGAGAATGGGACCTCGACTCCAACAAAGGCAAACAATACCTCAGCTGCAGACAGGGATTAATGTCAAAGCAAGATCTTATTAAAGGCAAGGCTTCTAATTTAAATTTCTCTGGGTGTTTGCTCACTCCTTTTTTTGCTTCCTCTCCTTCCCAGAGTAATGACAAAATAGCAGAACTTGGGGGAACTGGAACTGTGACTGTTTGGATGGGGTTCATTTTAAAAGCTTTACTGTTCATGCCTTTCTTATCCTAAGGTTTTCAAACAGAAATATACACACACCTTAACAACAAAAGGCTATAATGACTGCATTGTCACCAGAGAAAACTGTACTAAAAATAAATAAATGCTGCAGTTTAGCATGATTCAGTAGGCAGGGCCCTTATTATTTTTCCACCATTCAAAGGAAGATTCAGTTCCAGCATAATACACTCCATCTCTGTAGCATCCCTCATTCGACTGGGGCTTTTTTCAGTTTCTCTCTGCTCACGAAGGCAGAGGGTTGAGAATAACCACGGGTGAGTGTTGTGGTCACTGATGCATGTTTTTAAGTGGCAGGACACAGTGAAGAATCTTGGTTTAAGTGTAATAAAACTGAGGTCCCGATTTGTTAATGAGGAGCATTGTCTGCTGCAGACACTAATTTCACTACAGGGTGCAGTCTTCAAACTTTTCATTCTAATTAGAATGCATTTCCATATTCTTTATCACTTTCTTCCCTTATTGAAATCTTCTCAAATGACCTTTTTTTCTTCACTTATGACTCATCCCAAGATTTTTATTTTTCCCAAAACAATCATTCAGATGCAACTGCATTTTTCCAGTAAACACGTTAAAAAATAAATGACCTTGCCAGCTCATGCCTACACAGTGGGAGAAGGGCATTAGCAGTGCAGAGGCAGCTACTAATAATACATGGGAAAATTAAGTATGGGAGAAGACCGTCTTCTTCTAATTCCTTGAGCATTTAATTTCCAAATGCCCTGCAGTAGAATGTGTCTCGAGTCGGAGCTTAATGGCTACCAATGGAGTTCCAGCAGTGGGAAAACAAGTCCTGACAGAACAAGGGGCATTTTATGCACACAGGAAAATAGGTTAGCTGCGAAGGAGGCTTTTTTAAATTTTATTTATTTCCTTCAGTCCTCCACAGCTGTGTCCAGTTCCAATTTTTATAATAAAGTAAATTATTAACCCAAGTTGACAAATTGGCTGGTGTTGGTAATAGGCTTTCAAAATGATTAGTGATATATACTCATTACCCAAATTAAAAAGCCATATTAAAAATAAGGAGAGGAAATGTAGCAGCATTATCAAAGTAATAATTTCTATTTAGTGCATATCTTTCCTGAACTTTGGCAAATGTTGAATTATGCAAGACAAACACTAATCTGAAAGCATTCTAATTAATGATGGTATTTCTTTGCTATCAAATTAAACCCAACACATTCACAGTGCATCCGACTTAAACGTTATCACAAGTTCTTCACACTTTGAGGAAGATTGTTGATGTGTTTGAAAATATTATACCTCTACACAAGTTACCAGGCTTGAGCCATATTCTTCCATTGCCTTAGGATAATTGTTAATGGGAAAGACTTATATAACTCAAAGTTCACCCAAAATATTATTATTATTATTATTATTACTATTATTATTATTATTATTATTATTAATAATAGTAATAATGGTAATAATGGTAATATAGTAATAATAATGGTAATAATAATTGTAATAATGGTAATAATGGTAATATAGTAATAATAATAATAATAATAATAGCAGTAATAATAATTTTTAAAACCCAGAGATTAGTATCTTGACATCAATTAATCGCAGTGTTTGTAATCCAGGGTTTGCTGTAGTTTTCACCAACTAACAGTATCAAACAAGTGTTTTCCCTTTAAAGATGCTTCATAGATGAAAACACATTTACAAAACTTCTTTCAGAATAAAACAATAATCAGGCGGCTAATTAAGCACAATGTAAATGCTGAGCTTTTGAGTTAAAGACCTGTCCAGGCTGCAACATCATTTTTGCTTTGTTATTATATGTGGAACACTAATAAAAAATATAATTTTGAAAAGAAAATCACATTAGTGATTTGCCAAAGTGAATGTAGATGTCAAAAATGCTAATGCAGAGAAGCTGTCAGGAGTTTAAATAGATTTTTCACTGACTTGCCGTTCTTAATTATAGCTCAGCACCCTGTACAGGTTAAAAAAACGCTGGGTTCCTTCGAAACAAACTATGAGCTCCTTACCATCTCGTCAAATTCTCCTCTTTCTTTCAAATGGATCAATCAGATGCCAACACATAACATTTTTCATTTACATCTTTTCTTAATCTTCCTTATCCACTGCAATTATATTTTTACCCAAACCTATCCTGAAGGGGATAAAAGAGATTTCATGGAAGAAGCATAATTGGCAATTGAGCTTGCTCTTTTCGTGGGCTTCTTTTATGAGAAAAGATAATGTTTTGTGTGGTAGAAATTCAGCACTTAAATTAGGGGGTATGCTGGCTACTTAGTTAAATAATCTAGAATAATCAGGTCAGGAGGGAATAGCACATAGCTTTCACTTAACGTTTTGTATTAATTTTTCAGATAATGTAATTCCACATACTAGCCCAGCATTCAAGAGTGCATCAGAAAAGCGCTACGAACTGGAGGATTGACAAGTTGCTAATCCAATCCTCTGACAGTCACAGGGTGCCATGTAAAAGAGATCCTTTGTTCTTTGAGAGCTGATTGAGTTCTATTAGTATCCCTACCCAGAGCCCTGGGCACAATATTAATGCTAATACTGTTGTTACGGAGATGGAAAGCCGTTAAGAATGAACAATAATCAGCTCACAATATCATTGGACATATTCATGCAGCTTGTACTGGGGTGAGATCCGATAGCTCTGAACCTTTCTAAAGAGAAAACGAAAATCCAATTAACATCCTCTGTGTAAACCTCCTCGGCTACTTTCACTGGAGATGACCTTGGGCAGCTGTGTTGCAATTTTGCCAAAACCTCGATTATGTCTTTAATTCAGTGGTGGTGTTGGGTTTTGCCCAAACAGAAGGCCTGGCCCTGCAGCCCACCTCTCATGCTGGGGAAGACTTGCTCCCAGAAGTTCCCTCAGCAGCCTCTGGCATGCTCTGAGCTGAGCCGCGGCACAGACGGGCTTCGGGATTTACACGTCCTCGGGGATGTCCAACCCAGCCAGTGAGAAAAGTCCTTTCCTCACCCTCTCCCACCTCCTGCCAAAGTCCCAGCTCTTAGATCACAGAACAGTTTAGGTTGGAAAGGGCCTTAAAGACCACCTAGTTCCAACCCCCAGCCGTGGGCAGGGACGTAATCTGATGTGGCTTTCCTGGGTACGGTGGATGGTGAACCCTGGCCAGTGGTCAATCACACCGTGCTTGAAGGATGTGGTGAGAGCAGGAGATGCTCCACGTGCCCTGTGCAGGGCTCTGCTCCAGCCCAAGGGGAATGGCAGCCCAGACCTTGCAGCCCAGTTCCCTGGACCCAAGGGTAGTCCAGCCTGTGCTCAAATGAAAATCCGCTCCTTTAGAGCAAAGTTTCCTTGCAATCAGTTTGAATCGAACCTAGAAAAACCCTAATTATGAGCAAAATTTAGCCTGATGGGACAAAAATAAGGAGTATTTAATCTGGGACAGGATAGGAATTTACCTGCATTCAGTGCCCAAGGTAGGGTGAAGAAGCAACTGCTGTGAATGAACTCACAAAGAATTTATTTTTTATGTATTTTACTGTCCTATCCACTCAATATTTTTTATTGAGCCAGGAAGCAAGGATAAGTTTCCACAGCCTGCTCTCCATATCTCTGCTTCTCTGACAAGCAGCCTGCAATGAGACTGGCAGATATTGAACCCTCCTCCTGGTAACCACATGGCTCAAGGCTTCCATGGGCAACATCATCTATTGCCAGGTCTGGTCGTAATCACCTCGAGCAGGATTCTGCAAGGAATGAGGATCTTGATGGAAAGAAGTACATTCACTCCCAGGCAGCATGGACAGCTTCTGGACATAAAGCTTTTCCTTCTTGCCACTGTACAATCCACGGGGAAAGAGGCAGAGCACTTGTTACTGGCTGTGCTAATGCCACGGAGATGTTCAACATGAATTGTAAGTTGTCTTCAACCTGAGTCTTTGTTGCAGCTGCTGTCAACACCACAAGTGAAGATCCCAAAATAAAAAGCATTTTGAACTCTTTCTTTTCGTTTCCTTCTCACCATACCAGGATGATACTGCCTTATCTCAAAGACACACTTGCATACTTGCACTCTATAATGGAGAAACAGCACTACATACAGGTCCCTAGAAGTAAACACTAAACTCTGTAAATCTTGCATATAATTAGGAAGATTCTTCTGGATTTATTATTTTTTTTCCCCAAGGCTGTTACTGCTTGATTTGGCTGTCATCTGTGTCACTTCTATGGGAAGATTTTCTATGTTAGAAAGGTAAAATCAGAACAGCAAGCTAATAACTGGTTACAACAGGGAGATTTAAGGTAGAAAATAATGAAGCAGAGCTGCTGACAGCACTGTGGTGGCTGTACCTCCTCCTTAAGTGGAACAAGTCAGACCCTTTGTTTTAGAGCATCTCTTTTGTGAAAAACCAGCACAAACCTCGCACCTGATGGACACAAACATCGTTCAGACTGCAAAGAAGACAGCTTCCCTGTAAATATCCCCAGCCCAAGACCAACAAATCAAATTCAGTCTCAACTTTATAATTTTTATTCAATTTCCTAGTATATTAATTTTCACCATTTGATTTCACTGATCTGTTGAGCCCATTTCAGCTGTGGCCTTTATTCGATTGCTTAATTGGCTTAGCGAAGCCTGGATGCACCAGCTCTGCAACGGCCTTGCTTGGTTTCTGTGTGTTGCCTACTTGTTCTTTCTTGTAAGAGCTATAAAAAATAAACAGAACTTATTTCACATCAAATGGTGGTCAAGCCTGAAAATCCTGGGGCCAAGATAATCTCAGGTATATGGAGGGCAGTCTCTAGACTGGTTTAATCTTACCTTGTTCAGCTCTGGCACTGTTTGAACGTTGGCATGTGCCCCTCAGTACAACTGCCCACTTTGAGATCAGGGCCCAGGCACAGCTTGGCTGGGGCAGGAGCTCTCATTTGTGGGGCTGTTTCTGCTGCTAGAAGCAGAGTAAGGAGCAGCTGGTGGCAATACCTTCTGCAGAGACAGTGAAACTTTCCCGTATGCTTCACTGCCATCCTCACACCTGAGCGAACCCTGCCCCTGCTGCCACTGGGATTTCAACACGCTGATGCAATGTGCTGGCATATCTGACTTTGCTTCATTTGCATTTAAACAATCAAGTGTTTTAATTAAAATGCATAAATGAATCATCCAGTAGAAGCCCTATCTCCCATGTTATTTATTTTTTATATTAAACCTTCAATTTGATGGATAAGCAGTGCCATTGGTCATTTCTGCTAAAATGATCCCATCAGCAGTGAAATATTTGACAAATCTGATGTTAAATTTTTCATCTCTAGCTTTCAGCACTTGTGGTCCATTGAGATAAATAGTACAGCTCACACTTTTGATCTATTCTTTGAAGCTCTCTGGGACCAGCTCTCTGTTAAAGAGGGAGAGGCACAGGCCAAGGGATGGTTTGAGATCCAAACAGTGCTCTCCTTGCGGCTCTCAGACATGGCCCAGCACATCCGCAGTGATGAGAGTGTCCTTTCCTTCTTCAGTGTGTTCCATCTGTGACAACTCTCTCTTCTTTCTCTATAGTGACAGAATTTGGGGGTTTGGCACTGATCTGTTGATAAAACAGAAAGTAATGTGGACTTTCTCCTAAGTGAAACTCATTTTATGATTTTTTAAAAAAAATTATTATTTTTACCCTGTAACAGTGGTATCTGCAGTCATCACAGAAGATCCTCCTCCTTCTGGAACACACTACTTTGCAGCATGGCACTGCACATTTAACTCCAAGGAAAGTAATTTGTCCCAAGTACTGCATCCTACAGAGAATAAAGCAGAAAACACACTCTGCTGGTAGCTTCTCTCAGAGGATTACTGTAAAACTAAGCTAATAACAATGCAACATTCCTTCAAAAACTGAAATCTTGCTCACATGCTAAGAAGCTGTAAGAGTAACAGCATCATCTGGTGGCTTCTGCCACAAAGAATGGATTAATTGATTTTTTTTTTTTTGTTTTTTTTTGTTCTACTTTCATTTAAATTCCTCATCTCTCAGGTGGGGCCAGGTCCTGAAGGAATGCGTGAGAGGAAAGACAGAAAATGATAAAAATGAGAGAAGGTAATAATGAAATCCTCAGCTATACTGAAACATTAAACAGCATCTGAATATCTCAGATCTTTTTAAAAGGATTTTTTAAAGAACATTGAAAAACACCATCCTCATTGAAGTTAAGCTTCATTTACAGCAATGCCAGATGGGTTGGGATTTTCGAAGCATACATTAAGAGCAGGAACGATGCTGCTAAAGGCCTTGAACCTTAGATAAGGATTGGTGTAAACCTCCACAAAATCTTAAGACAATTCCTTTTCATCATTTCTTTTGTAAGTGCCAAATCAAATCGTTCCAACTCCTCCTGCACCTTCCTTTTGGATTCCTTATTATTGATCCTCTTAACACTTGGAGAGGTGGTGTGTAAAAATGAGATGAACATGTATTAGTTTGCAAAGGGGTTTCCGCTCTGCAGAAGTGTGTTATGATTACGAGGGTAAAACAAGCTAATCCACCACAGCTTACATTTGTGGTTAGTGCAGTACCAGAGGCTGAATCAGCCTGCCTGGGGTATTAAACCTTCCCAGCCTAAACAGGCTGAAGTATTCCCAGAAATGTCCAAGGTCCCCCGTAAGGTTTCCCACAATCCAGATGAAGCACAAGGGCCCTACTAGCCTAGAGAACCCAAAGACTTTGGGATTAGTTGGTGCAAAAGCTTATTAACAAGGCAATAACATGAAAATTATTCCTTCTGGCTTTATTGGTGCGCAGTGTCTGTTTTACATTCATATAGTTTCTGTCCTATCCTTGGCAGTTGTCTTCTTTGTTGTATTCTTACAAAGAGAGAAATATCAAAACATTAATTTAAGCTGTCACAATGCAAAGGGCTGACAGTCATATAAAGAATTATCATTGTGGCAGAGAATGGAGACAAGTTAGTGAAGGAAAATTAAAGTGACTAGCTAAACAGAACCAAACTTCTTGAAAAATCTAGGATATTGCCATGACAATTCAAATAGCTCCAACTTTTTCTTTTTGTGTTTTTCAGCCCTTTCCTACACAGACTATTATCAACCTGACGGGGAAAAGAAAGAAAAAAAAATGACTTAATATGCGTTCTAGTTTTAGTGAAATATGTATTTCAAAAGAGAAGATTCATCCCGTACCAGTTTGTGCAATAAGATAAATTTCAACTAACATCAATCACTGTAATTTTCCATAATTGTAGAAGTCAGACTGACCAAGATTACAGCCTGTCTAATCCTTCTTGCTAATGCACACAATATAGAAACGTTTCTTTGTCCTATCCAGGTCTCTTTTGGAAAACAAAAATGATTCCTTTTTACCGAACAGTAAGATTCCTGCAGGTGGTGGCTCAGGGTATCAAATTGCTTTGTATACTCCTAAGAATAATTTTAATTGGTTTACAAATAAGAAAAGAAAGAGACTGGTTAAAAGAAGAAAATAACCACTTCATTCCTGTGTTCTGCTTTTCAGCTGTAGCTCTTGGGACATTTTACTCTGTCTCGGAAGACAGCAGGAGAATGAGAGTCTCAAGGTGCACGTCCATGCCCAGCAAGCCAGACCACTGCACTCTGACTTGCTTTCTCTGGGAAAGAAAATCAATGGAATCTTTTCCATAGGACAAGTTTTCAGCAGGGAGAGCAACACTTATCTGTGCTCTGGCCTCTCGTCCTAAGCTGCCCTCCTCATAAGAGGAGGATGGTAAGAATTTAATGCAAAGAGTTGGTGAAAATCCACGTCCCACCTTGCACACAAATGTCCGCTCCTTCCAGCGATGGTACCTGCCGTGTGAATTAAGGCAGTCGGCAGTGCAGTGGCTAACAGATCAGATTACTAATGAAGCAGGAGTCCACAAGATTGCTTTATACAGTCTAAATTCATAACTAATTCCCACACACACAAGCAATCACTGAGTTCGCTCAGCTAGCACATCAAAACCTGAGCAGAACACCAAAGGCTGAGCAAATCAGTCTTCCCAAGGTGGATGAATGAGAAGCTTACATGAGTAATGCCAGCAGGACAGAGGCACAAAACTCCCTGTGGATGTAAGGACATAAGATCCTTTCCACTTGTTCATCATCCTTACCTGTCCTTAAGCGCTGTAATCCTGGAATTAGGCAGGCAGGCTGTTTGGAAGCACCGCAGTAGGTGGTGTGTATTTGCAGCAGCAGCAGCCACCCAATTCAATCAAGCCAAGCCCAAGGTGCCAGCACTGCCTGCCAGAGCAGGCTGGCCAAGGCCTGGTGTGGCCCTGCAGGGCTGGACCCTTTGCACAGTGAAGTCACACCTCAAACATTGCAGAAAAAAAAACCAGGGAAGGACTGCAATCACTGTTATTCTCCAAATAAATCAGATGTACATTATGAGTTGGGAAAGCAGACAAGAAAACACTCAGAAATGTAATAAATGTGAATAGCTGCAGTTACACAAAACGTAGCTTCATTCCTCTAATTGTATCAATTATTTTTTATGCTTGTGATCTCAAAGATGTTAAGTTTTGCTAAGAAGATGTATTTGCAAATCACTTTGATTACCGTGAATAGTGGGAATGTGTTTAAAAGCTTCTGCATATTCACTTTGGCCCTCTGATCCCCCTTTGCAGCATCCTGAATCAGCTGGCAGAACATTAGGCACTTTAGACACCTCTACTTGAAGCATTCAGACAATCCTGGAATTATTTGGGCTACTCAAATGGAGAGCCTTTGTCTAAGCTGTCTTTTCACTGATCCCAGGGCTCTTATGACTGATTTTGCTTTTCACATTTTTCTCTCTCTTTCATTTTTTAATCAGATATGTTTTACTGTGAGGAAGAATTTGACCATTTACTAATGTATTCTAAGAAATAAGCCTACTACACCAAGCATTCAAGGTAATTTCATTTCTTCAATAGAGGGTATAATTGAAGAATCATATTTTCAATGTAAGATACTGTCTAAAACTAGACCCTGGCATGAACCCTGGTCAACTATATACAATCCTCTTTAATATGGCCTTTGATAGCATTCATTTGGCACTCTAGTGCAAAACCTTCAAAAGGGCATTGAATGAAATAAAGTTTCCAAAAGAACCGTAATAGTAACAGAAGTCTCTTTCTCTGAATTAATGGCAATCTTAAAATCTCCACTGCTTTGAAGCAGCACATTAATCCAAAATTAAAAAGGTTTACATAGCATTTAAAACTACAAACAGGATTAGCAAAGAACTTTCCAAGGACAAGGTATATTCAGTTTGATTTTAAGAGTGAAGGGAAAGTAGGAGGGCTAAAATTAGATTGGGGGAATCCTACCCAAAATATATTTGGGCTTGGTCTTCAGATAACCTGTGTGCAGCCAGTCCACTGGCCCGATGAAGTGTGTGCTGTGTTTGCCCAGGAAAAGTTCTGGCCTTTATAATACACAGAGATTCTGGATCTAGAAAGGAACGAGCAAAAAGCTTCTGCAGGGCAGAGAACAAGAGGCTGCCAAAAGAGACGTGCCGGTTGCCTTGACTGCACATCCATGAGGACCCTGGTCCCAGCTGGAGAGTATACTTTTCCTTTAGATTTCACCAGCTTCTTATTCCCCCTTCATGTTCTCTTTTGGGCTGAGTGGAGCTGCAGCACCAGATCTACCCTTACCATCACTGCTCACAGAGCTGCTGCAGTGCTGTGCAGGGTGAGAGAGGGACAGAGGCAGCCCAGAGCGGAGGTGAGCCTCAGGAAGGTGAAACAACATCATCTGCAAATTCTCTGTCTGAAAGGTGTGCCTTAGGAAGGCTCATCCTCACACAGCACAAACAATTTCTTACCCTGGTCCAGCCTCTGGCTTTGTTTCTGCAGCAGGTCCAGGCTGGCATGGTGCTCATTCAGCTGAACGTGAGGTGAAGCCTCCCCACCCTCCCTGTCCTGCTTCTCACTTTTAAACCTGCACATCTGCACACACACCTCAGCACCTGCACTGGGGGACCCTGTTTCTAAAAGTGAATTTAGAGTGAGATGAACAGGGATTGTTTTGGGAGCAAAGAGCAAATCTCTGTGAAGCCTTAAAACCTGTTCCTAGAAGACTTTGATTGCTCCAGGGTGTATATGCCCACATGTACGTACTTCTGCAGCAGAAAAGTGCAGCAAAAAAGATTAAACAGGTGAGGAAAAAAGTGATAAAAAAGACTAGCATTGTTTAGTTTACAAAACACAAGAGTAAAAGATGATATAACAGAAGCAGAGAGAAGGGGCTATTTATTCTGTTTTCTCTGAAGCACAAATATGCATGGAAAGGTGAAGGAAAAATGCTGAAAACATTCGTGAAGTGTATAATCAACCCTGCAACTCATTGCTGCAGGATATTAGGCAAATTTTTCAGAAATATTTCTATATGTGTTTGATGTGACAAATAATAAGCCCCAGTTCCTGAGGTGAAGGAAAAGCAAAAACAAACCATCTCCCCAAAGTGGAAGGACGCTTAGTCCCTGTCCTTGTGCTAGAGATGGAATTTTTGTCTCCAGAGGGATGGCATTATTTATTTATCAAGTGCATGATATGGAAGCACGCATTTCCTTCAAGCAGGAGGTTCTGTAGAAGGCAATTAAAAGGGTCAGCAAATGCAGCTGTATGAAACCATTGCTTCAGATTTCTCCCAGAATACATGAACTTAGTAATGGTGAAGTGGCTCAGGTTTAGTGACTTTGTTCTCAGCCGGTTATTTTCCCCAAAGATCGTCAACAACAGCTCGGTACCAGTCAAGGCTGCAAACGAAAATGGAATTAAACATACTCACGTCCTTGGAAAGTTCTTGTTTCTACACCCTTACAGACGCCAAGCAAACATTTTCGCTGTGGATACCGCCTATTTGGGTATAAGGGGGAAACTGTTGTGCCTCCAATGTTACTCCAAGTGAGCAGCGAGTGGAGTCGGAGTTTTAGGGGTGCCTGTGCACGGGGCGGGGGTGGGAGCACCCAGGAGGGCGCAGGTCCGGGGCAGCCGGGGCTGCGCTGCTGCCGCTGGGTCGGGGAAGGTGCTGCCGCGGACAGAATTAGTACCTGCTTAAAATGTACATGGAGAACAAACTGTCTTTTTAAAAAAGAACTTTAAATGCTACTTCTGGCTTATGAATAGTTTTCTTGCAACTGTCAGGCCATCTGCTTGGAGAGGGGTCTGTGCAGTCATGAAAGGGATCTTAAAATATACTCTCCTCATAAACATCTTTTGTTTGGAAAATCCACATGCATCACATAATGCAGTAAATGGCAGCACAGGCTGAAGTGAAACATTTTTAAATGCCGAGGATGCAACCTTGGATACAGCTCCCCCTGCCCCCCTCCCCTCTATTAATAAGCTCGCTTTAAATGCACCCTCAGACACATTCTTGTGCAGCCTCAGATTGGCAGCACCCACCTGCTGGGAAACATGCTAAGAGAACTTCCTTGGGTACATCCAAAATACCAAACTGCCTTGTGGGCAGAAAAGAAACAGGCTCCTGCAAAGCAGCTCCCTCAGAGATTACATCATTCTCACAGCCCGTTTTCTGCCTACACTGCACCATTTTCTATGGGGTGTGTGTGTGGAAATAAACCCCCAGCATACGTTCGTGTGTACACAACCAAAAGGCCAAATTAGGGGTGTGCAAGCATAACTAATTCTAACATTTCCTAATTTTCATGAGCTTAGGTTTTCAGAACTGCTTGGTACATGAATATATACAATACATACATATGCACACAAACATTTGTTTGCATGCTTAGAATATGAAATTGTGTGTACTTTTTTTTTTTCTGTTTATTTTCATCATTCTTTGGTCATTTTTTGTTTACCCGCTTTTTGTAATTCTAATGTAAGTTCAAATATACAAAATGCTAATTTTCTTTTACATAAAAATGTAATAAAACTTTCTGGCTTTCTTTATAAACAAATTTCAGCAGGAAGGTTGATGGGATGCTGTACACCAAGTAAAGAAGAAATACTGTTTAATTATCTTCCATATAAAATCCAATAAAACGTTCTGGCTTTTCTTATTTTTCTGTACTGGGGATTAACATCAGTGTCTTTGTGATGAGAAATCTGCATTCATGGCTCCTCTATTTAGATTTAAATAGGAATTATAGTTCTTGGCAGAAAAGGATCTGTCAAATATCACAGCATTTGTGGCAGGTGGTCACTGCATTGCTTAGTACAGACACTGCCTGCTTAACCATAGCCCGAAGTAAACATCAAAAGTCAATTATTCTCTTTGTAAATATTTTATTTATATTTTGGAGGCTCACAAACATCTTTTCAGTGCTTGGCTGAGGCCTTCCTCCACGGATCATAATCCTACTGAACCTGCATTTGGATGGTTGAGAATGTGCTTAGCAATGCAGGGGTACCAGCATAACTACCAGCGTATATTGAGTTTCATAACCCAATTCTCTGCCTGGAAACCTTTAATGACTTGGCTGGGTTGAAGTGGACAGAGCTGAAACTTGTCATGGTTGTTACCCATAGCAGCTGCCAATTAGTACGACAACCATGTATTATTTTTCCTTTCCTCAGTTAAAATGTATTTTGAATATAAATACTACAAAAGAAAAAAAGAAAAAAACCAACTCAAGCAGGGTCTAATTCCTTGGATTTAACGCTTTGGGGGTGGGAAATCAGGAGGTCTGGTTCAATAGCCAGATGAGCCTGTGCACAGCAGCCCTGCAGTGGGAACCTGGATGCACACTGAGTAGCAAATATGGAACAAGAACTGAACTCTGAGGGTCAAATGCCTTGAAGAAATGTCTTGTTGCAGGGTAAACTTACTAAAACAAAGTGACAGTATCTGGCAAGTTATGCATACATGGCAGAATCTCTCCCAAAACCACTATGGTGCAGAAAACGTCTGAAGATGCTGCTACATATTTTAGATCCTTATTTGAACTCTGTCTGACCCCTTTGGGCCATTAACTAATCAGATAATCTCATTTAAACAATGTTATAAAAATAATCAACTACTTCTGCCTACATAAATACACTTTGAATGTATTTACCTTAAAGAAGCAGGGTTTTCTTGGGTGTTTACTCCTGACATTTGGGGAACAGAAGGAGCACAAAATGTTAAGGAGGAGCAGAATTCTCTGAGATGGGGCTGTGGGTAATTTTCCCTATAAGCCTGTTTGGTGGCAAGTTAATTGACTCCCACATTACCCAAACTGCAATGTACTAAAGCACTGGGTGCTCGTTTTCCTGCACTATTTGCCTGGCAAAGGCCATCTGTTCTACCCCATCCATCCACAGGCACAGCCTCTATTGTTGTAACAGGATTCACATACACGTGGATCAAGGCAAGCATGTGCCTCTAACTGTTTTGATCCCTAGAACATGGATTTTTCATTTTCTTTGTTTCTTTGTGCTCACCCAGTAATAATACTTGTCATCTGAGAATTCATATTGATCTTGTCATTGCCTTAAAATTGGATGACAATTACTATCTTTGTCAAAATTCGGTCTGATGAAATGGCTCCAATTAGGAAGGAAAAAGAAGGAATCCATCACAGCAGGGAACATTGCATTTGGCTTTAGAGTAGGAAAGCTTCTCTTAAAGGAAAACTGAGAAGAAAATGGGAACAAGTGTGACAGAGATTAGGATGCCAGCCTCAAAATCCACAGAAATTAGGTGTATCTGTGAAATGAACAGCCATTTAATTTTTGCAGTCCATATCTGTCTGCAAATCTGAGTTGAAGCTCCTCTGACAATAAATGCCAGTAACTGTTGTTTTCATTTTCTGATCTGGTCAGACACACAGTGGCAGCTGGCACCAGGCTTCCTACATTTTCAAATCCAGTTCTGATTACCAGTATAATTATAATACATTATCAGGAGTAGATTTGCTGAAGTTCATAAAATGATAACAGCATAAATTACATCATGTTTCCAGATACTGATCTCACCTTGAAACTAAACATAAAGAGGTAGTGAAAGAGTTGAAAACAAAAGAGCAAGTGCACTTCCATTGCTACAGATATTGGCACTAAAGCAAACAACTTATCCATGCTAATTACAAATAAAATTGCTCTAATTACAGATTTTTTGTTTATAAAACAGCCCTAAAAATTAGTGTGTGCATTTGTGTGTGTGTAGGGGTGGGGGAATCTTTTTCCAAAACAAAGATGTTTGTTTTGTATTGAGTTGTTGTTTTCTCTGACTGAAAAAGCCCTGCCAGTGCTTTGTTTCTGAGCAGGAGCGAAGGGTCAGGTTCCCCTGTAATTCTGGGTAGGTCTTACCTGGGAGCTGGAAGATGGATGTTGGTGCTCGGCTCTACCTGAAGGACTGGAAGCCTCCACCCACCGCGCAGAATGATCTCAGCTCAAGGCCGTTCTTGCGTGGATTTCTCTGAATCAGGCCAGTAAATCCTCACAAACAAAAGTGTGTTTGGATTTGTACAGGCATGTGAGCTTCTGAACTGGGGACTGCACTGTTCACCTCCCTGGCACATCACATTTCCTTAACTACATGGAAGAGCTCCTCAAGACACTGAGGGAACCCAACCAAGCACGCCAGGCCTTTAGCAGGTGGTGACTTTCCAAGCTAAAAATGTGGGATTCGTGTGATGCAGAGATGAGTCACCACACCTCACCCAGCAGCAGGCTCTGCTGAAGGAGGTGGGCGAGCTGGTGCTCCTCTAGCAAGCTGGGTAGACAGAATTTCCCTTTCCCCAAATCTTTCTCCCCCCGCCTGTGTTTTCATTAGCTAAACATACTTACTGACTCTGACCTACATTTGAAACAGTTCCAGAATGCAACAGAACTGTGTTTCTGGGGAATTTGATATTTGCTAAAAATTTTAATCCAACCCATTTAAAAATGTTGTATGTTAACTGAGCAAACACAGCAATCAGAAAAGTATACAAACCCCAAGCAATTGTCCTGGACTTGTTTACAACACACTGCTATTAATGAGCATCTGGGATGAGTATGGGATCTTGTACTATGGATCTCATGATCTGTACAATAATGGCTGATTTTAATTGACTTTTGCTTCATATAGCAAATCCCAACTGGAGAAGTTCCAGGATGCTGCTAGTGAAGAACTGTGGGCGGGTGCATGTTTTGAAGTGATGGTAAACATTGTGACATATACTGTGTGTGCCACATATTCTCATATGCACATTTTGACTTTTGTTGCCTTGGCTTTCACACAGCATTTCTAACATAGACATTCCTATTTGCCAGTTTGAGTGGAAATCTGTTAATATGTGAACACTGCTCGCCAGCACGCACCACCACGGCTGGACTCCTCTCTCCTCTCCTCTCCTCTCCTCTCCCAGGAGCACCCAGCCCTGTGCTCGCGGGGGCCCGTCTGTGCCACAAGACTGGCAGGGCTGTGCCGGAGAGCAGTGCTGAGAGCTGCCATGAGAAACCACGGCTTTGGGAGCGTGGAGCTGAGCTCAGGACGATCCACTGATTTCCCATGTAAGTCACAGCACCGAGAAGGCCTAGCTCTTTTACTGCTGTGAGTTCTATTTTCCTTTCAGGAGATGCTGGTAGCTAATGCCAAGTTTGGTCAAGCTGTTTTAGCACTTGGAGTACTGTGGGTATTAAAATACCTCCAAAGGTCTGGGACTGTGAGCCAGATTACCTGTATGATGTATTTTAGTGATTAGCCAACCCTTCTGCTTGAACTGAAATTAGTCCTGAATCCACATCAGCTCTTTGGGAACCTGAACTCAGCCAAGATTTGCACAGGTTTTTTAATCTGACACATTAAGAAGTCCCCTGCTACATATCCCATCCTGCCTGGCTGCAATATCGTGGCCAATATTAGACTAACAATTTGGGTTTAGGCTCTTTCTACAAAAACATTTGCATCACACAGAGCAAAGCTGTAAGGTATTTATAGGCACTGGAGCTATGCGTATGCTCTCCCTGGCAATAAGGTGCCCTGAGCACAGGGAGGGTGCTCTGCTGCTGTCCACACCCCTGCCCATTTCTCCAGAGATGTGACACCACTGCAGCAGCTCCTCCACTTTAGCCCTGAAATATTTGCTTCGAAAAACGAAGGAAAAAAGTAAGATTAGTAAAAGGAGATACATTTTCCTCACTGCAGCAGAACCACTTCTCCCAGAGCCCACCTGGTTGTTAGACAAGATTCCTGCACGAGAGATTTGCATGTGCGAGGAAACCAGTGTGAAGTAGCTGCTCGAATCTACTCTGCTGCACACAATGGAATAAATGCTGGTGAATGGGTGTTGCTGTGAGGTAATACTTCCACACAGCCAATTCTAGTGTTATCCAGCACACTGCCTTGCCAGGAGCCTTCTTTGTATTGCAGGAAGCCATCTGTGATGGCAGCTAAGGCGGGAAGGGAGCAGGATTCCCAACGAGGCGCCGTCGGGAGCGCTCCCCTCCAGCACCCGCTGCCAGCAGCAGCAGCAGCAGCAGCAGCATCTCTCCAGGGTGGGAAGGCACTGCCTGCCCAGCCCCAGAACCGCCCCAAATCGATGCTGTGCCTCTCACCTGCTGTTCCCATGGTGGGTCCATACAACCTCCATGCCTTGAGCCACGGCATGTGCTTGGCTGGGCCCAGGAATCGCCACAGAGGTGGTGGGAGGGGCCATGGATCATTCTGAACGGGTTATCGAAAGCCCTATTTTCAGTCTTTTTAACATATCTCCTGGCAGAAAATGCTGATTGTTTTCATTGATCTCTGCTGCTTCTGGTTTTATTTTTCTTCCTCTATCTTCAAGTGTCTATCTCAGGTCCCTTTCTCTGCCAAACTATTCATTTGCTGCTGAATAATCACGTGTCTGTGTTTCTGGGAGTTTCCTGTTTTGCCCATCTTTCCATTCTATTCGCCATATATCTTTTCCTCTGCAGATTTTTCCTTATTGTGCGGTGGCATGTGGCTATCTGCTAATGCCAATATTACTCCAAGAGAATTCTTTTTCCTTGCATCATCAAGGATTTAAGTGGAAAGCCTTCAGCACAGTGCAAATTTCACTCCTGAGAAAATCCATCTTTTGAGGTAGCTGATTTTAATTAAAGAATACTCTTTCTCCCTCTCTCTCTCTCTCTCTCTGGATTATACTTTAATTTCAGTTTCTATCACAACATTAGATACTTCTTAGATAAAATGTATTTTTGTCTCTTTTCATCCATGATTATCTGTAGTTCTTAGACACTTGGGGTCAGCAGCTGGTCCCCAGTTGATGTAGTTCAGGAATAATTCTATTCAAAGGAATTAATTCAAAACAAAATTGGTTTTAAGCTCAAAATCAGGCAAAATGTTCATAATATTTCGCCCTTATGTACGTGAGAGTGAAACTCTCAGAAATATCAGTAATAGCAATTGTGGTAATAAACAATAATCTCTGAAGTGTATAACACCTTCCACCTGAGCATTTTAGACATGAATGCTTTAAGCTACTGTCATATGAAGAAATGCCATTATCCTAATTTTACACAAGGGGAAAAGAGGTGACAGGAAGTTAAGAAAGCAGCTGAAAGCCTCATAGCAAGAACTGAACCTCCAGCTCCTGATCTCCTGTTTCTAACACCCTAAGCACAGAGGGAATCTATTCCCAAGGGACATCAAATTGAGGTCTTGGGAGTTAATAGTTATGAAAGAATCAACACTATTCAAACACAAGTACAGTTGGAGTTTCTCCCTCCATCATTTTGCCAAATTAAGACTGAAATATTATTGGCATCGTAACTTAAATTGTTTATGCATGATAAATTTGCACAGTTAAACAATTTCCAGATTTCTCACAGAAATGGTTGAGTATAATCCTGGGCAAGGGAGAGCCTTGCTGCAGATTTAAAGCTTTACTGCTGCAAAGGAAGCTGGAGTAAAACCCTGCCACTTCTGAAGCCAAAGTCAAAACTTCCTCTTGTGGCAGAAGAGGGATTTTGGCCAAGGTCCCCATGGCCACGAGGACTCCTCCACACCCAGTGGTGTGCATGTGGAACAGCAAGATACGGGTGTGCACGCACATATGTGCACGTATGTGTGACAGAACGCAGGCAGGTGCGTACAAACCCACACAGAAAGGATGGGATGAGATGAGTTCAGGCTGGCAAGACGGGGTTGTTCTATTTTCTGTGTGCTGAACGACACGCAGCAAGTTGTTAAGTCATTGCACCAGCCATCACAGATTTTTTTTCTCCTTCCTCTTGTCTGCTTTTTGCTTGTTTTAATGCCCCCTCCAGCCTATGCACAAGGCAGATATGTATCTCTGCTTAGTCATGCATTTCTGTGCTGAAATGAATTAAAGAAAAAAATATGCATGTAGGATAAATGTAGGAATAAAATGTGCTTTGGCAAAGTGCTTTAGACTGCCTTTCTGCCAGTAAGCCATTAATTTGTGCTTCTTTGTTTTCTCCAAGCTCAGAATAATTCCCATCTGCCTTGACTCACTATCTAGCTCAGAAAGGAAGAGGTCCTTTTTTGAGCATGGATGAAACAGGAAACTTTATGTATAAATGAAGAATGAAGCTTGGAATTCTGGTGTTTCTACCACTGGGACCTAAAATAACTGGAGGTCCTGCTCTTTTAATTAATTTCATTACGATGAGCCGGCCTCTCCTCTTCTTGTATTTTTTCCCAGCTTTTGTGTTCCTGGCCTGCCTGCAAAACATATGTATTCCCCTTCTTCCTTCCTGCTGAAGCTGAAGATGCAATCACATCTTTGAACCATCTGGTTTTTAATTTATTATTCTCCCCCATTGCATTGATGGGCTCTCTCGTTTTTCTGTCAGGATAACAACTTGGCTCCTGTTTATCTAAGATATGTTAACATGCTGTTCCTCTTCTGGGCACTCGCTCAGTCTATTGTATTTCCTGAAATTAAACACCGGGGAGTTTTTAATATTATTTTCTTCATCAGACCAGGGAATACCCCCTACCTTTACAGCCTCTCTTCCTCCTTTTGTTGTTCCAGTGAACATTTTATGACTCTTTCTAAATTTAGGCTAGTATCTTATTTTTCTGTCCTCTCCACGTCATTCCCAGGATGATTCACTGGAGCCTGCCTGGACATATTCCTGTGTGAGGAACCTGGTGAGGAACCCACTCATGTGAGGCCATAGAGCCTCCAGGATTCCCCAAAGGAGGCACAGGAATCCCTGCAGAGCTCCTGCTGTGTCCCCACGGGGCAGGACACAGGATTTGGGAAAATCTTTCCATGTGTTGGTTCACTCACCCACAAAATGAGCAGCTTGGAGCAGTGGGGCCGCTCACAGCGCCACGGGCAGCTCCTGTCCCTGCCAGGGGCTGGCAGCCCCGAGCTGTGACAGGGAGCTGTGCATCCCCAGGACGGCTGGCAAGTTCCAGGTAATCACAGTATGGAGAATAATGTGGATTTATATTTGTTACTTTACTTTTCTATGGTACCTCCCAAGAGCCTTCTGAGGCATTCCATTCTTTAATAAGCTGAAAGTGCTCCAAGATTTTTCTAATGAAAATGATATAGGAGCACACAATGTTATTATTAAAACCTCTCCCTTTTTCTCTAGGAACTGCTAAAATACATTTACAGTTTATATCCTTTTTGGTGAGCATTAAAGTTTCTAATTTAAAATAATAAAGCCTGGTTTGCTCACTTTCTTTCCCTTCTATTTCAAAAATATAAAAACCTGACAGTTTTCTAACTATTCTTATTTCGCTGAGTGATTTTTGGATTTCAATAAAAGTAACACTGTGGTTACAACACTTTGTGAGATAAGCAAAGAGATTTTTTTTTTTACAGCACAATTATGGAAATTTCAAAGCATCTTATAAATATCCTGCTATTTGCATACATGAGATAAGCATATTTTAGTAATGGTTATGACAGGCTAGCAAGGAAAATGTGTGGGACAGCCACACAGCAAATACATGCAAACATGAGGGGGTGTCTGTGCACTTTCCCAGTGAAACCCGTGCTCAGTGGGCGCAGGATCCCCGGGAATACATGGGGCTTCCCAAGGAAGGGACCACCTCTACCCTGTGACTCAGTTTCCCCCTGCAGGAGCAGGATCAGCGCTATTTCTTTAATGCCACAAGGCAGCTTGGTCAGCCCTGATGGTGAGGCAGGAGTTAACAGCCCCGCTCTGGGTTTTGCCTGCCCTTGGCAGGGTGCAAAGGCTGGGGCTGGCCAGGCCCTGGGGACACCGTGCTGCCAGTGCCTCCCTCTGCCACAGCCCTCACACCTCGGGGACAAGGAGCCTCTCCCAGGCAGGTCACCCCTGCCAAAAGGCCAACACAGCCCCCAGTGCTCCTGAAGAACCAGCTTGGTCTTCAACACACACCCACATCTCCACCGAAACTGCCTGAGAATGGAGCCAGAGCTGCTTTCTGAACCGAACTGCGCTTTTCTTCTGTTGTTTGCCTTTGTATTTTTAAGTTGGAAATTGCTCCTCTGGTTATGCCTCAGAGCTGCTGGGAAGCTCTTAGAATTAGTGTGGCAATTTTCTCAGTCCTTTGTTGAAAAGGAAGAGTCCACACAAAAAAATGCACTGGCATTCCAGCTGCATAAATAGTTTAAATTGCTGTCAAACAAAAAGACAATTTAGCTAGAAGAAACCCCAAACAAACAACCCCCTCCACACACACTTCTGTGTCCCCATTAGAACCACAGGTTTCCATTCTGTAGATCTCCCAGCCATCTGCTTGGCCCTTGAAAGAGTCCTTGAGAAACCGAAAAATGAAAACCACTTACTTTCTGAAAACTAATCTTGGCTTCCCGGTGCCTGGCTTTCAGGGGAGTTCCACTCGAGGCTTGATTTCTGTAAGTGCAGATACTCAGTATGTCCTGAACAATTAGATGCCTTTGAGGATGTTGAAAGCTAGACATAAAAAACCCAAATCAATCTGGAGTCTTGTTTGACAACTGACACTATTTCCAATGCAGGAAAAAAAAAAATCCAACCACCAAATAAAATAATAATTAAAAAAACCCCAGAAAGCTCAAAACTTAAAAGAAAACCTACCAATTTGACCCTCAACTCTTTAGGTTTTAAATCATACATTTTTCTACGAAGTTTTCTTTCGCCTGCCTAGGAAAAAAGTTACAGCAGTACAGATCCATCTTTTTCCTTCCCTGCTGAGGCAGATGACCTTTTCCAGAAGCCAAAGTCCCCTGGCTTGTGCAGCACAGACAGGGATCTTCAGGAGGTTCACTGAGGGGTGGTAATGGTTTTCTTCTGGTCCCTGGTGTCTGCAAATCCTTCTTCCTTGCCAAAAATTTGGGAAGAGATGGGTTGAGAGCATCAGGTTCACTGGGGCCCATTGACTCAGCCTCTGGGCAGGAAAGGAGCTATGGCACAGGGAGTCTGAAGCAGGAGCGGGGCTGGAGCTGCCCAAACTGCAGGCAATTCTGTTATAATTTGTTCCTGAGCTCTCACAGGAGTCTGTCCCTTCTGTAACGGAGTCAGGAAGGATTACAGGCAACCCTTGCCTCCCAAGCAGTTGATATTCACAAGAAAAATAGAAGAGCAAGGGAAGGGGCAGTTTTGCCTCGTCAGCTAATGATCCTCGACTCTCTTACTTTGTGTTTTTGGTAGCAAACAGAAAGAGGTCACACATGAAACTGTGGAAGGGTGAGGTGTCTTTATTAAAGATATCAATGGGATTTATTAAATGGAACAAGCAGTACGGGGTAGTGTGAGCCAGCGCTGGATGGGCTCGGGGTCACGCCGGCCTCCTGCCTCGGTGTCACCGGCGCTGGATTGATGCTACGAGCTCACAGCGTGGGCCTGATTAGAAAGCCGGGTCCCAGTTGGTTTTACCTCTGCCCTCTGCCCAGGCTTTGTTTGCAGCGTGAACAGGGAGCTTTTCAGCTCTCATCACCCAGGCCACGTTCAGAGCCGGGGCCGAGCACCGAGGGCTTCCCCGTCCGGCAGGAGCAGAGCGCAGAGCTGCACTCCTTATCTCCTATTGTCCATTGATTGTTTGGGCTCTGGAAGAGTTTTCCTTTTTGAAGATATTTTTCTTTTCTCTATTTTTTTAAATCTTCCCCCCCCCTCCTTTTCTTCTCATTTTCAACTTGCACCAGGAGGGCAGAACAGAAGAGGCTGCTCAAAGACATTTTTAACTTGCTTTCTCTCAAGAGATCCTAGCTCATGGCAGAAGAAACAAGTTCCTCTGACAGGAAAACGACCCTCCACCATAACAAGGCAGTTTTCCCCTTCAGAGCTGCTGAAGATTGCTTGGGCAGGCTGGGGAGGGCCGAAGATGGAGAAACAAAGAGCAGGCCAGGCTGCCGTGAGGGGTGAGGGAGGATGTGGTGTGATCCGGAGGAATGCAGGAGGGAGGAAGGGATTTAGCATGATGGTGATGGCTGTGTGATTAGAGGTGGCAGGAACAATAGTGCATGGCTGTGTCTACACTGCTTGTTAGACATACGCAGGCCTCTCAGGAAAGGGGGAAGGCAGTACTCTTAAATTGAAGTGGATGGGACTGCGCAATGGAGGGAAGAGAAAAGGAAATAAAACATAAGGACTTTCAAGCTGTTGGATGAGCTGGTGATTTTCTTCCAGCCACAGCAAAGCACAACTGGCTCTGGGAAAGCGAGGCTGACGCGGCTTTAAGCCATCCCTGTACATATCCAGTCGTGGATGACCGGGGAACTCGGACACGTCGGAGATGCCGCCCAGAGAGCTCCACCTCCAGCCCAAGCTGCTGCCCAGTACCCGCTGCGTCAAGGCCTGCAAACTGCTTTACCCCACTGACCACCCGCCCTGCCCACAGAAGACACTTTGCTCTGACAGAGAGGGTGCAACCCAGTGAGGGGAAGATGTGGGTATCTCAGGCAACATCCCTGACAGCTCTAGTGTGAAACACGGGCAACAGCACAATGCACGCAGACTGTGCACTCATTGTGGGCAGAACAGAAAGACCCCAACACCTCTCAACCATGTTCCCAGCTTCAGTAACACTGATGTACAGCACAGCTGGAAGAGCTGTTCTTACCCACCACGGCAGATCCCTGTTTCTGTGCTGATCCAGGTCTGGTGATGGTTAACACTCGCTCCTTTCCGTCATCTGAAAAGTAAAGACATCTTTTCTTATGGCTTAGTGTTTTTCTCCTCTCCAAAGCTTTGGCTGTGATTGATGAAGCTGCCTGACATTGTCAGAACTTACTTGAACTAATAAACAATGGAAATGCCTTTATTTGTGCTAGTGCCAGATCCATCCCACTCACAGCCCCAGGTGTGCTCTTTCCTGGGAGCCCATGATATACTACCTGAGCCCCTACTTGCCATTCTTCATGTTGATTATTTACCATTTTCTACCTTTTATCTATTCTATGAACATTTTGCCCTAATTGCTCAGCTATTTGTTGATTATCCTGCTGCAGTCGTTTGTCAGATCCTTTTATTCATTAATCTGTGAGACCCTTCAGTTGCTATTCATCTGATAAGGAAGTTTTTAACCACCAGTTCTCTCAGAGTCATATCTCACTTCATGTCAAGGTCTTAAAAGGAATAGAATCATGGCTGACTGCAGTTGTTTGTGGAGTCATTTAGATGGGAGCACCACATCCTAGTTTTTGCCATTCACCTGTACTAACTTCCTTAAAGCTTCCTTTAGAAGCTAAATTCTTCATATCCTGAGGTTTGTGGGCATTCTGCTCTGTGCAGCTGCTGCTTTGTAACTAGATGGGGGAAAAACTTGTTCAGCAAAATGAAATCCTTCCTCCTCGTTTGCTCAGTCCGGGGGGAAGCACACCTGACAATGCCTATGGGATTGCTGCCACTTGTACTGAGCGAGGCGAGCCCTGCCCCGCTGCCTCCTGCTCCTGTCTGCACGCACTGGAGCACATCTTGTGCCAGCCTCACTCTACACCAACCCAACCCACCTGTAAAGCAGATTTCTGGTTTATGCAGAGGTACTTTGGCAGAGGCAATTAAACCTGCACAGGCCCCTGCAGGTCAGGAGGCTGCAGTAGCTGACTCCCGTTCAGCACTCCCCACCACTGGAGCACAGAGCTGCTCGAGCCTCGTGTCCCGTTCCAGTCTCACTCTCCCAGTCGCTCACGTCAGGGGCTGCGCTGCCAACCCAGAGCTCGATAGGCACCATCCTGTGCTGTATTGGACACATTGTATTTCAAGGAAGCATGACCAGGGTGTTGTGCCACTGGCCTTCCTCCAACAAGATAATCCAATTTTTCTGATTTCCAGACTAAATATACTCATTCCTTTTGACAAGGAGTTAGGGTGTCAATAAGATTTGAGATGCCCAGAGCATAGCCTGGAACACGGTATCTTTCTTTTTGTGCCAAATTGACACTTTTTTTCCCCTGGCTGACAGAGGCAAACCATGCATGCGGAGGTTTCCTGGGTCCCGACAGCCCAGCGCTGCAGCTTGGGCTAGGCTGGCTTCGGCTTGACTGAGCTGCCTGCTTGCCTGCACCCTGCTCCCATTGCCTGGCTTCCTCTAAAAGCTTAGCTGGAGGATGACTCACTTCAGTGAACATCAGAATAAAATCCTGCATACGATTAAATGTGCTGTACAGTGCTCTTAGCTAGGCAGAGCAGTGGGGCTGGGCAGCTTTGGAATTAATTCCACACTCTGTTTATCAGGAGCCTGGTCTTCAATGCCTTGCATTGCTCCTAAATATTTTACCTCTTGTTGCACTAATTGAACCTTTTGTCTGTTGACTTTCAATCCTTCCTCCTGGATTGCAGCCAAATCTTCCAGTCTGCTGACACGCTTGTTCTCCAGAATCTACCCAATTCAGGTGTGAGCCACATCTGATGTCACACACTTCCTGGACCTGCAGGCTAATTTCTCCCACATTTGGGTGATGTGTATGTGACAGATCACAGGAGCTTGTGAAACCCTTGAGGAACTCAAGTGAAATATTTTTTTTTTTGAACTTTAAACCCCAAACTTTTACCAACATTCCTCTGCTAAAGGGCTAAAGAAAAATGCATTTGCTAGATCTATGGCCAAAAACCACTTAGCTCCTTGTACTACTGCAGCCGTAATTTCTGGCATTTTAACAAGAAGAGGTGATGTTTGCAGAGTTACAGCATTTAATGCTCTGAAATCCACAGTCAGATGCATCTTTCTATTTCCCTTTAATACCAGCCACACAGGGGAATTACACACATTGGGTCATTGCACTGGCACTCCTTGATCCACCAGGCTTTCTGGGCTCACTTGGGTACTTACATCGCTTCTGCAGTCTTGGATCAAGCCCTGCTATTAAAGCAAAGGCATTAATCTTCCCATACTCCAACTTATCTCAAGCTTATACTTGCAGAAAGGTAACTGACCCTCATCCCGAGCTGTTCTGACGATTTCAGGAGCCTTTACAGGAAAACATCATTTTGTAGATAAGGTAATTACGAGTCTTTCTATTTCTGTATTATCCTTGCACGGTTAGTCAGATCTAAACTAACCTATTTTGTTTAAGAACAGACTGCTGAAAAGCCCATTTTTTATCCTGTACATGACGCTGAATACAAAAACCCTCAGGCACATTCTCCAGTAAGCAGTTTGCACTAGGATGTGTGTGGGGGCAGAGCTGAGACACTCCCTGCACCACAAGAGACCCCTGTACACTTGTGTCTGTTGGGGCACCTTATGGGCATCCTCACTCTTGCAAAATAGTAATTTCAGTAGTCACTGAGGCACCAGAATCTAATAACAGCTTGGGCTCCCAGTAGCTTGTTTTTCATTGCTGTTGTACAGTTCTGCCAATTTATGCATTAAGACACTAATGGATTTTACATTCCATCTAGCCAGATCTTCTCCCAGGCTCTAGCTCCCTCCAAACCCTATTTCATGTCTACTTCAAATGCCATTTCCAGGATTTATCCAGTCCAGACAGGATACCCTCTGCCTTCCTGCAGTCAGAGAGCCACAAACTGCAGGACAGCCAAGGGCCCTCTCCTCCTCCAAAACTTTGGGTTTGTTTGTCCTCTGGACCCTGAGCAGTGAAAGGAATTATTGCTGGTACCAATTGCTTTGCCTAAGAACTTCTAAGTTCCTTTTCTTTCCACAGAATCCTTCCAGTCCTCCTGGCACGTCCTTCCACCCCTGCCCCTAATTTATGTTAGCAGCATTCCCAGGTCCCACAGTCATGACTAACATCCAGCACCACAGTTCCAAATCCCAGTTCATTATCCCCCAGCAGCAGTGCAGCAGATACACCAGGAGCCATTTTCTAGGAATGCAGTCCTTCATCTGTTTTTTCTCTCTTTTTCTTTTTTTTATTTTGGTGGTTTTTTTCAGCTTAGGCTCCAAACCAGATCAAAATTCCAACACTCATCACAACCACCATAGGCTGGCCTCTCTCACCACTTCTGGAGCTCAGTGTCAGGCAGAGTGCAGTGAGCGTGCAGTCAGCCAGCTTTACCTCCAGCCTTTAGCAGAACTGGTCTAACTGAGATGTTCACCTAAAGCCACAATCTGCTCAACACAAATATCCCTATTTAAAGTCCCCATTCCATGGTGAAAGCTCAGCCTTCAGTGGTAACCAGCTCCAGTTAACTGAGTCTCTCAGTGGTCTTTCTGTCCCACTGGTGCCTGTCTCCCTGAACTAACAGCATTCTTCACCGTGGGGGGACCCTCCTTGCCTGTATCCTTATCATGCAAAGGAGCATAGGGGTCCAGGTGTGTTCTGGGTGAAACAGCACCATTCCACACATCTCCATCCCAGTCACCAGGATCACTGCTCCGCCTCCAGTTTGTACTGCAGTCAATATAATCAGTCTAGCTGACAACCTCTGTTTATTTTTCTCACTTGCTTTCTCACTGGAGTCTCAGAATTCAAGTGTTCTTGTTCACTCTATGTGGCAATGATTTGATTTCTGTTCCTGCCCACTCAGCCTCTCACAGCCTCGCTCTCCTGGACCTGACTGCTGGGTTACCACCAATCTGCCACTGGTGAAACGCAGCCTGGTGATGCATTCAGACACCCCCTTCCTGCCAGCACAGAGCACAATAAAAATGGCTTGACCAACATCTCTTTCACTAAAGGAAACTGGAGAAGCTGACAAGTGCTAGTGCTGCCCTTGCACCAGGCAATTTTGGGGCATTTATACATGCATTAAGGTACCCAAATGCCAAAGGCAAGACCAAGCCTGCCGGTGGCGAGTCCTGTTCAGGTCCCTGGATGGTAGGTGGCATGTTCTGGCTACTGAGGATGGTTCATGCTCTATTACAGCCTTGGTTTTTTCCTCATACTGCCTGGTTTCAAAGGCAAACACTCCTGGTCTGCCAGTCCAAGCCCATTTTTCTAGGGTTAACTTTGCAAATACAAGAATGCTATGACACTAAGTACCACTAAATGATCATTCTGTGAAACAGATCCCAGCTCCCAACAGTTTTCCAGCCCACTTGCTTCAGATCTACCCAGTTACTTCGACCTGGCAAGAGACTGATTGTGTGACTGAACATGCACAGAAGTGCTGCAGCCAACGTCACTCTTGCACCATGACCCTTCTCACGAATGATGCCCTCCCCTCAACCCTTCCTTGCCCATCCAGGCTGCACAGCTCCTTCCCAGATGTGCTGCTGACCATGTGAAGCACACGGAAAATAAATCTTCCTGCCCTTCCTCGGCACAGCCCAGGGATCACACTGCTTGTCCCCGTCGGTCAGCCAGGGGCTGGTGGCTGAAGTACCGTGCAGAGGAGCAGCTGCCTGTGAGGGTTTACCCTCCCCACGGTGTTACCTTGCAGTTTGGGGGTCCCTGGTGGCACCGCTCCCTCTGCAAGCCGGTATGGGGAAGTCATGATCTCCCAGGCTGCACTGTGGCAGCGGTGCCGCATGTACAGTGAAGGACTCTGTGATTTGTGGTGCTATAAAAGCTGAAAACCTCCATCATTGCCTTTTATATATAATTGAAAACACAATAATTGACTGCAGTGTCAACTGAAGAAGGCGGCAGCCCCTTGGAAGCACACACAGGCGTCCGCGCGCACGCAGCCGCCCGCCGCCAGCCAGCCGCTGCTGCGTGACTTGTCTTAATAGAAGGCTTAAAATAAATCAGAATTATTTCCAGATTAGAGGGAAAAAATCCTGTGAAGATGTTTCAGTCAAGCACAAAGAACACAAACAGAGCGGTCTCTTTGCCAGTCAGCACAGCATTTGCTTTCCTCTGGTCCTTTGCTCTCCTGATCTCCTCCTGTTCCCACAAACTGGCTTCATCTTTTTTCTGTCTGAGGCAGGTGATCATACAACACTGTAAAGCTGCTGCATCCACACTGGTGTGTCTGTGAGCAAGTTATACTTCTCCCAGACTTTCCCATTTAATTTTGTTGACAGAGGTCTCAGCCAAACACACCAAATCAACATGGTTCCTTTCTGAACTCTGTTTTAACAACGGAGAATACCCACCCGCAGCCACAGTATCCAAGACAATAAACTCTGCTCCTCCTGGCATCACCTGTCCGAGTCCTAACCCTACAGAGCCCTTAAGCCATGCCCATGCCACATGACAGAGTTCACAGCAGGGGTCAGGAGTACCTGGGAGCTCTGTTTGCATCTGTGCCAGCTCAAGGGTCCCAAATGCCTCCATCCCACGGAGCTGCTGCCCCATCTCTGTCTGATGCCCTGAATGCTGCTGCCATGCCAGAGCAGTGGGAAAAGCTTTCTCTCCTCCAGTGGTGGGGAACCCACTGCAGGCGATTCACTGATTTCTGTGCCGAAGCACATGGGGATCTTGCACGACTTCCTTGGAGCTTCTGCTGGAGGACAAAGCCTGGAAGATCTGCTGTGTGGCACAGCACAGGAGGAACAGGGCTTTGAGGGAGGTGGGAAGGGGGAGGGAAGAAGGACAAAGGCTGAAAGAAAAGCAAAAACTCCTCCCAGAATGCCACCAGCACCCTCCAATTCAGCTGTTTACATTGGGAGGATATTTCAGTTGTGACTGCTCAAGTGTGTTGTTTTGTTTACCCTGAGGACTTCTAGGGCAAATTATGGAAACAGGCCAGTTTACTTCACTCTCATTTTTAGACAGTTTCACTTTCAGCTTCTTCTGCACAAACAACATGCTACAATTTGGGGGCTGCAAAGGCTGCAGGGAAATATTGATTTCCTCACAATAACACTAAAACAGTTAGACCCAACATTTTCTGAAGGCTTTTACAAAACATACATTTGGAGGGACAAGTTTGGCTTGACAGATTTCTTTTAAAGAGCCCTGCCTTTCTTGCAGCCACCTTAGAACCATTATTTACTACATTATATTTCAGATAGAGAGTTGTGGATGCTAGAAATTTCTCAGGTAAATCCCTCTAACATTACAGATCATCTGGCAACTTGAAAACCTGTGTTGTAACGCAAGAAAAATTCCAATTATTCAGCTAATTAAAAAAGACTTAATTATAATATAGAATAATTAAATTCTTTTGATACTTACAACTCAGGCACTCCCTTGTATACCTCAGGGGCCCAGAAGTCTTAGCGAATGCAACAATGGGAATTGCTTCTCAGAGCAGCCAGCTTTCTCTGAGGCTTTTCTCTGCTTGGCACTAGTTCTGTATACGAGAGTAGGGTCTGATGGCCAATATTATAGCTGGAGATCCCCGAGCCATCAGATCTCAAATGCAGAAGGTCAGGTGCCACCTCTACTATCAAAAGCGTTCCAAAAAAAGACACCAAAGTACCCCGAACTATGATACTCCTCCTGCACTCCTGCACTGTGTGAAGTGCAGCTCATCTCATCTCGCCATCACAGCCCCAGCCCAGCCCCCCGTGGAGTACCACTGGACTAGGAACTCCAGAGCCAGTCTCTCTTCAAACTCCTCTGTCCCACGGTTTCATCACAGGCTCCTGGTCTCCTCCTGCCCTGTGAAACTGCTCCGTGTCCTCCCGCCAGCTGCCACTCTGGGAGCAGAGTTGCTCCTCCACCATCACTGGAGCTTTAGAGTGTGTTCTGGCAGAGCTGCAGGGCCCTGGGGATCACAGTAAACCTCGCAGAGAGGAGTGGCTCAGATGGACATGAAGGTCAGGAGATGCCAAGATGCAAAGGAGGCTGATGCCACCACTCAGAGCCATCACAGTGACCTTTTCCTCATTTTATGCCATTTGCCTCAACCACAGAGCCCTCCCTAATCAGTTTAATTGGAGGAAACAGATCTCAGCTTCTGTCCTCCCATCTCATTTAGTCCAGGGAGCTGGTGGTGACTGCTGGTGCCAGCAGCTCCCCTTGGCCAGGAAAGAGTCCATGAAGGATGTGGACTCTGTTTGCACACTGGTCCCCACACGTGGAGTGTCAATTGAGAGGGAAGCAGACACCCTAAAGACAGCTGCCAAGTACTGAACACACTCGTGTTACCAACCTGGAGAGCAAAGTGGGGGAAGAGGCAGTGCAGGGCCTCTGGGTCTGCCAGGACAGGGGGTGTTTCTCAGGACATTTTCATTTTTCCAAAGTTAGCTAGCAGAAAGGACTTGGTTTGATGAAGGCCTGCAAATGGTTGCTGTGAGATCAATATCACCTGACAGACTGCTCCAGCTTTCAATACACCTTCATTCAATACACCTGGTGCGTTCTCCCTTTCCAGGTCCAAGCACCAGTGGAAAGCAGCCACTGGGAAGCGTGGTGTGCCCAGGGAGAGCCTGCTGACGTGCAGCCAGCCCGTGCTGAAGATTCATGCTATGCTGACTCTTTTCTCCCAGAAAGCATTTGAGAGGAGAGATTTCTGAGGGCTTTGGGGGCTCTCAGGTACAGCATCTTAGCCTGGCGTCTCTGACAGCCCAGCAGTACCCCTACCTTTGTGTATCTCTTAGCACATCACATAATGGGATCTTTCCCCATCCCTTCACCCTCCTGGACATTTCTGGAGATGAAGGCAGGACAATAACACATCACACAGCCAGGCACACTGATGGACACTCAGTGGAACAGACAGTTAATGCTACTCACAAAGAAGGACGTGTTTGCCCCGTTTCTGCTCCTGGTGGAGAACTAAATCCCAGTGAAAGCAATTGTGCCATCTTATTTCTCGCTCAAGGCTCTAAATCTCCTCTCCACCCCTTCATGTGGCACAGATAAGAGCTGCATTTGCATCCCTTCAGTCACACCCCGCTGCACAGGAAGGTAAAGCCACTTTGTGCAGGTTTGTTAGCAATGCAAGACCCTTTCCCACAATGGTAAATTTCTTTCTGCCATCTTTGATGGCAAAATAGGAAAAGGAAGATTCAATTATATTTCAATCCCTAATAAAATTCACATATCTTTCATCTTTTTCTATTTTTAAATTATACCTGCATTTGCTACTTTTACAGGATCTTCTCCTCCTTAATATTCAGTAAACCGTGTGTGTATCCTCACTCATCTCCTCCTCTGCGAAGAATTAGAAAGAATTAATAAGCTGGGATATTTGAATAAAATCCTTTTTATTTCATGGCCTGATTTTACTTCCATGAACTCTGCATTTATAGCAACCTCATAAATTACCAACATATACAGAAAATAAATACTCTTTGTCTCTCCTACTAAGCCTGCAGACTTAGCAAACAGATCTCTCAAAATCACAGGAAAAGGAAAGGATATTTTCTTTTCAACTCATTCAACTGGAAATACAATTTTGAGAAAAGCAAAGCAGTGTTTCCCTTTCGCTGTTTCCATTTCATTTGGGCTGATAAATGCCTCTGGGACACAGCACTTCTGGTTTCACCTCTTCTCAGCTGTCTGTCTTTCTCTGTTTCCTTCTCTTTCTCTCTCCCTCTCCCCTGCTTTTTCAACTGGCCTGAAAAACAAGAGGCACCTGGCAGCTGCAGAGTGGTGGCTGTCACTGGGTTGTTGGTACGTGACCTTCTGTCCACCGCAGGACTGGTTTCCTTCAGACCAGCACTGGGCAGGCTGGGAAGGGGCTGAGCTCCTCACTGCTGACACCAACCAAAGGATATTCCAGGAGATGTCAAAGTCCCACGGTTCAGTGGGCACCAGATGTGAATGACGGGACTTTATTGCAAGCAGTCCCATCCAATAAAAGCATGCTAAGACTTCGAAAGAGAAGAAAGCCACTGAATTCATGTCCTTCTTTGTGCTTCTGCTGGCAGCAAGGCACTGAATTAGTGTGAAAATTGAGCAAAAATTAATCTTTGCCTCATAATCCATTATTTAAAAGGGAACACTCACTCACTATAATTTTCAAGTCACTGCTACAGCAAAGTCATTCTGAAATCTGTAAGTTTGCCATAGGGGAAAAATAGCAACATAAGACTAGGTCTTGAGATTTGCCAGAGTGCCAGACTCTTAATCTGCTTACTGCATTTACCATTTGCAATTTTGCATTGTAGTTAGAGCCTCCCCAAGGTCACCCCAAACATCTCAGAGCTCTTAACCATCTGTCTCTGATTCCTAAAAATTGACATGGAGATGGAAGGACCAAGGGACTCATTAGGGTCACCCTTTCAGCACTAACAAAGAGCCCCTGGATGGCTGCACTGGGCAGAGCCCTGGCCAGCCAGGGCAGCAATCCACAACCGCTTGTTCCTCACAGCCAAGGCCACACCACGCCGGTGTCCCCAGCGTGTCCGGCTGCGCTCACCTGTGCAGGAAATGCCAGGCGAGCTGGGAGCTCACGGGCCAGCTCCAGCAGCACTGGCCTCTGTCAGCCCCAAACCCCGCTGCAGGCAGAGGTGTGGGGTCAGAACCTCTCTGTGCTGTCCGTGGCTCGGGTGGGCAGCGTGCCAAGGGCTCAGCCGCTGCAGCTGCCCCTTTCTCACCCACACCGAGCTTAACGCGAGCAGAGCCGTGCGAGAGACGAACGCCGGGGCTGTGTTTCACTGGTCACACCACTGCCTGCTGCTCTCCAGCTTTCCCTGGCATTTTGGAGAGCATTAAGGTCGAGAGGATAAATCAAACAGCCTTGTGGCTACGGGAACCAACTCCGGGTCTTTGGGAAGGCTTGAACTAGGCCACTGAAACACTCAGCGCCTCCTCCTCCTGAAGCTTGGCAGTGACACGTTCCTTGCTCGTGTGTGTAGATTGTGATGCTGTTTGGGCTCCTGCGAGTTGTTTTGCAGCCTGGGATGCCAGGCTCTGCTGGAACCCATAGGATTTAATGTAATATAACAGCCCTGCTAACAAGGGAACACATGTGTTACTGAGCATGACACATGCACACAAATCCAGCTCCTGCTACCACACAAGAAAGGACTAGCAGGGAAATTTGTGTTTTGTTTCTCCTTTTAGGAAAACACAAAGGAAACAAACAATAATGGGAGACTATAAAACAGCAATAAAAAGAATGGAGATTAGACTGCAGCATGCAGGCCCTTAAAAAGATATAAACAGCAAAATATACCTAAATTTGTTTCGATTGGGTCTGAAAAACAAATCTGAGACAAAAAAACCTGCTCCCCTCCCCAAAAGCCACAGGCTGCCTAAAGAAAGATTTTATGGAAAGAAAAGACTGATGAATACTTTGAGAATGTGTTAACTTTTGAACAGCTTGAATATTCAAATTGGAATAAAAATATTCCTTCAATTAAAAATTATTAAAATTAGCTCAGAGTATTTTTTTGGTGTGTTCACTGCAAGAATTTAATAGGATCTAGTACTCAGCAAAGCTTTGAAGCAAAAATAACGTCTCAGGAGCTCATTACGCATTAAATCCTATCAAAAAGCAGAATCCCACTATGAAATTAACACAATTTGCAAATCATTATTGCAGGTTACTCCTTCCCCTGCTCTTTTGGTCACTTTTAACTTGCATCTGTGATGTTGTCAAAAGCAACAATAACAAAAAACACTCACAGAAAAACGGGGATTGCATCTGAAACATCCTGAGCTGTGAACAGCACGGTACAGTAGTCACACAGAGCAACAAACACAGCAGAAGCTGTCAGGAAAGCCAGGAGGTAGAAAGTGAAGTGAATCAAGGGATGTGGATGAAAATCGTGTTTGGGAACTTTTTATACAGTAGGAACTGTTAGACCTTGTGCCTCCCCGGGCTTCTGTTAATGTAGTGGTGTAGTTTTCAGTCTGAGACAGCGTGGCTGAATTAATTGGTTATTTTATGAGATGTGTTCACTCACAAGTATTCATGAAATATGAAACACTGGACAAAGTCTCCTTTTAATGAAATGCTGGTTCTTGTTTCCTCTTGCTGAATTGGAGGAAGAGAAAAAAAAAATGGCCAATCAATATGGTCTGAAACAGCAATAGCTCATTAAAATTGGAGGCTGTCAATACAGAATGTGTCTATCACTTGGGGGTACTGAAGTGGTGCTGGTAATGGCACTTTACTACTCTGTTTATTAAAGTTCTTGTGGTGTCTGCTAAAACTTATCAGGTGTTGGCTGCCTTCAGCATTTCTGGGGGCCAGAGGGAGGTGACAAGTGAGGGAGAGTCACCAGTCTCCAACCTGTCCTCGGGTAATGTGGGAACCAGTGCAGCTGAGTTAGGGGATTTGTCTCCACAGAGCCCAGCTGTTATTTTTAATGCAGTATGTGGAATATTAAACTGTTTATCTTGTTATTGAAGCCATAAGAAGGCTCTTTCATGTCATCATTTCTATTTTATTTTGTTTAGAGTCCTTCATTAACTTTTCATATGAAAGATCTGTAATTTAGATCTTCAAAGAACTTTCAAAATGTAAGTTTTAGGGACGACAAGTGCTGTATGTGTGCAGTTCTATTCTAAAGGCAAAGTCAAATCTCAAAAAATACCATCAAGAATGTTTCTTCCTTTCCTTTTTTATTTATGAGTAAAACACAGGGGATTTCTCTGGGGAAAAAAGAATTATTCTGACTTGATACTAATCAGCACATGTAGAAAGCTAGAACAGTGCTACCTCTGAAAGGCTAAAGAAGGCTTTGTGATCTGTGGGCCAGGGCAAAGAGCCCTAAATTAATTAGAGGTAGTTTAAGACCAGGAATACTCTGCATATAAGCATCGGGTTTGTTTTGCAATCCTAGTTCTAAGCAATTAAAACCCAAAAGCCCCTCAAACCTGCAGGGGTTTCAATCCTCCTGCTGGGTCGGCGAACACGGCCTGATTTTCAGACACCTGGGAGCAGAGAAAGCCCTGGCCAGTGTTGTTAAGCTTTATTTCTCTGTTGCAGTGTTCAGGCCTGATAAGAAGTGTGGCTTGGAAGAACATTTCACTGGGACATTTCATCAGCTGCCACAGCAGGGCTCAGAAGCTGCATACCAAATCCTTGCCCCACAGAAGTCTGTACCAACATCCTGACAAATCCAAAAAGATTTATTTTACTACATCCAAGGCTGATAACCCCTCTTGGGTCAAGTCCCTTATTATAAATCAGTCGATCAATCCCCATGATTGCTAAAGCATTCGGTTTCAGGTTGTGATGGTAAAGCAATTAAAAGCTCGGCCCTAAACAAATTAGATTTTGTATGTTTGGTTTTACAAACATCCAGAAAGGGGTCAGATCTTTTATCACTGTTGTCAAGGGGGAGGGAGAGAATCCATCAAGTCACACAGAACTAATTTACACCACTTAGTGAAAAAAATTGGAGCTATAAATGGTAATCCAAGTAGAAAGGTTCCTTTCAGTGCAGAAATGCACCAGGCTCTGCCGAAGCCTGACAGATCATGAGTTGGTACTAGCTGAGGAATCAAAAGAATTAGGGACACACTGGAGAAAAGCGACCTCTAACAGTGACTGGAAAAATGCTGGAATCTGGAGTTGTCTGGCCATGTTTGTACAGTACCCTGTTATCTCCAGGGGGTGTTTCCCCACCGTGCCCTGGAGCTCCGTGTCCCTGGCTGAGCTCAGGGGATCACTTTGCTGCACTCCCCTGCAGATGTGCCCAGCTGTGCTCACCTGGCATCTCCCCCATGGGTGGCTGTGATCTCACAGGGGCTCTCAGCTCCCCTGCTCCTTGGATTCACTCCATGCTGCTCTCTCTCTTGCCTGTCAGGCACTGAGACACAAACAGCAGCAGCCTGAGCTGGGGAAGGCGGGGCTGGGCAACTCTGACAAAACTTGGAGGCTGTATTTAGCCCTGAGTGATGCCAACATGTGTTTGGGTTAAATTTCTCCTTAAATTCTGCCAGCAAGTCCACCCAGGCTGCAGAGTGCAAACTGCTCAGAGTAGGGACTATCATTCACTGTGCCTTTACTCATCAAGGCACAAGGCTAATGCCTTATCTTTAATGAAAGTCTCCACATGTTCCTGTACTATAAATAATAATTTAAATATTGTATGTCTCAGCTCCAGTGGCTGAGCTTGAAGTGATCATTTTGGAAAGATGGAACAGCTCTCATCTAAAAATACGTATCTGAAAAACTATTCTGGAAGAAGCGAGACTTATAAATTGATAAATGAGTTGAAGCTGGGATGGAGACTGTGATGAGAGGAAAAATTCAGCTCTCAGAAGGAAGGAAATTAAAGGAGAGCAAGAACTGTTCCAAGACTTTCATTGTTTAGAATTAAGGATTTGAGGCGTAGCGATATAACAACTGGGAAACTGGCATTCTGAGAATGCTGACCTAGATGAGGAGCTTCTGAATCCAAAAAAACATCATTAAGGAGACTTTCCACTTAATGAAAATAAGCAGGAAAAATGGAAATTTTTTTATGGAAATGTAACTTTGTAGGAGATTAAAGAAGCATGACAGAAACCCAAAATGAGGATTCAGAGGAAGCGCATCTCAGCCAACTAAGTGGCTTTGATCCTAATTGATAGGAAGCCCAGCACCATTACTCTCCTTCCAGTCCCCTCCACATCAGCAGCAAGGCCAGACACCAGGGCCTGGAGAGCGTAGGAGTCCATCCCTACACTGCATTTATCTGCTACACCCAGCCTGCTGCCACTGGGGGCAGGACACTTTCATGGCTGAGGCTTCAGGGTTGGACAAAATTATACACTTTCCATAAATAAACAGTATTTTTATACCTTAAGCCTACTTTTTTAATGGAAAATATGTGATATTTCACGTGTTTTTCTGACACTCATAAGCATAGAGTAAGAACAGCCCCTCTGACATATTTCCTTTAATAATCCAGTAAAATTCTAGCATATTTTTTTCCACATTCCATGTAAAGAGCAGAAAACTTTTCTCATTTCCATTTGAATTTTATCACTTCACTAATACAAAAGACATGTACTTCTAAGCATGACCTACCAAAAGTCTTCAAATTTCACAGCGCACAGACCAAATTAATTGCTTTATTAATGATTATGATAAAACCAGAGTTCTACTTCCTGCTTATGAAAACCTTTTTCTCTGAGAGTCTTTATGATGTAAACACACGAAGGTGAAAGCACCCAGCAACACCTGTACTAGGGATGGTGAAACTTGGGGGAGGGAGGATGCAGAGGGGCTGGAAGGCAAAGAAGAGGACAGCAGAACATGGAGCAGGATCCACTTCTGTGGATAATGAATGGACAGCTTTTATTTTCAGGAACAAAACAACCTGCCCACAGTCTCACTTCAACCCACTTACACGGACAGAGGAGATTTCATGGTGAAGTGAGTTCTTGGACAGCACACAGAAATCAGTGAGAAGCTATAGCAATGCAATAGGTTTTGCTTTAGCCCTAAAAACTCACAGCACCCACCAAAGTTTCAATGTAACTTGGAGCCTTACGGGGATGGTGGGCAAAAACTGCAGAAAACCATTTTTGTTGACTCATAAAGTCCTCTCTTGAGAATGGAGAGAAAGAGTGAGCAGATGATGGAGAGCTCGAACAGCTTAGGCTGCAGCAGGGAGACAGAAAATGAGTGGCTGGCTTGGCATTAGGGTGTGGAGAGCTGGGAGCTCAGGGGAAGGGTTAAGTCTGCACTTACCCTGTACTGCAGTTCAAGCAGGAGACTTTTATGCTGACAGAATGCAGGCTGGAAAGGGAGAAGGCTGATGGATAGGAGAGAGTCAAGCTAGTGAAAGTGAATAATAGAGGAGCAGACAGTAATTGTTGAAGGAGATTTGATAAACTGTTTCAGAGCAAGACAAGGAGCAAAGAGTCAAATACTGTGCTGCCATAAAAGCCAAAAGTCAGAAAAAATAATAAAAGCAATGCTTTTTTTTTCCTTACCTCTCAGAAAACATCTAATAGGGGCTACATGAGAGAACAATCAACTGGGCTGATTTAAACTCTGTTAAAAATTATTTTTTAAACAATCCAAATTATTCCACTCGATTTAATTGGTGAATCAGCAAGATCTACCATATCGTACTTGAGACGGAGGATTATGACATGAAGCACAGAGAAGAGCAGGGTTCACACAGGAACCCTTTGCAAGAAGCCTGAGAAGGAAAACATTAGGAAGGTTTGAACAAGAACCTTTTAGCAGGCACTAAAAACATGACCAAAATGTCAGCCTTGAGGAGATCCCAAAATAGTGAAGAAAGGCGAGAGAAGTGATGATAGTTAAATGGGCCCAAACTGGACACCTCCCTTAGCTGGAGGCCACAGCAGGAGGGACCAAGGAACAGGGGCTGTTCTGCTGGATGCCAGGACTTCCAGGGACCATCCCTGGCTGATGGGGGCACTGCAAACCTGGCAGCAGGGCTGGAAGGGCCAGAAGGGTTTTCAGCCCTCCTCGCCACAGGTAACCGAGGAAACAATGAGAACTTGGGCACTCTGGATTCTGAAGGAGGAAGTCAGCAACAGCACTGGGGTATTTTAATTAAAAGAGATTGAAAACTGTTTGACCCACTGTTTGTGCATGATCTTCTGAGAAGGAACACAAAGCAAGGAGTGCTCTGCAGCCTCCCAGGTGTGGGCCCAGAGCACACACACACACACACACACACACAGAGGTGTTCCACCACCAGGGTCCATGTTCATGCTCCCAGGGAGATGGCTGTGGGGCTGAGCGGGCAGTTTGTGTTGTGTGCCTGCAGCTGCAGGTGGCATTTGCACTTTAGCAGTTGCTGGATTGTAGTTTAGAACTGGAGCTGGGCTGCACTGAAAGGGGATCCCTTTGAAGGATCACTGCCCGCCTCCCCAGCCACACTGATCTCCCCGTGTCCACAGATTAGACAAGATCTTAGAGCTGGAATGAGCTCAGATGTAATGCTGCAGTTGGCCCCTTCCCAGAGAAAGCTGAATTTCTTTAAGGCTGGCTTTACAGTTAAGCATGGCTGCGCTTCCTTCCCCCATCCCAAACGCTTACTGCTGGAAAAGCCCAGATCATACTCGGCCCTGGATAATCCCATGCTTTAACAAAAGTAGAGCAACACTAGCATGGAAGACAGGATTAAGAAAGAGTTGTTGTCTCCTTTGGAGTACAGATCACCTTCAAAGGTAGAAAATCAACTACAAAAAGAAGCTGGGGAATGTAACGAAGCAGCTCTCTGGGAGAGTGCAGGCTGGAGCCTCGCACCTCCCAGCATGTGTGAATCACAGGCGAGTGTAAAAGCAATCACAGATTAAAGTTTGTCTTTTCGCTGTTTGACTGGCCTAAGGGAGACAATAACAGGATAAAAAAGAATAACAACAGCAATCAGCCTATGGGGGTAATTTTTAATAAGATTTCTCGGCTGAGGAGGAAGTTCTGCCTGTACCTGTCTGTGCCGAGGCTCCCAGGAGGGCGGCTGCTGCTGCTCTGGGATCGAGGGGAGCTGTGGAGGGCACACGGGGCAGTGTGGGGTCAGGTCTGGGGGAGTGCAGCACACGTGGGCAGGGAAGGTTTGGTCTCAGGCACAACTGCACTGCGTGGGAGTGCAGGCAGAGCACGGATTCAATGGGGTAGGACGTGAGAGGGCTGATGAAAGCGCTGACAGCACACAGACACTAATGAAGGCATGAACTGTGTGCTAGGGCTTTTTTTAAAGACTGCTTAATGAACTCCACTTTTAGATACATCAAGTAAAATATGTAAAATATTCACTACAGGGGTGAATCTCTAAGAGACCAGGAATAGACACCACTGGGAAAACACAGCTGCACCTGAGCCTGCAAAACTGCTCAAAGGGGCCATCAGACATCCCACAGCTGCCTTGCTGGGCTGTGGCAGGCTGACACCACAGAAGGGTTGACACCAGTGGTACATATGCCGCAGTGGGGGAATCATCTCACTTCAGTGTCTCATTTTGCCAGTCTAATAATGGAACTAATCATATTTACCCTCCTTACAATAGAGCAGTGAAACGTAATGGGGTGCTTTGAATTCTTGGACAATACAAGTCCTATAGAATTACAAAATGATAACAGACTCCTTCTCAAAGATCCTACAGTGTTTTATCTTACTGCAACTGCCATGGTAACTCGCTGCCCTGAAAACCCTGGATAAAAACCTCGGCTGTCTGTTGCACATCTGCTTCCAAAGCAGTGGCAACCCTGAGCGCCACTGCTGTGATCAGAGACACTGCTTACATGATGCTTTTTGATGAATGCCCTGCCAGAGCTCTGACCAGGCCCTTCTGTGGCCATTCCACAACTGCAGGTAGATTTACATCCCCAAAGACACAGCTGACGAGCTAATGTGATTCCAGGGCTGATGGGCAAAGGAAACTTAAGAGACGCCAACAAAAAAGAGCAAAACTTCCCCCAAGTTAAGTATCACATTTAGGGATTGTTAGTTCTTTTCCCTACGCAGGAAAAATTTGCCAAGGAGTTGCAACAGAACAATATCATGAGTATGCATTCCTCTTTCCAGGTGTTGGATACATCATGGAATGCACTGTCCTGCCTTTTAAAGTTTTTGATACTCATTTTTCACACTTTCAACCAATGTGTGCCAACACCTTCATGGGCTTACACCTTCTTTGAAGGAAAATAATGATAAAATGGCAGAAACAGAAAACCTGACCCTTCGTGTACAACTCATGCAACTATCAGTTCAATCTTTATTCCTCACACAAAGGTGGCAAAAGGACAAGTGAAACTTATTTCATCAAGTTCAAACAAAACTTATTTTATCTTTGTTCTAGAGCAAGAAAGGTAACCTCCAAGTCTGTAAACCATGGGTTATTTTGAGTGATAGCTTTTCCTATAGCACTAACCTATGGGGTCAGACCCTTCAAAAGGGACTGAAAATAAAGAAGATTGCTCCACTTGCCTAAAATTCACCAGAGAAAGGGATGGAACTTAATGAGCACAAAGCTGATCCCACTCTGGCTAAAGAGCAACCATCAGACAGACCACCAGATGCTGCCTTGGGAACCGAGCAGCCTCTGTAGGATGAGACATGAGCACCATGGCAGGGGTGAGGACAGACCTGGCAGGTTGGTGTGATGACCTCAGCAGCCATAACCTGCCCAAACCCTCGCGTTGGAGCACGCTGGGACGGGAGGGGCAGTGCTGGTGACAGAGGGGACGCTTTGCCCAGGGTTACATCAACACGTGAGGACAAGAGGGCTCCACACAGAAAATGTGTTTTCTTCTCACATCAAAGCTGCTACTTGTGTCCACCGAAACACGCTTTGAGATAAACTAGCAGAAAGCTCCGTTTAAGATAAAGCCAGCAAAGTTTGTTTCAAGTGCTCACAGATGTGCAGAAATCTGCAAAGCCACCTTGCCCAATCTCGAGTGCAGCTGGACAGGTTAACGAGGAGGGGCCTTTGCGGGGTGGCAGATACGGCTGTGCCTGGGCCCCGTGTCCCCAGCCTCTGTCCCGGGCCCAGGGATGGAGGGATGCTCGTGGAAACCCTGCTCAGCACGAGCACAGGGCTGCGGCATCTGGGCCTTGGCCTTCAGCACAGAGGCTGGCATACAGCAATGAAAATCCTGGCTGGCTCTGCTGACAACACCTGCTACTGCATCCTGATAAGCTGGGCTACACAAGGACAATTATAAATGTCTCCAAGACATGTTAGAATGCATGTTTTAATTTAATCAGAGAGAACAAAAAAGCACATTAATCACTGCTCTCTTAACAGCAAAGATGTCCAGATATTTGCCAAGATAGCAGCGTTTTTCCCAAACACATCAGGTACAAAAGGACAACAACAACAAAAAATTACAGCCTTACAGGGGTAGGTACAAGGCCAAGCTGCACCTCGTGTTCTGCTGAGCTGCTGCCAGCACAGACGGCTGGGGGAAGGGAGGAGCGTGGCAGGGCTGCTGCAAAGGCAGGTCTGGGACAGACCTGCAGCTCTGTCCACAGCAAAACCACCGAGAGCCCTGACATCCCTCACACCGACACACCTGGCCTCAGGGCACCTCTACAGGACGCGTTTTCTTCCTGATTCTTCTGCATGGTAAACTGAAATCTAGCAAGAAACACTCCCCAAAGTGACAATTGCACGCTGAGGTACCAATCACACGGCTGATCAAGGAGCTTTCTGATGTGTGATGGAAGGATCAAGGAGCTCTCTGATGTCAGAGTTTAGATATGTCCTTTCCTTACCATTCCCAGAACAGAAAACAGCTCTCATCGTAATAACTTTTTTTTTTTTTTGCATTCTGTGCTCTGCTTGAATCACAGTTGTCCCTTTACAGCACCCACCATTTTAAATGAGACCACTTCAGGCTTGTTCTTGACTCTGCTAATGGGGTTTTCAGGGGGACATGAGGCTGTAGCTGCCTGTGTGCCTCGAGGAGATGCGTTTAGGTTGGAAGCTCAACTGTGTATCCTGTGGAAACATTTCAGGATGTGCTGGTGCCCAGGGGCAGCCAGGGTGCTGTGTATTAACGATACCAGAGCGTGAAACATCTACTCAAGTCTAAAATAAAGAAGGATCAGCTAAGAGACCTAAACATCACAGCACAGCTGAGGAGGCACTTTCCCAAAGACAAGGCTGAGCCCCAGTGTTCTAATGCCCCATGCAGAAAGAAGCAAGCACAGCTGTTATTTTTTAAATCCTAAAAAACATCTCTAAAAGTTGTGTTGGGCCCAACTACAGTATAGCAGGACCTGGCTGGACTGACCACATAATGTAAAAGCAGAGACCTCAAAATCATGCCAAGTTTAATGGTGCAGGTGAGCACGTAGACTGGTCTGTGCTTCCTAACTCTCTGTAGGAAGTTAAACTTCTCAAATTGAGCTTCTTGTGACATGAGGTTTGCTTTCTTCCTACTCTTGTTATTTTTTCCTCTTTTAAATTAATGTGTGCATCTGAGTTTGGAGGAGCAGGGTAGGGAGTAAAGAGGCACTAGGTAATCATCATCTTCCCTAACTGTCAAAGGCTTGTTTTTGTTAATGCAAAATGCAGGCAATTTATTGACAGAGAGACACTGCAGAAGGATGATTTTACTTCCCTCTCATAGGCTAAGAAAGTACACAGAGAAGTTAGATGGATGCACTGGTTTGATCTCAAATGGACAGCAAGTCATAATGACACGTTTAGCTGAGAGGCTCAACTGCATCGACAGCTGAGAACGTTTGGCAGTGAGAGATAAGTGATAATGATCTCCATCAGGCATTTCCACTGCACTTTTTTACTCCAAATCACAAGAGGCTCTTTCCTTTTCCCTTCTCACTCTGGGCTATGCTTCTTGTGGGGAGAGGGGGGCCGGGAGGAGAGGGGCTGGGCTGTGTCAAAGAGAGGGACAGCAGAAGTGCTGAGCGGCAAATGGAGGAGCCAGAGGCTGTGCTTTGATAGGCACACTCAGGTGCCATCCCTGAACTGAGGCCTGGGAGAAGTCCAGCTGAAGTCAGTGAGACTGCTCATGTGAGAAATGATGAGAAGGATTAGGTAGAGCTGGAACACACTGATAGCATTGCTGAAGCCTTTTCCTGGGCCTTGTAGTTGGGCATCTCTTGCTTGGGTGATTTAACAGAATTACTTGAAATGTAAATTCCAGCAGGCACAAGGCCACCCTGTGTCCCTGTCAGGTTGGCTGCAGAAATTCAAACTGGTTTTCGTTTTTCTGACCATCCTCACATATCCCTGAGAAATAAAGAACAATTTCCCTAAGAGTTAGTTTAGACACACTGCTGAACACCCATCCAGCATGTGTGACGCAGTTGGGCTGTGGTACATGTTAGCACGATCCAAGCTCATCTGACAGGAACCAGAAAACATCTTTTTCTTCTGAAGCCACGAGGGAATTTAAAGAGGGAAAGCACAGAGTACAGAAAAAAATGCAGAAAGTACAAAATCAATTAATCTGTGGGATTTGGCAACTCAAATTAACCTCAGCTTATTAGGACCTGGCTATTCATTAATTTTCTCTTTTTATTCTTCAGGTTGGCAAGTGAATGATTACTGCTTAGTCATATTTGATCAAATAAGCTCCTATTGTTTCCACTGCACTTCCTCCAAAAGCCCAAGGAAAAACAGTAAATACAAACAAGTGAGGAGCTCTCTGGAAACACCATCACAGGAAAAGCCTGGTGTATGTTTTTGTGTATTTCTTTTCTGGAATCACACGTCACAGGAGGTTACCAAAATGAGAATTTATTGGAACAACCTCTGTCAAAAGTGCAGATACCAAATGACAGTGTGAGCTCAGAGGCTGGTTCTACATGTCATTGCATTTTAGTAGCACAGATGGGCCATTATTCACCTACCGAACCCCCAGAGATGGTTCCTCAGCAGCCCGGCCATTTCTTGGAAGCACCCAGCTGAGTACCCTGGGTTACCCTCACCTTGTGGGAGCTGGCAATATCACAGGACAGAGACGAACTGTGGAAGAGACCATTTCTTCATCAGGAAGCAGCTGAAATGGCCATGCAGCTCTTGGGTCTCTTTGGCCTTTGTTCCTGTGACAAGTGAAGCTGGTAGCTCATGACAAATATCCCTGCCCTAAGATGAATATCAGATTACTGGAGAGTACAGAACAGCACTTGATCATTTATTGAAGAGCCTTGTAAAATGAATAGAAACTCACATCCAGAAGCTTTTGCAAGTCATATCCGTGTGTCTGAAGGCTGTGCAGGGCTTTGCCAGCTACTGGCTCATGTCAGTGATGTGCTGGCACACCCTGACATGGTCTCCAGAGAAGGCACCTGGGTTCCAGGTCTGTAACTAGACTTCCTAACTTGCCAGTTAAATCTGGAGGCTTGAATTAAAATGTAATTACTGAATATCAGGAACAGTAGGGGAATGATCTTAGCAGTATTTACATACTATTCCTATTAAGAATAATAAGAATATTATGTTCAATTTTTATTTATAGGACAAGGGGTAACCCTCTTTAAACTGAGAGCGGGCAGGTTTAGATTAAATATTAGGAAGAAATTCTTCTCTCTGAGGGTGGGGTGGCACTGGCACAGGGTGCCCAGAGCAGCTGTGGCTGCCCCTGGATCCCTGGAAGTGCCCAAGGCCAGGTTGGACGGGGCTTGGGGCAGCCTGGGACAGTGGAAGGTGTCCCTGCCCATGGCAGGGGGATGCAACAAGATAAGTTTTAAGGTCCCTGCCGACCCAAAGCACTTTATGCTGATTCTGTAATTTTAGAGGAAGATTTAATTGCTGCCTGAAACCACATTAGTAGGGGAAGGGAAGAAAACAATCAAGTCTTCTGCAAAAGCTGGGGACAAGCAATGCGTAGGTCCGTGAGTCTGTACTCTGCTGGCTACAACTGAGCAATTTCTGAAGTACGTAAATGTTTCTAAAATTACAGGCAATGAAAGCTGTCACTGCTAACATCCAGCTCTCCTTCTTCTGAGGGAGTGGCAAAGCTCTGCTCCCTCTGTCATTCAGTCTGCAGGCATGTCCTGGAAGACAGCCCTGCCTCCGACCTGTCTTTGAGCACAGCTCAGGAAGGTTCCCAACACAGCTCCCAGAAAAGCAGGGAGAGCTCTGTGCTTGCTCCAGGCTCCCAGCAGCAGCACAGGGGTGTTGACAGCAGTGGAACAAGCAGCAGCTGTGCTCGCAACAGCCACAGCCAGGAACCAGCGGCCGAGGATGTCACAGAGCATCAGGGCTGTCAGCAGGCTCCTGCCAGCACCTTTCCCTTCAAACCCCTGCCTTGTACTCCCTGTGCTTTAAGCATATGCCTGCACATTGCAAAGAATAAAGAGGTGGGAAGATGTGCTTTCTCTTCCTTTCATACCACACACGAAGCTGTGTATCTGCAATCTTACAGACTTTACTGGGTCAAACAAAATACTTCTGGTATATTCACGCCGGTGCTTTCAGAAGGATTACACTGGTAGTCTCCAAAACATGGGTCACCTGGATGGGAACTCCCCTGAGCAGAGGAACACTGTAGCTACTCTGTTCATTTAGCCTGCAATGGTGGATTTAAGAACAGAGGCTGCAGCTTTCTCTGGGCTTTTCTCTTGGATTATTCCAAGGTTAATACCTAGGCACTGATAATGAGCAGGCTGAGCACTGCAGCTGCAGGAGAGATGGGAAGGAAAAGGTCAGATGCTTGCTCTCATTGCAAAAGCATTTGTCACGTGTGAAGCTGAATCTAGAGACAGAAAGATGCTGCCTTCAAAATTCCTTAATTTCTTTGAGGAGTTCATTACTAAGGCCCTGTTTCCTGCTTCAGCAGGAGCTCATCAATACAGGGGATTTTTGTTCTCTTCACTTTCTGCTCCAGACTCTCCTCACTGCACACCTTTCAAAGATATTAAAAATCTCCTGTTCCATTCTTTAACTGGCAGGTCATCATCACCCTCCTCTCACATCACCTGATCCAGTCAGCTTGAAAACTGCTTGCTATTCTTTTGTGCATCATCTCCCACACCTGTCTGAACACTCTTTTGAGGGCTTAAGCACCTGCCAGAGACCTTCAAGAATAGCAGACACAAGCTCTCCAGTCCCCGAGGCAGGAGGCCTTTGGCCGTGGCAGCACCCCTGGTACAAAGGCAAGTTTCTCCATGGGGAGCTGTACCAACCCCTACTTCCTTTTCCAGGCACTGGATTCTGTGGAGTCACCCATTTCTATCCCAAACCTGGAATATGCAAGGAGAGGGAAGAGATAGGCACCACATCAGTTTGGCGCTGGGGTACGGGGTGCACGAGGAAAGGCTGAGCAAACTGAGTGTGGCCAGTGTTAAAAAGAGAAGCTGTTCAGCTGCTGCCTGGCAGAGTGCAGAGAACTCAGAGCCGGGCCCTTGCATGTGAAGAAGTGACAGGATGAGAGGTAGAGGACAGGAACTGTGATAAAAAAATTCAGAGCGGGTGCTAGGAAAAGAAAATTACCAGTCCAACACTGGAACGGGTGCCCAGTGAGGCTGTGAAATTTCCATCCTTAATGGTCTTCAGAGCTGGACTGACAGGGTGCTGAACAGCCCCAGTGAGCTGTCCCACCTCTGGCATTCACTAGTCTTGGAGCCTCCTGCTTTGTCAGAGCAGTCAGGGCATTCAGGCCGTGGTGGCAAGGCCAGGTACACAGGGCAGGTGCTCCATCCCAGCCCCAGCAGTTCAACAACGCGTTAACCAGATCCATTACCCTGATGTAAAGCCTCCCACAGAAAGTGCCCTGTCAGCAGCGAGAGGCTGCAGAGCCTTTCAGAACTCTTTCTGCAGGGGTGCCATGATTATGATCATAAGTTTGCAATAATGATAATGGAAATAACCACAATTCCATTTCCAACTGAGGTAAGCTATGGATTTGTATAAAATACGTATCAAATTATTTCTAGATTTTTTAAGTTCAGAGCCGACAGGAGTTTTTTATTATAATGATTTTGTATTGACAGAGCAACGACTCTGAGCTAAGCTGTTAGGACTATATATTTCCCCCATGGCCTTCGAAAGCACTGCAAATTGAAATGTACATTAAAAACAGTCAATCTTTGTTTGCTGGCAACATTCAAGGAGAATTGACTGTGTTTTTATTAAAAAAGCTCATATCTTATAGTGACTGGACTACAATGAGAAGGTGTATTAAAGTGCTCATTAAAGATAAAAAAAAAAAAAATCCTCTGTTTGATTAAATCCATAGAAGCATCATTGTGTTCAACAGAAGTGTAAAGATGCTCATTAATGTCTTCTCAAAACCGGTGACTTGATACAAAGCACTGACTGAAACAGCACTGGCCCAACCCATAAATGTGTTGCCTGCAGCTGTTGCAGCAAGCAAACAGGACAACCTGCTCTGTCCTGGCTCCTGGACAGATCAGAGAGTCATAGCATAGTTTGGGTTGAATGGACCTCTAAAGTTCATCCAGTCCAATGCCCCTGCCCTGAGCAGGGACACCTTTCACTAGAGCAGCTTCCCAGAGCCCCCCCAACCTGACCTTGAATGTTCCTAGGGATGTGGCATCACCACCTCTCTGGAAAGCCAGTGTTTCACCATCCTCATTGCAAAAATCTCCTTCCTTTTGTCTAATCTGAACTCGCCCTCCTTCAGTCTAAATCCATTCCCCCAGTCTCACTGCAGCGGGCCCTGCTACAGGGTTTGTCCCCAGCTCTGTTCAAGCTCCTTTGTTCAAACGCTTCAGTACAAAACCAGGTTCATGGACACCCTACACGTTCAGTCCTGACCTGGTGGTAAACAGAGCAGGAAAAAGCTGGGATTGGTAATGAAAAAATCCCCCTGGACCTTAAAAACTTCACTCATGCAAAGCAAAAAAATCGTATGTAAAAACTAGAAATGATGAATGACGGGACTTGGCCAGGCCCTGAGGCTGTCTCTTCTGCAAACAAAGTCAGCCGTGCCGAAGTGATAGGTGCTAATTAATAAATAGTGCTGGTTTTCCTTTGCCAATTACTTATTGATACACCCGATACTCCTCTTTGATAAGCCACTCTAAATTGGTAATAGCTTTTATCACAGCTGCGAGCAAGCAGAATCAAGCATCCAGTGCCTTCCCTTTTAAGTTGTTTATCTTCTGCTGTGACAGAATTCTCTGCAGAGTTTGTTGGGAATTACAATGAATTAAACACCTTATTTTTAAATTATTATTATTTGTATTGTAGTAATGCCTAGAAATCCCACTGTGGACAAGGGCTTTGCTGCTGTGTGAATCCAGCTCTGAACACAGGAAATGCTGTGTCCCAGGGAGCTTACCCCTGAGCTTTGTGATTGATTGCTTATTCGTATTCCTTCCAAATGTTATCTCTGAGCAAGTGTTTTCTGTAATTTATGTCATATTCTATCTCCTGCCTTGGTTTGTGTCTGTTTTTGGGGATGCAGCTTGCACGAGGCAGCTGCAAACATAAAGCTGGATTGCACAGGCCAGAAGACATCCTCCACGGAGTACTGAGCTCTGCAATCTCTGGAGAATGAAACCAAATTCAGAGTAGAAGAACAGAAGATTTTTAACCATGGCATAGAAGTTCATGAGGAAAAGACCACAGGAGAAAATAAAAGGGGGGCAGGAGACAAGATCCTTAACCAGTAGATTGGCATTGATTTGGAAAACTCAAATAGAGTCACTTAATGTGATAATTTCACTTTGTTTTCTTCAGGGAGAAGCCCAAAGCTGAAACCCAGCGTGGTAAATGGAGCAGATTGCTGGCCTTGGAGCACTGAGCCTCCAGAGCACGGATTAAAGGCATTCACCCTCCAACATACACAACTCCTCCAAGAACTAAAGATATAATGAATGCCCTCACAACCTATTAGCAGGCTTTATATTCTGAACAAGAGAACCCCGGGGCCCAGCCCTGAAAGGTCAGGAAATTTTTTCAGCTCAAACTAGACCTAATCAAGGTTTTCCCAAAGCAAATGCAGGAAAATACTGATTTGTAAGGGGAAAAATTTAAAGAAAGAACATAATTCTCCCATTCTTTAGAGTCTCTGAGCAGAGTTGCAAATGATATGGGACTCTGAAGAGGAAAAAAATTGAAATTTGGTCTGGAAAAAGAGGGACTTGTTTCTGCAGGAGGGGTGCAGTGATGGAGGCAACACCCAGCAAGTTGTGCTTCAGTGATGTAGCAAGGTTTGAACAAATTCTGAATCATGTTCTCTGCTTCCAGTGGCTGTGGGGGTTCTCTGTCAGTCAAGGCTGCTTTACCCTCACTTTTGTTATCCTCAGTAAATCTCTACGTTAATCTTGAAGAAACAATCTTTTCTTTGTTACAAACAGAGAGGGTTTATTTTCTTTTTCTTTGGCTGCAGATACGCTCTCACACCTGAACTGTCCTCTCACGCATGCACTTTCTCAAGAACACAGAACACCTTCTCAGACACCTCCTAAATTGTCACTGGTGATATTACCCACAGCTCCTGTTAATGACAAAGAATTAAATTGGGCTCACAGTACCAAACAGGGCAAGCTGGAAAGTTTGATGGTTTATGGAAGAAAATACATCAAATGACAAAACTGAGTTTACTACACATATTTTGACCTTCTGCCCCCTTTTTCTAATATTCCAAAACATCCCACAAGGACGATTAGCTGCAAAAGAAAAGTATTTGCTAATGATACAGCTTAAAAGCAAAATCAAAATGTACAGCTGTCTGCCTCAAAAATGCCCTCCTACAGTTCATTTATGGGTTTTCAAAGTGAAGGATTTTAGAAATGTAAAGAATAACTGACACTTTTTATATCCATAATGCATTCCTCCCTAGGCACATTCACAGCCTATATAGTCTGTGGTATTTAAAAAAATATCCAGAGATATAAACCCAGTGACTTAAATACAAAATCACTTTTTGAGGCTAATGCAGTTTTATCAGTGGTGAGGATCCTGTGCTGTCTCTTCGACTGTGACCTCTGCTTCACTTATATTAATCTGTGTGTTGGCCAGCCCTGCTTATCAGGAATTTGGTATTTGAGGTGAAGTTCTTTTTCAGACTCTTTCCACTGCACCATTTGTCTTCACAGCACAGATTCTCTTTTCTCTCTCGACTATTGCACTGACATCTTTGCTTGATTTCGTGTTCTTCCATCCACCCCCTGGGCTATGGCTGCCTGCTTATTTATGCTGTCGGCTTAATTTCCTGATTGATATTCTCACATTCCCCCTGCTACTTACTTATTTACATCCTCTGCTTGTTTCCAAGTCCTGCTCCTTTAAGATCACAATGCTATTTTATTTATGGAAAAGAATCACTGTTTTCCACAGCATGTTCTTTATGCTGCTGCCACGACCTTCTACAGTACCAGTTAATCATCCCAAATATTGCCACGCTCCAAGTGCTGTGTTTTTCAATCCTCTGAGCCTCTCTGGTGGAATTCTCTTCCTGGGGACACCTCGCCAGCTGAAGCAGTGCATCTTTTTTATTATATTCATTATTTAGCACCTAAAGAGCACTACATTCTCTAGGTAAATAGAAGGGAAGGTACTTACGCTACATTACTCATGACCTGTGACTCTGATTTACCCTTCTCCAGGGTAAAACAGCAACAGTTCCCACGGTCAGGGGGCTTACCCTGTGTGAAACAGATCGGCAAAGAACAAAGTACCACAGGAGCTTGTGTGGTGGACTGATGGCAAAAGATACAACGTCCTGTATGGGGAGAGAGAGAAGGGCTGCTCTCGTCTACAAAGCAAATGTTTTGGGAGGTCTGAGAACACAGGGAGGTAAAAGGCTGGCTCAGGAAAGGCAAGAGAAGTGGTCTCAGTTGTGTCACCATTTCACTGGGCTTTTGGTTGCTGAAGGAGGAATTAGGGTGTGAGTATCAGGGCAGGAATCTTTGGGGTGAAAGAAAGGGTGAGAGAAAGTGAGACCTACCCTGGCCAGCAACTCAGAGAGTTTCACCTTGACTGAGCCAGAAATCATCCTACCCAAAGTGCACTGTTCCTTCAGCTACTGCCAGAATATTTTCATTGCTCCAGCCAAAGGTTTGTCATGAGAAAAGGCTGCACTAAGATTTCTTTGTACGTAACAAAATGTTCTGTGGGCTTCTCCTGATGAATGCTGCTGGTTTCTGTTAAAGTGATGACCTTGCACCTCCCAACCAGCACAGAGGGGACAAAGAGCTCAGCTCTGGTGCTCAAGACCATCCTGCTGCTGCTGGGACGTGTCCTTGGGAGCAATACTGGGCTAACAGAGTTGAGAAGGAGGACAGCAGGTGAGGAGAACAAGCTGGGAATGTGAGTGTTTAGGCGAATTCCCAAATGAATGAATGTGAATACCATATATCCCACACAGATTCTTTTTAGAACTGTCAAATCCAGCACACTTAGAGTCATGCCTGAGTGGGGTCCAGTGTGATGTTTAAAAAGTAAGAGTGGAGTGCTTTGAGATGGACACGCTGAGCTGAGGGAGGGGAGCCTGCCTTGCCTTTGCTGATGTAAAATGGGGAATGCTCTAACAACCCAAGGTGCAGCTAGTTGGTAAAACAGGCTAATTTGTGGCCTTATTTAACTGCCCTGCCTCATTTGTTGGCTGCTAAGAAGTTAAGAGTGTTTGTTTTGCTCTGGGGTGGAGAGCAGAGTCCAAGACCATCCTGTGTTTGTCCTGTGCAGCAGGGGAAGCAACGAGCAGAAGCTATTCATTTAACAAGTGGCAAAGTGATGCCACAGGGGGAAAAAATAAATGCAGCTGTGCCTGCAGCATTACTTAATCTTTCTCCTTCCATTTCCTCCCATGAAGATTGAGCCCCAGCCAGCGGAGAAATAGCTGCTGGTGGTTATACAGAATGTAATGCCCGAGTCCAGCCTGTAGCTGGGAGATACGTGTTTGGTTTTCTGCACAGTGCCTTCTGTACTTAAAGGTTCACAAAACTGTCCTCGTTGACTCTGCCCCAGGACTGTGCCCCAGTGCTGGCACGGAGCTGGGCAGTGCAAGAGAGGAATTGGGTTTGAAGCAAAGAGCAGGCAGCAGGGCAGGAGTGGGTCAGCGGCAGCAGGACTGACAGCACTGCCCTCGCTGCCCTGCACAGCCTCGGTGCCTGGCAGGGATCTCAGCTGCAACCATCCTCAAAAATCTGCTACCCCTCTGTGCCACCACAGAGAGCTCTGCACCCCAGCCACACTGCAGGATCCTGCTGCCCTCAGCGGGGAAGTGCAGGGCTGGAAAGGCCTTCCTGGGTGACACCCTGCTGCTGCAGACAGGCATTTAATCCCAGAGACATCATAACAACAAAAGGGCATAAATACCCATTTTTAATTCTCAGTTATATAAAGGCACATCCAAATATAAATCACAATGGAAACTTCAAAGAGAGCTAAATTGCCTGATCCAGTGAATCGGATCCAAAGCAGCCTACCATCGAGCTGCAGGAACACAGCCCACAAGACATTAATTAATACAGAAGCAGAAGGGAAGACTGATGCCAGATTTAAATAGGTGTATTTCAAATCACAATCTGGTCCAAAGCATCTTGAGTTATATTCCTGAATTACATGATTAGTGGTGGGTGGTAGGGAGTGTCCTGCCCAAATGGAAGATTGTCCCTGTCGTTTTGGCTACATCAAACCTCAGAGCACTGAGATTTCAGTGGCCTGGTTTTACTTGTTTACCCATGACCTCATCCTCTCACACAGAACAGAAAACTTCGTTCTTCCATTCTTTGATATAAAGCAAAAATGATGAAAATTGACAGAAAAATTCACCTATCAAGGGTCTGACAGAACATGCAAAAAGAAGAGAAACAGAGATTAATGGGTCCCAGCATCATGTATCCATTTTATATCCTGTTTGGAGAGGGACAGTGGAGATACCACGGCTGTGGCTGCCCCTGGATCCCTGGAAGTGTCCAAGGCCAGGCTGGATGGGGCTTGGAGCAACCTGGGACAGTGGAAGGTGTCCCTGCCATGGCAGGGGGTCTGGAATGAGATTATCTTCAACATCCTTTCCAACCCAAACCATTCAAAGGTTCTAAGAAAGGGATGTTTTAGTTCCTCAGAGTGGCAGTGCTTGGTTCACACCTCATCTTTAATTCTTGCAGCTGTATCTTCTGTCACGGAGGAGCTCCCAGAGGACCCTCCCTCAGCATGACTAACATGCTGCAGTGCACCTCGGCACATTATCCTGTGCTCGCACATCTGCAGAGCAGCCAGCGTGACAACGCCAGAGCTGTGAGCAGTGCCTGGCCCAGCTCTGAGGATGACACGTCCTATTCATGCAAGGAGACACTATTAAACTCACTGTTGTCTACCCTAAGGGGAGAGCACGTTGTACAGCACTGAGACCTTCCAGGAACCCTCGAGGCTGCTCAGACACCGGCTGTGCACACAGACAGGGAGCGCCTGGGAAATTCCATCTGAGTAACAGCTCGACTTAAGTCCTGACTTAAGTGAAGTGAGGATGAACGTGTGGGCGTAAGGGCAATACACTCCCGAGACTTGAACGATTTATAAAAGAAAATCTGGCTTGAAAAGAAAACAAGAGGTTGGTTTAGCCAGATGCTTCTTAGAAGCTTGTGCATTACCTCTTGACCATGCTATTTTTAAGATCTCACCCTACAAAGCACTGGTGCCTTCTCAGAGGTAATGAATGCTCGTACCTGACAGCAAAGCTGGACAAAGGGAGCACTTGGTGACTCTCACAATAAAACTCACAGAGAGGATGGAGGAATTAGAAAAGCAAAGCCTCAGGCTTGGATGATCAGAAAATCCTGAAGGAGTTCAGATGCTTTTCTGAACCTGCTCTGCCTAGAAATCACAAAGGATCTGCTTCTCTCATGTGAATCACAATACTGTTCTGGTTTCAGCTGGAAACTACACCATATTTCAGCAGATTTTTCTGCTTTCAGCCTAAAAGCAAAAATTGCAAGAGCACAATAAACATTCTGTTAAGTCTGACCAAACTTCTAGCCTCAGAAAAAATACTTATCCTTGCTTTATTAGACCCAATTTGGATCACCCATCTGTTGTCTGAGGGAGTTTGAAAGCTCATGGGTGGAATAAAAAAAACCTTTCCATCTTCTTAACTATTCCACTGGCATTTGCTTACGAGTTTGCTGCCAACCTAGAAGTGTCTGAAGGGGACAGCACCTGAAGCTTTTTGGAACTGGCTTAGTTCAAGCTCGACGTAACAAGCAAGTGACAAGTGTATTGTGTATTGTCATGGGCATCTTTCCTCATAAAGCAAGAAAGGCATGTATAGATCCGGAGTTATTTTCCCACTCCTCTTTATTACTTTTCCTTTGTTCTCTTGCTTATCTATTCCTTTTTAATGCAGAAGATAATACAATTCCTATTCTCCTGGCTTGTGATGTTCAATGTATTTTGACATGTGATGCTGGTTGATGAAATTGGAGGAGAAAAGCTGCATGATGATTTAAAGTGTTATTTTCATGATTGTGCCACTCTTGAGTATGGCACAAAGGCAAACATGACACATGAGTCTCCCAAAGAAAATAATCAGGATGACAGAACGTTAAATTAAAAATTAGACTGTCCTGGTTAAACCAGAATGTCTGGACATCTAACCTTATAGGATTATATCTAACATCCTTTTACCAGCGACAGTTAATGCTTGAAGGGATTTTATTCTCATGTAATCCCTGCATTGCTTTCAAATCTGTTTGTTTGGGGAGATATAATTAAAACTTATTATTCCTCTTTTTACTGCCAACCAACTGTCAGAGAGCAGGAACAGAGAAAACAAGATTTCTTTACCAGTGAAAACCCTTGATATTTTATAACTAAACCCTTATATTTCTACTTAATTTAAAATCAAAGGATCAGCACAGCCTTTTTCAATGGCAAAATATAGTGGACACGTATCAAATTTTCTCTAAAGAAAAATAAAATAAAATGTTGACAAATCATTGGAGAAATAGAGTTTCAATAGAGAAACAACCTCTTTCTTATCCTCCTTTCTCTTTGTTCTGCATCTTAGCATGTATCAGCTGACTTTTGCAGACGACACAGTAAAATGACTAGACAATTACATTTTTCCATACCATTCCACCTGTCTTGTCTATTTAGTGGATAAGAACAAAAACCCCCATTGTATGTAGGATACACACATCACTGGATAAAAGTGGAAACCCCACATGAAATTTCGGAGGAACTCTAACGTACACACAGTGCACATGAACAGTATTGTGCTGCTTAGATCCCTGAAGGAGTTTCAGAGATTTGACAACCTTAAACCCGGGGATTCAGGACTTCTTCATTGCTGATACACTCTCTCATGTCAGTTCAGGTTGATCTTAACAGCACAAATCCAGGATATGAAGGATGGCATCTCTGCCGGCTTCAGAGAGGACAGAGAAACCTGCGAGGGAAGCTTTACACACCACGTGGCCGGAAGAAATTAAAGCTTTGCTTTTATGTTTTAGACATTTAAATAAACTTATAATGGCAAAACTCAGCGTGGAGTAAAGAGGAGCTGGAAAATCCCTGGTGTCTATTAGCTGCATTAGAGCACACAGACTTTTATTTCTCCTCTCTATAGACATTTGTCTTCTTGGTACTGAAGCAAACAAATTTCTCCCCTCTTCCAGTCCCCTCCTGACCACCCTTCCCTGCTCCACACACTGGCTCTTCCTCCAGAAGCAGACTCAGCACTAAGCTCTGGTCCTGCCCTGGCACAGCAGTGCACAAACTCTCCCACCCCGTGCCAGCCCCACTCTTCCCCTCACGTGCCACTTTTGGCTGCCCCGGTGAGGGGCCACAGGAGATGTGGCTTTATAGAGCGGGGACATATTTGTCCCCTTCCCAAGACTGACACACTGTACACAAAGCTGGACTGTGGTGTTTCCTGTATCACCTCATGCCCCATGGAGTGCTCGCAGCTTTCCTTTTTTGGGATATTAGTGTTGGCCATCCCTGGCGGACAGGCACTGTGTGAGCAACCCCTGCCCACAGCCCTCGCCCCTTCCCCAACCCCAGCACCCCGCAGTTCCGTACAGCTGTCTGCAAAAAGGCTAACATGACCTTTCTGGAAGGAAACAAGACCAGTCCCCAGTGCTGAGACACATCTCCAGTGTGGGCACAGCCATCCCCCGTGTCCGGCAGGATCCCAGCCACGGCAGCTCTGACCCCACAGTGTGGGCACAGCGGGTGCCTGGGGTGGCCTCGCTTCCCTCGGATGGGGAACTGCAGCCTGTCTGGAATTACTGCTTGGCAGATTTCAAAGGACAAGCCAGTGAATTACTCTTCTAGGAAGAAAGTCACAGTAGCAAACAATCCTCTTAAGTTTGGTGCTCAACTCCTCCTGAAGCTGAGAATGAGAGTGATTCAATAAATGAAAGAGGGTGGTGTGAAGGCACTCCCAGGCTCTCGAGGGCAGCCATCAGCAGTTCCCATACGGCACCACGGGGCGCTGGGAGGTGTGAGGGAGGATGCAGGGTCGCTGTTATCACCGAGTGGTCCCTGGCAGGTGACGGGTGCTCGTGGCAGTGCCGCATCTGTCACCCAGCAGGGTCTGCACTCACACCAATGCTCCATCCGTGAGGGCAGGGCAAAGGCAGTGCCAAGGAACCACAGCTCCTCGTTTTCTTCAGATGAGGTTTTCTGAACAGCAAAAGAATAAAAATACTCAAACCAATCTTCCCTGCAAAGGTGTGGGTGTGATTATCTCATGGTGTGGATCGCTCAGCTCAGCCCCATGATAATTGATGGGGCTGCACTCATTTAATACCAGCTCGGGTCTGATGCATAAACACCCAGCATTCCCTTTAGCAATCAAAATTAAACAGGATTCTGGGCTTTTGGAAAGCTGGGACTGAATTCAAGGAATACTTCATTTTTTTTAAAGAACGCTATTGATTATGTAAGTAAAGAAATTCCAAAAGAGGTAAACTTCCTGACAGCTGTTCCTTCAAAAAAAGGAAAACGAGCAGGTTTTTATTTACCTGGGAGATCCTCTAACTAGCAATTCTCAGTCACCCAGAGGTGGCTGATTGAAATATTGATTAAGGTCTATTTCCAGCATTATGCTCCAGTGGCAGCTTTGCTGTAGCTCATTTTTACACGCTAAAGGAATGCATTGTTTGGGGACAAATGCAGTAACTAGATCAAGTTTTTAAGTCATTTTAAAGCTGAACTAAATTCAGCCTGACTTTTCTAACTCTCTAGCAGACATAAGCAATACAGGTCTTAATCTTGAGGCGGAGTTTCTATTTATAAAGGATGAGAAGATTTGGGTAACGGATGAGAAGCATTTGGACAACACTCTGAGGCACACGGTGGCATTCTCGGCGTGGTCCTGTGCAGAGCCAGGAGTTGGAGTCGATGATCCTCATGTGTTCCTTCCAACTCAGGAGATTCTGGGATTCTAAGATACCTCAGTCTCAACGTGTTAAATAGCTGGCCCAGAGATTAAAGCTACAGCACAGCCCAAGCTATTTATACTGGTGGTGCAGAACTTGGCTACAGTCCTGGATATGACACATCTCACTCTTCTTCATTCCTTCCTGTTTCTTGTTCTTCCCTCTTAGATCCTGAAACTCAATCCTGTGTTCAAATACATCCCTATTCAGAACAGATCATGAATCATAAAATTCCTTTTGACCCCTCAGTTTTAGTCTGAATAAGGACCTTAGTAGCAAACCAAACTTTCTGATATTACTTTTGGATATCTTTAAGGAAAATTCAATCTCCTGTTTTCTGGGCACAACCCAAAACACGACTGATGAGAGCCAGAAGCAGCTGGCAAAAGTGCTGTAGGGCTTCCTGATGCAGTCAGTCTCTTCCTTAAAGCAGCTCGAAGCAGCAGCAGCTTTCAAAAAAGTCTAGGCAAGCCTTCAATAATCCAGGAAGTTCATACCCACTTTTCCTAAGCCATGAAACAGGTATTAGACTGTAAAAGCTAACAACTGAAAAAACAGCTCCTTTCATCCCAGAAGAAGCTCTTTGGATAGGGGACTAGGAAAAATAATCAGTTTTTAATCAGTTTGTGACTATAAAAATAAGCAAAATTTGGATAGCTATTGTACCCACTCATGATTTTTCTACTTGTGCGTAGCAAAGAATTCAAGTCATCACTGAGATGAGACAGGGCCAAATTCTACTAACCAAGGTCCATGGTGTTAAATAAGTGATTTATATCAGGGCAGAACCTGCCTTGTGATCTGGATTTGAACCAGGCGATGTATTTCGAAAAAGCTACATCCCCTTCCTGGAAGCCCTGTTAACCTACCAGTGTTGTGGTACTGACTTCTCCACACTTGTCACGTCCTTTCACCCCCAGAGTCACAGAGTGGTCACCTTTGCATCACTCCTATTTTTGCTATGTTATTTTACCTACTCTTAAGCAGCAGATACAGACTGTATCAACCCTGCTGGAATCCTTCTTATACAAGGACATGCAGTTCTTTTTATTACATAGCAGTTTAATAACTTACTTTATAAATAACCCATTTGTTTCAGATACTTTGACGTGGCAGTTCCCAATTGGATTTAGTAGTTAGCAAGAAGCTGTGTTATCTTCCCAGAAATGCAAATATATTAATTGATTCCTATATGTTGATCCAGATCCTAGCCTAACATATGATTAAGGTAACGTGAGCATCTTTTAGCAGCAATGTGTTTTTCCAAAATGCTGAGTTAAAGCCAGAGCCAGGGAATCTGCAACTTCTGCTGAAGTAAGCATGGAAAAGTCACATGGCAGCAGCAGAGATGAGGGAGGGTGAAGATCATGATAACGAAACTACCAGAGGAACTCAAAGAAGCCACTAAATGCAGAGACTGGAATTTGGCCAGCAGATCCAGGTTAATGGTCTTACCCTTGAGAAACTTCATAGCAAGTGCTCAGCAACTTACAACTCATAGTTAGGTGCTCAACTGCCCTGTAATGATGGCTTTGTTTCAGGGTCAGAGTCTGAGGGAGGAGAAAAGGACAGGAGCCACGAGGAGCACTGCCAGCTTTCTCTGTAAGCCTGCACTGATCCTCAGACGTTTCCACTCAGGTGTAGTCCAGAATCAAAACATGCAGCCCAAAATATAGCTTGAGGTCTTCAAAACACTCAAACAGCAATATTTAAATACAAAGCAGAACAGCAGAGCGTGCTATGTTTTGGTTTGTCACTGCCATGGGGTTCAAATAATTACCTAAATACAACACTCATTATATATTCAATTAAAACTTTGTAAGCCACAAAAGCTTAGAAACACAAACCTATCCCAGTCTACGTTCAACAAAATGAAACCCAGTTAACTAAATACCATAAGACTCAGTGGGAACACTGACATATGTATGCAAGTTATTTTAATTAGACTATGCAGGAGAGACACACACAATCTGCTCCCTTATGAGCACCCAGATGTAGGCTCAGTACCTGCTACACCTAAGTGAGGAGCACTACCAGACACTAAGGCTTCTCAGGAAAACATTCCAATCACCAGCCTCTGAAAAATAATTTCTTTCTGAATTTCTAAACCAGTGCAGCCTCTCCAGCACTCACCCTGAAATAACTCTCGCAGGCAACCAGTCAATTACTACAGCATCTCTCCTACCTGCTTTTATTTAAAGTATCAGCAAACAGTCAGCTATTTTGACATCAGCAGGTGGAAGAGCTTCATTACTTTGCAGACTTAAACCTACAGCTTAATTAGTAACATAAACATCTATAAAAGAACAAAAGGTAAGGGATGGCTTGTTTAGCTGAGCTCCCATTGAAATGATTGCCTGAATTCGTGTGTACTGATGTACCTGCTCTAAGAGCTCAGCCTTTTTCTCCCATGTTCTCCTCCGGTGCCTTGTCAGGCTCACTGTAGGGATCGTGCTGAGTCAAATGAGGAGTGTGGGGTGTCTTATCTGCAAAAACACACTTTCCCACTGCCCCTGCTATTTTGAGATTCATACCAGTCATTGCAAATTTTGCTGACTTGAGTTTTGTGAGAAAGTAATCAGAGGTAAGTAGCGGTGCCAACCAGCACTTTGAGAAAATTCAAATGAGAACACAGATGAGAGGCTTGCTGGAGGAAGGAAGATCTGCAGCACTGGTGGAGGCCCTGCATCCTGGGAAGGGATAACCAGATGCAGCCCATGCCCAGAACCAGGGTGGTTGGTGGGGAGAGGACATCTTGCAACACATCTCAAAACCGCACAGGGTGAGACCAGCATTTGGTAACTTCACCAACTGAAAGTTGCATTTCATTCTAAAATGGGTGGAAGTCAATAAATTCCTATGGATAGAAGTCGTTAATTGATTTTGCTGCCACCTGTGAGCCAAAGTAAGCTGTGAATATAATATTACTCGCTGGCTTCTTCACACTACTGTGAATATTTCACACAAGAGAACTCCAGACAAATTATTCTAGTCCTGAGTCTTTTTATTGCTGCTAATAGCTTGTTTCAACAAAGAGTAAGACATTCCAAAATTGATGGGAAGAATATTGACATTGGCTTAATAAATCCTTCCAACCAGAAAGAGTTGAACAAAGGGAAATAGGTTACACTTTTCCTTGTGGACCTGTTCCGTACTTAAGGAGCTTGGGGCAGAATTTTAAGACCGAGAATTCCAAAACATGTGTCAGTTTGTAATTCCTCTGATCATTTCTTCCCTCAGTGTGCCCCTCTACCATCTAAATGCCTTTTAAAGTCTGCCCCTTGAACGTTTCTTTCCTTGGCAATTTGTGCAGATCCTTTTTGATATGCAGGAAGCTTAGATATACCTCATAGTGATGGGCTGTAGCAATAAAGCTTTAACTAAGATGAAATCAGAAAATCTGGAAAACCACAGGGTCAAGGTTGCCTGAGCTGCTTGTTCCAAGATTAGTGGTGTGCAAAGTTAAGGTTTTAATACAGCCAGCTTTAAATTTCTCAGATATTCAGAACAGAAATGATGTGGCCTTGAATTCAGCCCATCACAGGCAGCTTAGCACCACTTGACTGCCAGAGCCAGGCTGATTTTTATAATGATTGTTAATATCAGCTGCATGATAAGCTCAGATGTGAACATCACGGGCAACCTTGATTAGTACTTATGTGACAAAGTGGTGGTGAAATAGGAGAGGTATCCAGGGGCAGGGGTGGGAAAGGGAGGACTCACCCATGCTGTGACCTGTGTCACACAGCGTGGGATTGCTCCATCTCACCCAGCTGCACAGGGAAAAAGAAAGCAACACTTTATTAAAAGAGAGACTATTTTACCAGGAGAACAGGAGAGCAACAGGATGAAAGATGGATAAATGATTCTTAAACTCCTTTTGGGCACTGGACAATGAATCTCAGGGTACGAAGTATTAAAAATCCTTACAGTTTCCACATCTTGTAGATAGAGCTCTGGCTGATAAGGCCTATAAGAGTTTCTTTCTATCCAAGGAATTAATGTAAAAAGATACTTTTCTAAGCACCTCCTCCTCTGCCAGCCATTCTGCTCTATGAAGGACGATCCCATGTTCAAGCAGACTGGGATTTACAAAAATCTTAACAAGCACAAAGGACTTTTTCTAAACCCTCCTCTGCTGCAGCATGTAGAGTTCTGCGTACCTCATTCTCCTACTCTTCTCCCTGATCCCTTTTATCTCCCCCTTGCTCAGCTCTGTAACTGGTCCCTCTCAAAACTCTGTTCCCCTGCTTGGCCCATGGCCTCAGCCGCAGGCATGGAGCTCTGCTCACTGATCTCTCTCAATCACGGTGCATCAAGCTTAGAGCACTTTTGGGAAAGATAAGAGGCTCTCTTGTCTGCCTTCCTGTCCACATGGAACACCATATTCAAAAGGGATAATGGAGATATTTGGGAGAAGATCTGGAGCCCTCCCACGCAGCAGGACACGGCGCTTATGAATGCTGTCTCACACAGAAGGAGTAACCACGATTTTACTCCATAGCCGGATGGACCTGTCATCACTGCAGCAAATAAATACTGAGGATAGGTGTGAAAACGGGCTTTCGGTCTGATCTGAAAATAATTTCTGAGCTACAGGAATGGCAGTGTTTTGAGGCTGGCTGCCTGAGGAAAATGTGGCTCTGGCATGTGAGAAGGGGAATAAGGAGAATGCTGCGGTGCTTGGGCTGTCACAAAAGGTCTGAAGATTGGCTTCACTAATGTTCACCTCTCAGTGAAAATTTCCTCTCCCTGGTTTATAGAAAACACAGGTCTATTCCAAATGGCTGTTTGTTCAAGATCAGGGTTCTTTGAAGTCCTGGCAAAAGGTCCCTGTGAAAACTGCTGAAAATTTCAGTACCACTGCTTTAGAAATGGGCTTTTCATAAGCAAATATCAAATTACCATGCCAACTTCATACAAGGCATTGTTCAGTAAATAAAGAGTACTGATAATTGACACTAAAGCCAGACATTCAAATTCCAGAAGGTGAAAAAAATTCCTCTGTATCGGCCCTTTGATTCCACCCCGATGCAGCTGAACTCTGCCTACAGAGAACTATTTAAAAACCAGCAACAAAATAGCCTGTTCTTCCCTTTGTACTTTTTTCTGCTTTGTGTTAGGGGGCTGTACCGACTTTGTGGAGTCACTGCAGTTACTTGTAAGTGACGTATGAAAAGAACAATTCCTGTCCTTTCCATGCACCAAGAGAATAGTGACAGCTCTCAGCAAGCCCAAGTTGGCCGCTTGCTTATATTAAATCCAAACCCACCAAGATCCTGAATTTCATGACAATTCTCGTCCGTACAATTACCACTATTGCCACTTCAAAGGAGACACATTTCAGGAGAGCCTTTGCCCCTTGATTTCCCCTCAGCCCACCTTCAGGTTTTAAAGATTTTGTTTTTAAAGGACAGCCTTTGACATCTAGAGGGTAAAGCTTGAGGTGGGAACTACCAAAGACGTGGGTGGGGTTCTCTCTGACACCACAGGTAAGAATTCCCCAAAAGACTGATCCTACAACCAGAAAAGCCATTGGTGCAGCTGTAAAAACCAGAAAAAGACCCTGTGACAGAGATCATGAGACAAACTCCACTGTTTTCCCCTCTTAAATTCCACCTCTCTTGGTCCAGTGGAAATCCAAGCTATTTTGTATAGGTACTCGATTTTCACAGTAATAAAAGACTTCATTGTGTAACTACAAGAGTAACTTACTGAAAAAAAGCACGGAAATTAATCTGACCCCCTGTTCCATAGGAACACCCCCAGATGTGCAGGACCCCTGTTTGGCTGGGTGAGGCTGCTGCAATTGGGAGTTTTACAAAGGAGATCCACTGAATACAGCACACAGCATGTCTTGCTCTCAGCTACAGGTGAAACCACAGCCTCTGTTGTCACAGCTCTGTTGATTTCAAAGCCTCAGAATTACATCTTTTCTCCCTGCCACGCCATTTGATTAGGGGAAAAGTCACCACAGCTCTGCTCTCTGCATTTGAGCATCTTTAACACATTGCCAGCCAGCTGACAAAACGACTCTTAAACATAAAATACTTCACCTCCTCAAAGCTGCATGTAAAGGGGAATGCAGATTTTTATTTTATTCCTTTTCAGTGCTCAAAGAAGCAGCCTATTCTTTCAGGGACATGGACTGTCCTCCCTGCCTTAGCTGCTGCCCCTAACATGCTGTTCCACTACACAGGCATGTAAATAAATTACCTTCTTTTTCCCATGGGAATAACACACTGACTTTTAATTCTAACTAATGCTTTAGGGGCTAAAAGATGGGAAGAGCTGGGTCAGAAAAAAAGTATTCTCCTGCTGCTTGGAGTGAGAAGCAAGGAAGAGACAGATGGCAGCTTTCCCTTCCTTCTGAAGCAAAAGTGTCTTAAAGCTCTTGGATGCTGTATTCTTAAATCTATGAAGAGGTTTAAAAGTGGCTGTGTGTGAGAGGCTGGCAAGAGTGTACTTGTTTATGGGAAGCATTCCTGCTCTGGATAGGGTAATAAAAGAAAAGGCAAGAAATGTCTGGGATGTCTGGACTGTAGGTTTGCAATGCTCTGCGCTGACCAGGTACATTTTGATTTCAGTTCAGCATGTGGATATTAGAGGAAAAAAAAAAACAGAAAGAAATATCTCTAGCCAAACAATTCATCTTTTAAAATATCACCCCTGCAAATGCTCCTCCATTATTGCTTTTGATCTCACATCACCTTCCCCTTTGCCTCCCTCGGGGTTTTAGAAAGAAAGCTGAAAGAGCTTCAGCAGACAGTGATCCTTCACCTCCTTCCTGGCTGCTCCACTCCTGCATGCCTTTCTCCAAAGGGATGTATGGGCAGACTTGGAAGTCAGACACAAAGGAGAAAATCCATCCATAAAATACTGCACACTCTCATCCCCGCGCTTCTTCCACAGCAGACCAGCTCCCCACAGCAGTGATCACCTTCTGTTGCAGTCTGCCACAGCCTGGACAGGACAAAACAATTTCTGAGAAATCCTGTTTCTCAGATTCCATTTCAAGGTGAGTCACGCTCTGTCTTCTGCGCCGTCCGGAGCTGTGATGTCTGTCCACAGAAACACCCAGTCGGGCTCATGACCCAGCGTGTCAGAGACTGCATGGAAACAGTTTTAGTGAGAACAGAGAGCATGGAATGATTAAAGGTGTTTGGCAGGAACTCTTTGCACCTTTTTTAACACTCCCTGCATCATTCAGGTCTTCAGTAGTCGGAGTTTGGATCTTATCAAAGCCTTCAGTGACTGAAAGCCTTTGCCAATTCTTTCTTGCTCCAAGTACCTACTGTGGTCTAGGCACAAGTACAAGGAAAATTAACACCTTAATTAGCTCCACTGCTGCTGCTCTGAGGTGCTTCCTTTGTCTCCTGTGGCCTGTGAAGTTGCTCCAAGCCCCCCAGAGGCCACACGGGTGCCCCTGCCTGAAGTGCAGGCAGAGTAGAGGCAGCTCTGCCACCCTCGCCCCTCCTGTCCTACACATGGTGGGGCATCTGAGAAATCAGATCCTACTTGCTGTGCCTTCTTCAGGAAAGGAGAGTATTCCAGAGTCACATTCAGCAGTACAGTGACCAACACACCCCAGGTTTTATAGCGAGAAAAGCAAAAAACAACTTTAATTCACTTGTACTGTCCATGGGATGGACAATGGGCTTGGAGCTGCACTGCTGTCTCTCCAGCATCCCTCAGACACATTAGATTAATTCAAATAATGGAAATAAGAAGGTCAAAGTTTGCTCTGGAGCAGATCTTGTCTACTAACTGAGTAACAATTGTAGTAGTTTGTTTTTTGTCTGAGGCTGCCAGATCTCAAAGGCTTCACCTTGCAGGGATCTTTGTACCAGTAAGTAAAACTGAGGTACTTCACAATACACTTGATTGCATCCATACAGACTTGTTTAGTGCAGTCAGAGCTGACTCTGCAGGGCTCCTGGTGAAGGAAGACACTTAGAAAACAAGATTTTCTGAGCAAAGATGAAGAAATGACTTTCTGTTTGCAAGAGTGATGCTGCCTTGCTGGGCAAACATCTTGCTGTTTGAGTTTGTATGCTTGTGTTTACTTAAAGCTGACATTGTTGATCTCTGTGCCAATCACACATAAATATGTACATCAAACTCTATTTGCATAAAGCAACTTTGCAGTTAATTAAGAAATACAGAAAGATTTAATCTGGATTTATGCTGCCAATTTAGCTAAAATGCAGGGTTATGTTTTTCTATTCTCTACCGGCTCTTGAGTAAGGCATCCCATATTTCAAACTTGTGTTTAGCTTCAGCCATTCACATGCACAATCACTGCGGACTTAGAATTACACCAGAGGCACGATGCCAGCCTTCCTAGGCGACATTTGGATTTTTTGCCAAGTCATTAACCTTACATCCAATTCATCTTCAATCTACTGTACCTGCTGAAGGCTTAGGATATTTGTTTGCTCGATCAGTTCTTGTAAATCACAGATTCATCTGAGATTTGGTCATGGTTTTGCCACTGGAATATATCCCAGCCCTAAACACAAGCTCAGGGACAGCTCTGCCCTGTCAAGGTAAAGATCAGGTGTTCCAGAAGAGAGGCTCCAGCTTTACCTTCCTCTGCCTTTAAGAGAACAGAACCACACGTGGGCTCACTGACAGCACGGTGGTTTGCTATAGGTAGCTCATGCAAGGTATAAACTTCCTTCAGATGTTTTTAACGTATCATATATAAAACACTAAAGGAAGCACCGCTCTCTGGCATTCTTGAGAGAGCTGGAACATTGGACGTTATGTATGAAATATTTAAGAAATATAGTTTTGATGTGTTATTTTCCTCGTCTTTTTGCCTGCAAGTGGAGAGGTGGATGGGATTCCCTGAGAGTCTCTTTTATAGATTCTGCTGACAGCTCTACAGATCCAGTTCTTTTCAAGCCCTGCTGGTTCTCTATCTAAGGAAAACACAACACAAAACAAAACAGGTACATGTCCAAACTTTACAAAGGAAAATAGAAGAAACTTTTTTACAGAGAAGTTTGTTTTAAACCATTTAATTTTTATGTGGTTTCATTAACTCTGGGTGCCCTGAAGCACTAGATATGTGTAGAAAACAAAACCCAGGGACTTTTGCCCTCATACAAATCCCGTTCCTTGCCCCCAGCTTCAGGCATGGCAGTCTCGCAGAGCTGGCTGCCAGTAGGTTTGGATGTCTTTAAGACAATACATGATGGATAAAGCAATATAGAAAGACTTCTAAAAATCTATGCTCCATTCCTTTCATTTGGACCCATAAATCTCTAATGGCTGGGAAGTGCAAGACTTCACGGTTAAACCCCAAATATCTAATGGTTCAGTGTCCTTTTTTTCTGATGTACTCACAGAATGGCCTGGGTTGGAAAAGACCCTAAAGATCATCCAGTGCCAAACCCCTGCCATGGGCAGGGACACCTTCCACTGTCCCAGGCTGCTCCAAGCCCTGTCTAACCTGGCCTTGGACACTTCCAGGGACCCAGGGGCAGCCACAGCTGCTCTGGGCACCCTGTGCCAGGGCCTCCCCACCCTCACAGGGAACAATTCCAACGTAAATCTGCTCTCTGGCAGTTTAAAGCCCTTTTCCCCAGTCTTGTACTTTACTAGAAAACCAGTTGTGCCAGTCAGCATCTAGAAAGCATTTTGAGATCCATGGATTAAGTCTCCAAAAGTCCTCAAAGTTTCACTTCCTGTATTATTACCAGCCATAAGCTTCCTGTCAAATGTTAGGGGAAGCGGCAGAGAGGGATGGGGAACAATCAATAACAACACAAAACTTCCACCTTCAGGTCTTCTAACTGTATGACCTCTCTCATGGGTTAAGGTGGCCTCACGTTTACTGGCATTTGTCATACATTGAAGGTGCAGCTGGAGACTGGCACAGCACAGACAGA